>JAVGWX010000022.1:49352511-49667511 GCA_036924085.1 Ariolimax columbianus
GCAGGAAATTCCAGACTACATCCAGCTCACGCAAGAGCTGAGACCTGCACAGAGACATGGACCCCTGTAGAGGTACTGGTCAACTAGGACTAGGAAGTACTGGTCAACTAGGACTAGAAAGTACTGGTCAACTAGTACTAAGAGGTACTGGTCAACTAGGACTAGGAAGTGCTGGTCAACTAGGACTAAGAAGTACTGGTCAACTAGGACTAGGACGTACTGGTCAACTAGGACTAAGAAGTACTGGTCAACTAGGACTAGGACTAAGAAGTACTGGTCAACTAGGACTAAGAAGTACTGGTCAACTAGGACTAAGAAGTACTGGTCAACTAGGACTAAGAAGTACTGGTCAACTAGGACTAAGAAGTACTGGTCAACTAGGACTAAGAAGTACTGGTCAACTAGGACTAGGACTAAGAAGTCTTGGTCAACTAGGACTAAGAAGTACTGGTCAACTAGGACTAAGAAGTACTGGTCAACTAGGACTAAGAAGTACTGGTCAACTAGGACTAAGAAGTACTGGTCAACTAGGACTAAGAAGTACTGGTCAACTAGGACTAAGAAGTACTGGTCAACTAGGACTAAGAAGCACTGGTCAACTAAGACTAAGAAGCACTGGTCAACTAGGACTAAGAAGTACTGGTCAACTAGTACTAAGAGGTACTGGTCAACTAGGACTAGGAAGTGCTGGTCAACTAGGACTAAGAAGTACTGGTCAACTAGGACTAGGACGTACTGGTCAACTAGGACTAAGAAGTACTGGTCAACTAGGACTAGGACTAAGAAGTACTGGTCAACTAGGACTAAGAAGTACTGGTCAACTAGGACTAAGAAGTACTGGTCAACTAGGACTAAGAAGTACTGGTCAACTAGGACTAAGAAGTACTGGTCAACTAGGACTAAGAAGTACTGGTCAACTAGGACTAGGACTAAGAAGTCTTGGTCAACTAGGACTAAGAAGTACTGGTCAACTAGGACTAAGAAGTACTGGTCAACTAGGACTAAGAAGTACTGGTCAACTAGGACTAAGAAGTACTGGTCAACTAGGACTAAGAAGCACTGGTCAACTAAGACTAAGAAGCACTGGTCAACTAGGACTAAGAAGCACTGGTCAACTAGGACTAAGAGGTACTGGTCAACTAGGACTAAGAGGTACTGGTCAACTAGGAATAAGTGGTACTGGTCAACTAGGACTAAGAAGTACTGGTCAACTAGGACTAAGAAGTACTGGTCAACTAACACCAGGACTAGGAAGTACTGGTCAACTAAGACTAGGACTAGGAAGTACTGGTCGACTAAGACTAGGACTAGGAAGTACTGGTCAACTAAGACTAAGACTAGGAAGTACTGGTCAACTAGGACTAAGAAGTACTGGTCGACTAAGACTAGGACAAAGAAGTACTGGTCAACTAAGACTAGGACAAAGAAGTACTGGTCAACTAAGACTAGGACAAAGAAGTACTGGTCGATTAAGACTAGTACTAAGAAGTACTGGTCAACTAAGACTAGGACTAAGAAGTACTGGTCAACTAAGACTAGGACTAAAAAGTACTGGTCAACTAAGACTAGGACTAAGAAGTACTGGTCGACTAAGAATAGGACTAAGAAGTACTGGTCGAGTAAGACTAGGACTAGGAAGTACTGGTCGACTAAGACTAGGACTAAGAAGTACTGGTCGACTAAGACTAGGACTAAGAAGTACTGGTCGACTAAGACTAGGACTAAGAAGTACTGGTCGACTAAGACTAGGACTAAGAAGTACTGGTCAACTAAGACTAGGACTAAGAAGTACTGGTCAACTAAGACTAGGACTAAGAAGTACTGGTCGACTAAGAATAGGACTAAGAAGTACTGGTCGAGTAAGACTAGGACTAAGAAGTACTGGTCGACTAAGACTAGGACTAAGAAGTACTGGTAAACTAAGACTAGGACTAAGAAGTACTGGTCGACTAAGAATAGGACTAAGAAGTACTGGTCGACTAAGAATAGGACTAAGAAGTACTGGTCAACTAAGACTAGGACTAAGAAGTACTGGTCGACTAAGAATAGGACTAAGAAGTACTGGTCCAGTAAGACTAGGACTAAGAAGTACTGGTCGACTAAGACTAAGAAGTACTGGTGAACTAAGACTAGGACTAAGAAGTACATGTCAACTAAGACTAGGACTAAGAAGTACTGGTCGACTAAGAATAGGACTAAGAAGTACTGGTCGACTAAGACTAGGACTAAGAAGTACTGTAACTTACCAATCTTTAAAAATAACATTCCCAACACGATGTGCAGCTTCAGTCGCGACGTCACCGCAGGCTTTCATTGGTCTGTCCTAGATGGACTCACGACGATCACGGAAGCGCTTACACCATTCAACCACTGATGATGAAATAATCCCTTTAGCTGTGAGATGTCAGCTCTTGACGGCCCAATGCCTCCCGGACGAAAGCACACGTCCTCCTCCTCCACCTCCTCCTCCTCCTCCTCGCTACTCCTTCTCCTCCTCCTTCTCCTCCTCCTCGCCACCTCCTCCTCCTCGCCTCCTCCTCCTCCTCGCCTCCTCTTCCTCCTCCTCGCCTCCTCCTCCTCGCCTTCTCCTCCTCGCCTCTTCCTCCTCCTCTACTCCTCCTCGCCTTTTCCTCCTCGCTTCCTCCTCCTCCTCGCCTTCTCCTCGCCTTCTCCTCCTCGCGTTCTCCTCCTCTCCTCTTCCTCCTCCTCCTCCTCGCCTCCTCCTCGCCTACACCTTGCCCTCCATCGTTGAGACGATATCCAATCTCGGATAAAGTCTGTTGTCTTACAGGCATCATAAGGGGCGGGGGAGGGTATGGAAGCATCCTCCGAGTATCCACGCAGGGACCCAGTCCAGTTTGACGGTGTCCCACGATCGACGCGTCCTGCCAACCCACCTGTAGTGATGGTGTCTTTGGCATTCCTCGTCATCTGGACGACCGTCACCTCCTGCCAACCCACCTGTAGTGATGGTGTCTGTGGCATTCCTCGCCATCTGGACGACCGTCACAAAGGGGCAGAGGAGCAATGTCCGCTGGTCTGTGTCTTTTCGTCATCCCTGGAGATGAACGATAGAGGACACAATGTAAAGAACGAGACAGGAATGCATTTCACCCATGAAGTGGGATGGATTGGTGCAGCCCAGAGCAAGTACAACTCGCCGGGGGGTTCTGCAGCTACACCTATAGGGCCCCAGTTGCTCCTCTGTTCTTTTGTCTGGCCCCTCTCCAAGGGCCTGTCGGCTTGCGTGACCCTGCCAGGAGTAAAACTCCCGCGGGCATAGCTCCTTGGATCATTTTGGTGGGGGGGGGGGGGGGGGGCTCCAACCTCGGCAATGTAGGCTTACGTATGGAGAGATCCAAACACTGTTGAACGGGCTATAGTCTGTCCTCCAAACACACATGGCAGACCTCGACGGATCTCAGCGAGACTGGGACCTTCTGTCATGAGACATTTGACTTGGCTTGGTTTGGTTTCGTTCGTTCTAAATCTCCCGCTACCAAACGCTGAAAGGGCTTAAATAGCAGAATGTAGTCCAGAGAACGGAATGCGTTGTGTCGTAGTTTACAGCTTGACTACGATATTTGCACCTTTCGGTCCAACACATCCGACTTCAGCAAGCATTTTTTGAGTATCGGGTTAATATTCTCTCTTCGATTCCTTCTCCTTAGCCAGTCTGCCCTTTATCCAGGATCACCGCGTGGATGTGTAGAAGGGTCTTGGCAGCATGGTTCGCTGTCCCTGACGCTAGCATGCTGTCATGCGCTGCTCAGCATCTTGATCCTATCAGGCATTTCATCACGCTATTCCTGCCCTGGAGTCAACTGGTCCGACGCCATTTTAAAAGGAAACAAATGGCGGGAAAACCTCAGATACTTGCTCATTGCACCACACTGTTTACTTTAGAATAGTTACCATACTTAATACATTTCTTTTTCATGTTATCCTGACAACAACCGGATATGTACTAGACGCCATTGTACATTTATTCACTCCTCTAAATGGCACTTCCGCTCTAATAAGATATCACTGAACATTCCGGATCACTATTCATTCGATGATCAGTTTTTGCGTGTTTGTCCATTAAAATCGCTCATTACAATCGGTTTATTCTTCTTATTAAGGCTATTGTTAACGTCTGAAAGCCACCTGAAGAATTCCTTTCTGTCTTCATCATTATGTCTCTCGTTACATGGGGCATAGCTCTGGATTACTGTTGTTGTTGTTCCATGTTCACCTGTTTGTAGACGTATTAGTCTTTAGCTGATGTATTTTGTTTCTGCAATGAAAATTACTTTCTCTGGATGCACACAACAAAAAAACTACACATTGTTTTGTATTTTCCTTTCTATCTACCCAAATCTATATCAGTACATAGCTTTAATGGATCTCCTTGGGGACCACTTTATTCTTATATCTGATGGCCACATTTTACGTAATATGGGAGGTTCCGCTGCTGAAGACGGATGTGTCAGACCGAAAGGTGCAAATATAACAGTCAAGCTGTAAACTAACGACACAACGCATTTCGTTCTCCGGACTACATCCTGCTACTTGCAAAGCCCTGTTCAGGGCTTGGTAGCGGGAGATTGAGAACGATCAAAGAAGAAGAAGAGAAGGAGGAGGTTCCACACATAACGACATAAAGTGAGCAGTCTGCATTATGATAACAAAATCCCCATTCTATATAGCTCAAGATACAGTATTCTAGCAATTCTTGGACACGAATATACCTAGATGGATCGACAACGGAGAGACAGAACGGAGAGGCAGTAGAATCTAGATGACACACTCCAACGACGAAATAAAAAAACCATTCGATACCAACAGGAGAGACCTGTACGAATTCCAGAGCTGAAAGATCAGCTGTTGATACAGCAGCTCAGATTATTATGTAAGTCAAAACATAACTACACAAATAAACGATCATTCTTACAGACTCCAGGAGCATACTCCAAGCCATCTCAACCAAAAACAAGATAGACGCCAGGAGCAAACTCCAAGCCATCTCATCCCAAAAACAAGATAGACTCCAGGAGCGTACTCCAAGCCATCTCAAGCCAAAAACAAGATAGACTCCAGCAGCATACTCCAAGCCATCTCAAGCCAAAAACAAGATAGACTCCACGGGCATACTCCAAGCCATCTCAAGCCAAAAACAAGATAGACTCCAGGAGCATACTCCAAGCCATCTCAAGCCAAAAACAAGATAGACTCCAGGAGCGTACTCCAAGCCATCTCATCCCAAAAACAAGATAGACTCTAGGAGCATACTCCAAGCCATCTCAAGCCCAAAAACAAGATAAGACTCCAGGAGCATACTCCAAGCCATCTCAAGCCAAAAACAAGATAGACTCCAGGGGCATACTCCAAGCCATCTCAAGCCAAAAACAAGATAGACTCCAGGAGCATACTCCAAGCCATCTCAAGCCAAAAACAAGATAGACTCCAGGAGCGTACTCCAAGCCATCTCATCCCAAAAACAAGATAGACTCTAGGAGCATACTCCAAACCATCTCAAGCCAAAAACAAGATAAGACTCCAGGAGCATACTCCAAGCCATCTCAAGCCAAAAACAAGATAGACTCAAGGAGCATACTCCAAGCCATCTCAAGCCAAATAAAAGATAGACTCTCAAATGAAATAAAATATAGCACAGGGTTGCTGTGTACAACTCAGATCTAGTTCTACAGTGGATCCCGGCCCACTAAGGGATCCTAGGAAACCAGGAAGCAGATAAAATTGCAAAAACCGGAGGTGGCAGCACGCAGACTCGCCATCTACCACATAGCTATACTGAAGCAAAGATACTCATCAAACGATCCATGAACACGGAAGGGAGAGAACAACACAAAGAGTGGAGAGAACAACACAAAGAGTCTGGGTCTCAGAGAGACCGCCACATGAGATTGTGGACCACCCAAGCCAACACCAACTGCAGGACTGCCCCACTTATGCAGACCAAAGAGAGGCACCCTGGTCCGGGGGAGCGACCACTCTGTAACAACTGTGGGGACCGGCGAAGACCTGAAACAATGTCTCCTCCATCAACCTCACCGGGCTAGAATCATTAGCAAAGAAGAAGAACAAGTTTGTCCATCACGTTAGATGGCGACTCTTCTTTCTGTTTAACTGTTTGGAAAATCCTTTATTTTTGCTATTTCCGCTCAAATTCGTGACTTGCACGGTTGTATCAGTGTCCAGCTGGAGCATGGGCGTTAAGGGCAGGGGTGATCGGGATGGCGACTATGAGAACGAAGGTTACCTGAATGTGTACCAAGGTCACTCACCGTCTCGACACTAAGTCGACAAAGAAAACGAGGGGTTGAGAGGAAGAATGTGTCTAGTACAGATGGGGGTTCGGATCTGAGAGGAAGAATGTGTCTAGTACAGATGGGGGTTCGGATCTGACGACTCTGGCGTTCCATTTTAGCGTAGTGAGGGTTTGGTAACAGTCAGAGCCCGCAACGGCCTGCTACAACATTTAGAATGACAGGATTTCGGAGTTATTCGTTCATTAACAACTAGGTTGGAGGTAGCTCCAAATTAGAGTGATGACTAAGTCAGACAACCAACATATGCCCATTGGACAGCCATGAAGTTGCTTGAGAAAATAGAATACTAGACAAAGATGAACTCAGCGAAACCCAGTCTCTCCGGTGATGTGGATTAAAGTGAGATGGTTTTGAGTAAGTTGTCAACCGTACGCTCTCGTCATGAGCTTCCTTAGTTCAGTGACAATATATTATGGACACGACTGGAGATGGCACAGGTTGTAGATTTAGTCTTGAAGTCTTTCCCGTGGACAGGCAACCCGCAAGCCAGTGAGGAAGTGGCCTCCAAAATGTTATAGATGCAGGATAACCAGGGCCAAGCCATATGTCTATAACAAATGACACAAGAAGCTGTAAGCACCAAATCGTTGCTTGTAATCCACTTGCGCCACCTTGCCCAGGTAAATAGTTACAGTGGACAACCGTCAAATAAACGTAACGAACTGGCTCTAGATGACGAAAGACACAGAAGCTGGTAATAACACACACTTGCAACCATCCTACACACCAGTAGCACGTGTCCATAATCTCTATTTAAAGGTTGAATCTTATCCAGTACATAACTCAAGACAAACCAAAACATAGATTTTCAACCGTATTTTTCAGAGTACACAAAAAGGTACCGCCATCTTGGTCGCTTATGACATCAGGGTCACTACTACTCAAATGTATACAACGACCACGTTAATTTTTTCAGTTGATTGGGGGGAAAAATATCTCGTCTCGTCTCCTCTCGTCTGACCCACAATCTAGCTGGTCATCTCAGAAACAGCACGAACTGTCCGTTGCCTTTGTACTCTATTCATTGTGTTCGTCGCGGTTTTAGTTGATGTCACGCCTGTCCACTTAACTTAATTAACTTAACGTCTTTATACTGGTTTAGAAGACTGCAGACTTTGTATACATCCGGTTTCTTGTACATACACTTGACCTCAAATAACTATGCGCACCCAATCCATTCTTGAATGCACTAATTGACCCAGCCTTAAGTGTTTTCTTAGGATTTTAGTATTGGAAAAGTTGGGGGTGAAAAGAGAATTAATGAACGAAATCAGGGTTAGACAGTTACGTTATTTTAGTCATATAACAAGACATACCTCCTTGTTGAAGGCCATACTGGAGGGGACGGTGGAAGGCGGTCGTTCAAGAGGCAGACAGCGCTTTTATTGGGTGGATAACATCAGGAGATGGACTGGAAAACGCCTGTCAGGTTGCAACATTACGGCAAGAGATAGAGTACTCTGGAGATCCATTGCAGCCGACTTTCCAGGCGGAGATGGCACTTTAACTGAACTGAGTGTCGATGAGAAGGAACGGGCTGATTGTGACGGGGTTCAAGCTCAGTATGTTTCTCCTGACCCTAATTACTCTTCTATCACATAGCTATTGCTAGAATTCCCCCCTTCTTTGAAAGCTGTGTAGAAGGATCCAATTGTTATTATTTAATGAAGATAAATCATGACTTTCAGATGTATCTGTGTTGTTATTGATAGTCCCAGATCCATCCGCCCAGACCCCTTCATGGCTGCTCGGAAGAGACTACGGGGAGCGTTGACATTCTAATCGTCCGCTGGTCTTTGTGAAGAAACTACACGACTGGAATGAACAACTGGTTGTCTACAGACTACATAATCTTCTGCGGGCTTCTGTGGTTGAGAGGTCAGGTACTCGCTTCTTAAAGGGATGAACAGGAGCAGTGGACGATCGAATCCCGCAAGTTTTAAACGACTCCTCTTCTCAAGGGAGGAGGTAGCAAAGTGTCTACATCCTGAGTTACCTCCAGTCGTCTCGACTTGCCACTGGTCCAATGTAGCTCAGGACCAGAGAGTGAGGTTGATGACCAGCGTATTCACTTTCTCTCTATAATTCAAATTTCTCTTAAGTTACATTATCAAGACAAAAACGTCTGGTGATGTCGCCCGAGCATCGCTTGCGTTGGGCAACTAGCTAATGATATGTCAGTATTTGTTGGATTGTCGTGCTTATGAGACCATTTGAAAATGCTATTACACATGATGATAAAAACCATCAGAAGGACATGCTACATGATGATGATGACAACTGTGCAGTGTTTTGAATTCTGATTGCAGTTTTAAAGATTTCATTTGAAGGCGGGTACCATTCTCTTCTTGTGTACCTGCGAAAGGCAGAACAGCTAGGAAGACAAATGGCTACTCAAAATACAATTAAACTAAAACGTTGTTCAGGGAAGATCACAAAACGTGTGTGTGCTTTCTTCTTCGAACCTAAGACATTTGATTTAGACCTTTGAAATAATCCCACCCAGACGTGAGATTACCTTTGAAATAATCCCGCCCCTGGCGTGAGATTACCTTTGAAATAATCCCACCCAGACGTGAGATTACCTTTGAAATAATCCCGCCCCTGGCGTGAGATTACCTTTGAAATAATCCCGCCCCTGGCGTGAGATTACCTTTGAAATAATCCTGTCCAGAGGGGAGATTACCTTTGAAATAATCTTGTCCAGAGGTGAGATTACCTTTGACATAATCCTGTCCAGAAGTGAGATTGCCTTTGAAATAATCCGGTCCAGGCGTGAAATTACCTTTGAAATAATCCTGTCCAGAGGTGAGATTACCTTTGAAATAATCCGGTCCATGCGTGAGATTACCTTTGCAATAATCCGACCCAGGCGTGAGATTTAACATTGAAGATGTTCCAAGAAAGTGATCTCGCTACATCGTGAATGACAGCTATCATTTGGACCTGGAGATGGAGAGGACTACCGAAAGTGTAGCCGTTCGGAGACACGGGAGCTGTCACTGTCACCGTGAAGGTACTGCCCCAGTCTGCCAGTCTAAATGGCATGTCACTCTGCAGCCTGACTGGATAACGATGCTGACTGATCATTAGGATACGGTATTGGGAGAAAAATATGGATAGAAATAGAGAGAGAGAGATAGAGAGAGAGAGAGAGAGAGAGAGAGAGAGAGTTGGAGATGGGATTGGATATTTCAGAGTGGACTGGTGTGGGACTGGTCTGTCAACACAGTTTGATTATGAAGAACAAGGAATACAACTGGTTTATGAATAGAGAAAATTGTTCTTGATTTTTAGAAAAACCAAATTGTTAAGAGGGACAATGAGTCATGATTGACTGTAAAATTGGAATGTTACTAGGAATGTTAAGCGAGTAACTGAAAATGTGTTAGGAAAGTTGAATTGTTAACAGGCATAATGAAACTTGATTGATAGAAAAATCAAATTGTTAATTTAGGTTATGTATCTTGAATACAAAAAAAAAAAAAAAATTGAAGATTTTTAAAGAGGGGAAATCGAACTTGATTGAAGGGAAAATCAAGTTGTTAAGAGAGATAATGGATCTTAATTGATAGAATAATTAAATTTGTTATAGGGGAAATCGAACTTGATTGAAAGGAAAATCAAGTTGTTAAGAGAGATAATGGATCTTAATTGATAGAATAATTAAATTTGTTATAGGGGAAATCGAACTTGATTGAAGGGAAAATCAAGTTGTTTAGAGAGATAATGGATCTTAATTGATAGAATAATTTAATTTGTTATAGGGGAAATCAAACTTAATTGTTAGGAAAGCTGGATTGTTGATTAATAATGCATCTTGATTGATATGAAAGTTGAATTGTTGACTGAGAAGGGTTCTTGATTGACAGAGAATCTAGATTGCTGATGGATAATGGAATTTGATTGATAGGCAAGCTGGAATGTTGATGGATAGTGATCTTGATTGAAAGAACAACTTGATTTTTAATAGAGGAAATGAATCTTGTTTGAGAATAACATCAAGTTAAGGGGAAAAATAGATCTTGATTGATAGAAAAGTGTTTGTTAAGAGGGAAACCGGATCTTGATTGATAGGAAAGTGTTTGTTAAGAGGGAAAACGGATCTTTCTTAACAGCAAAATTAGATTGTCAAGCGGAGAACTTAAAATCTTGATTAAGAGAACTGGATAACGAATCTTGATTTATAGGAAAGCTGTATTGTGAAGTGGAGTAAATGAATCTTATTTGATAGCAAAATTCAATTTGTTAAATGGAGAACTCAAAATCTTGACTGATTGGAAAACTGAATTATTAAGAGATAAAATGTATCTAAATTACACGAAAAGCAGAATTGTGAAATGCGAAATTAATCTGGATTGATAGGAACACTGAGTTCATGTCAGGTCAGATCAGGTCATGTCAGATTTTGTCATGTCAGGTCAGGTCAGGTCAGCGCAGGTCAGGTCAGGTTATGTCATGTCAGGTCAGGTCAGCGCAGGTCAGGTCATCCCGTAACTAGTTAGGTCGTTGGGGCACATATGAAGACATCCTCACAACCCCACTCCGCCCTCCTCTGTCAGCGGTCGCTGCCTGTGCCTCCTCTGGTCGGAGATTGGTCCATTCTTTTATGTTGTCCTCCCACCTCTTTTTGAGACATCCTCTTCGTCGTCTGCCTTGCACCTTTCCGTGGAGGATCGTATTTGCAAGACCATTTGATCTCGATATGTGACCGTACCAAGCGAGTTTCCTTCTTTTGATAGTTGCCAAGAGGTCTTCAAAAGGCCCTTTTGCTGTTGTAATTCTATCTCGTATTTCCTCATTTGTAACTCGATCTTTGTACGTGACGTTTAAACGCCTTCGGAAACGTCTCACCTCCAAGGCATGTATCCTTCACGGAAGGTCACAAAACACAAATCAAACAGACTGAATAATGATTGTGGAAATGAATTTGGATAGATACCAAAAGTGACCTCATTATACCGTGAGTGACAAACATAATTTGAGCCATAGTAGGGAGGTGGCGGAAAGAAGATTACACGTTCGTTGTGGAGCACAGGGGATGTCAATGTCAACCAGAGTAAGTGACCTGTCAGTGTACGGCCTGTTGATTGGTCGACATGATGAGGAGGTGGGTTTTGGAGGAGGTAAACAGGACTGCAGCTGTTGGGATATATTTGGATTCTGAAGATAGCTGAGTTAGGAATAGTAGTAACTAAACTTGATTAGGAAGTGCAGAAACGGATGGATTAGGATTGAATGGAAAACTATATTGATAGGCATACTGGATATAAAGAAAGGGAATTAAACTGTTAAAGTGTTCAATAGAAATAGAGTTTTCTTTCTGTTTATGTTCAGGGAAAACTCCCCGCGTACTTCTTTCAGCTTCTTAGGCTTTGTTCGACTTCTGCAATACTGGGGCTGAAGTACAGCCACTAATTATTACTGCAGAAATGATTAGCAACACAGCAAGTCAATGCCAGCAGGCTGTATCCCTTACAGATACAATGTCCGTTCTGTAAGCCCTCAAGAGTGATCAACTGCCAGAGCTTGAGAAAACCTTGGGCGAACTATGAACCAAGAGAAGGGTATCAGACAGCAGACAGGTCAGCCAAGGAGGATGCAATACGAGAACAAAATGAACAAACAATCACCTTCCAAGAAAAATAGACCCTTATCAAAGTCATAAAGTCGACCAAACGAGGGAGAACTATCACTGCCTTGATTTGGCAGAGCAATTGATCATCTTCCGAGTGAGAACAGGACATAATTTTTTAAAAAATTGGAGGGGTTGAAAGTGAATAAATGTCCAGGTCAAGATGGTATTCACCCAAAATTGCTGTATGAAATTAGAAACCAACTAGCAAAACCATTGGCTATATTATGTTCTCAATCACTTACAAAAGGGATTGTTCCACGGGATTGGAAAGATGCAGGAGTGATCCCCTTATTCAAAAAAGGCAAAAAATCAGATCCGGCAAATTATAGACCGGTGAGTTTAACGAGCATAGTCTGTAAATTGTTAGAGTCAATAATCAAAGAAAACATTGTAATGCATTTAGAAAAATTTAATCTAATTAGAAATAGTCAGCATGGGTTTACTAGAGGGAGATCATGCTTAACAAATCTATTAGAATTCATGGAGGAGGTTACTAAAATCATAGATAAAGGGGAGCCAGTGGATGTTATTTATCTAGACTTTGCAAAGGCCTTTGATAGAGTACCTCATCAAAGATTATTTCGAAAGTTAAAATCACATGGAATAGGTGGCGAAGTTGCCAAATGGATTGAAAATTGGTTAACAGGAAGAAGGCAGAGGGTGGGCATAAATAAGGAGTACTCTGAGTGGAGTGAAGTGAAAAGTGGTGTGCCACAGGGCTCGGTTTTGGGACCAATTTTGTTCTTGATATATATAAATGATTTGGACATTGATATGAGATCCATGATTGCAAAATTTGCTGATGACACAAAACTATGCAGTAGTGTCTCATCTAAAGCGGAAGTGGATATATTGATGTCGGATTTAGATAAAATTCGAGAATGGTCTGTAAGCTGGCAAATGGAGTTTAATGTAGATAAATGTACAGTCATCCACATGGGTAGATCCAATATGGAACATAAATACAGAATGGGAGAAAACAATATTAGAAAGATAGATAAGGAAAGGGACCTAGGGGTTATAATAGATCATACAGGAAAGGTGAGTGAGCAAGTTAAGGTAGCAGTGAAAAAGGCAAATGCAATGTTAGGTATGATAAAAAGAAATATTAAACATAGGAGCAAGGAAGTGATCGTCAAACTGTATAAAGCTTTAGTTAGACCTAGATTGGAGTACTGTGTACAGGTGTGGAGTCCTTATCATAGAGGGGACATAAACATGCTAGAAAGAATACAAAAAAGAGCGACAAAGATGATAGTTGGATTCCAGAATTACAGTTATGAGGAACGACTCAGAAAAACAGGCCTACAGTGTCTCGAAGAGAGAAGAATTCGTGGTGACTTAATACAGGTTTATAAGATGATCAGAGGAATCGATAAATTAGACTATAACAAGTTTTTTAAAATACAGCCACCTACAATAACACGAGGGCATAGCTACAAGTTGATTAAAGAGAGGTCCAGGTTAGATATTAGGAAATATTTTTTTAGTCAGAGAGTGGTGTCTGCTTGGAATGCATTGCCAGGGGAGGTGGTGGAGGCAGGGACAGTTAGTGCGTTTAAGAATAAACTGGATGCGCATAGATTTTAGAGCAAGGTGATGTAAATGTAACTGGTTGTATACAGACTCTGCAGGGTCTTCTAAACCAGTATAAAGACGTTAAGTTAAGTTAAGTTATAATAGATTCAATGACCCTTTACACAGGCTGAATTTGGCTCCATCGCCCGAGTGGTCCGCCGGGGCCTTTGACTATGATAAGGACAAGAATAGGATGACAATACAGTGCTGTCATATACATGGATAGCACTTAGACAGAGCGAAGAGTTTGATGGCATTCAGGTTACATAAATTCCATGGGCGTGTTTGCTCAGTTCATAGCAAGCGCTTTGCTATTTTCTGTAGTAACAGTGGGCCTCGGTTTGAATCCCGTCCGGAGACTAACATAATCGTGACTGTTCATAGTTGAATAATCGTAGGTGACTGTCCGTATGTGACTGATCATTTGTGATTAATTGAAGGTGACTGATCAAACGTGATTAATCATAGGTTGCTGATCATAGGTGACTGATCATAGGTGATTAATCGTAGATGACTGTTAGTTGGTGACTGATCATAGGTGATTAATCGTAGGTGACTGATCATAGGTGATTAATCGTAGGTGATTGTTCGTAGGTGACTGATCACAGGTGATTAATCGTAGGTGGTTGATCATATGTGATTAATCGAAGGTGACTGATCATAGGTGATTAATCGTAGGTGACTGATGATCGTAGGTGACTGATCATAGGTGATTAATCGTAGGTGACTGATGATCGTAGGTGACTGATGATCATAGGGGACTGATGATCGTAGGTGACTGATGATAGTTTTCTGATCATAGGTGGCTAATTTTTGGTGACTGAAAATTGGTGATTAATCGTAGGTGACTGATGATGGTAACTGATCATAGGTTTCTAATGATGGTAGTTATCTGATCGTAGGTGACTGATCGCAGTTAACCAATCGTAGGGGACTAATTGAAGGTGACTGATCGTAGGTAACTTTGTAGGTTACTGATCACAGGTGACTGATCGTAGGTTACTGATTCAAGGTGACTGATCATCGCTGACTACTTGCGTCAAGCTCATCTAATCAGAGCTGTCCAACGCCTAATTCCGACGGCCCTTGCAACAGACTGTTCATATGCAGCCTGCCTGAGATTGGTATACAAGTGGGAAGCCATTCGCTGCTCCCAAAATATGCCGTTATGAAATAGGATGTTTCGGGTGGAAAGCCTTAGATATCATAGCCTCGCTGTAAACTAGGACAGAATAAAGACAAATGGGGTAGAGAAGGCGTGCTCATTATCTTCGTTGCAAATGTTAACTTTAACTTAACTTAACTTAACTTAACGTCTTTATACTAGTATAGAAGACTCTACAGTCTGTATACAACCGATTTCTCAGAGGGTGGTTTAACGGATGTGCGATCCCATCTTAATAGATGCAAACACTAGAGCTAAGTAGACCCGCAGTCAATTAGGCGCCACCTATAGGCTGTTCTTAACAAATCCCCTGGGTTAAGGTACAAATAATTTGTGGCTAGATTTTTAGCTAGAATTTTGTCCGGGCAGCGGCTGTTAAGCCTATGCTTTTCGATTTCTAACTGCCAAGGAATTTTTAACGTTCTCGACAAGTACACGGGTGTCTGGGCTCACTATCAAGAGATCAGGGCGAAATTTAACAGAAGAGCCACGTGAAAAAAATCCCGGTCTCCACCATGATTCGAACCCATGGCCTCCAGCACCCGAGGCGGACCTCTTCCCTCGAGACCACTGTCCCCTTTCAATTTTTGAAATAGTGAAATGACTAAGTCTTTTTAATCACCGACTGTCTCTTTTTAAACTGCAGGCCAAATTTTCAAGATACTGAGCAGCGCATAAGCTGCAGTGGTCAGCGACCCATAACTGGCTGCTAGCATCAGGGCCAGCGAACCAGACTTGCCAAGACCCTCCTACACATCCACGCGGTGATCATGGATAACAGGCTGCAGTAGGGCAGACTGGCTAAGGAGAAGGGATCGAATAGGGAATGCTAACCCGGTACTCAAAAACGCTTGCTAAAATCGGATGTGTTGGACCAAAAGGTTGCAAATGTCGCAGTCAAGCTGTAAACTACGACACAACGCATTCCATTCTCTAGACTACATTCTGCTACTTAAGCCCTGTTCAGGGTTTGGTAGCATAGATTGAGAACGAACGATGCCAAGCCAAACTGCAAGCCAGATTGAAATTTACATTTCGGTAGAACGGAGAATGTAACGGGGATTGATTTTAGTACCATTGCTGTGAGAATTAACGCTTTAACCACTCTGCCACCCAGACTTACTTTCAGCAAACAACAATTTGTCTTACTTTGAAACTGTTTGATAAAACAGAAGGCGTAGAAGCGGCCATTTTGTTAATGTGGATGTCTGAAAACAAGGCTGGGTCAGATTTAAAAGTCCTGTTTGACGATTGGTTCCTCAAATAAGTGACGGTTTGGCAGTGGAAATGCCACAAACAGAAGCCATGGTTGTATCAATAATGTCGGAAATAGGTTCTTGACAGCTCTACGTGGGCTCTGAAACACAAACGTCTTACATGAGAATCAAAAGGTCTTCATCGGGGACTGAGATAACATATTTACATAGTTAAGATTGGAAGAGGTAACGAATGTAGACTGGCAGCCCGAAAACGTGTAGATTCCAGAAGTATAATATCTGGTCACAGTAATCTATGTTTATCATAACAGGAGACTAAAGGTGTTGCCGATTTGGGTTGCCATCTGTATCATTCAAAACAGATTGTTAAAGACGCAATAACAGAATGCTTTAGCGCAGGTTTCTCTAAGATGTCAGTCAACATGAGTGATGTGAGA
This sequence comes from Ariolimax columbianus, assembly GCA_036924085.1. Taxonomy (NCBI): domain Eukaryota; kingdom Metazoa; phylum Mollusca; class Gastropoda; order Stylommatophora; family Arionidae; genus Ariolimax; species Ariolimax columbianus. The sequence continues at coordinate 49,368,882 of JAVGWX010000022.1, forward strand.
GCTTCCCTAGGTGTGATGTGAGAGGCTCACTAGGAGTGATGTGAGAGGCTCACTAGGAGTGATGTGAGAGGCTCACTAGGAGTGATGTGAGCGGCTCACTAGGAGTGATGTGAGAGGCTCACTAGGAGTGATGTGAGAGGCTCAGTAGGAGTGATGTGAGAGGCTCACTGGAAGTGATGTGAGAGGCTCACTAGGAGTGATGTGAGCGGCTCACTAGGAGTGATGTGAGAGGCTCACTAGGAGTGATGTGAGAGGCTCACTAGGAGTGATGTGAGCGGCTCACTAGGAGTGATGTGAGAGGCTCACTAGGAGTGATGTGAGAGGCTCACTAGGAGTGATGTGAGAGGCTCACAAGGAGTGATGATACCAGACTTCACTATGAGTGATGATACCAGACTTCACTAGGAGTGATGATACCAGACTTCACTATGAGTGATGATACCAGACTTCACTATGAGTGATGATACCAGACTTCACTAGGAGTGATGTGAAAGGTTTGTTAGTGACAATGATCACAAGACAAGTATTTATCTGCACTAAAATAACATATAAAAAACAGCAGAAAAGAAAGCGGGTTATAGTCAGCCCGTAATGTCAACGCTGGACCTCCAGGTTACGGAGGCGCCTTGCCACGTGAGATAGATGAGTATGTGCAACGGAAAGTCGTGTTTCATGGACACAAAAAACTCCATATACCCATTAGCAATACTTTATGTAGGAATTATGTCGATCTAGCAGTAGGTGCATGCGCAATATAGCGTACAACATGGTCGCTCCACTGTCGGCTTGCACAGTGGAGGAACAATGAAGCGTTATTAATTTCTGTGTAGTTTGAAATCTTCTAAAATCTATAGAAGAATGAACGTTCAGACAGTTGTTTGAGTCAGAGGAGAGTGTATGAATGAGTAGAAAGATTTCTAAACGGAAGACAAAACCTCATTTATGAACCGTGGCGTGGGAGACCAACAAGCATGGCAACTGACACAATGAAACAGCAGATCGACCAGCTAGTCTGTGTCAACTGACAAGTCACTATTGATGAAGTAGCCGTGGATTTCAACATGAGTCAAGACGCTTCGCATGAAAGTGTATAGGATAACCTCGGTTACAAGAAAGTGTGTAGCAGTTGCATCCCAAGATCGCTGTCCGATGATCCCACGCGTGCATGGCAGACGATTTGTTAGGAGCATTCATGCCGTCGCGCTCGTGAAGGAGATGTTTTTATGCAGTAAATGCTGACAGGAGACAAGTCCTAGATAATAAGAGTTAAATATGTACGTATTTACTAAATGGTAATGGGACAGCGTGTTCTAGTGGCTAAGTGGCACGGCTCACAACTCGAAGGTGCTGGGTTGGATCCCCATCACACCACCGGCCGTTACCCCGGGAAAGCAAACCCTTAGAAAATGCAGGAGGAAGCAGACCTTACATAAAATGCATGCTGAAGTCGGATGCACTAGGCCAACAGGGGCAAAATAGAAAACACAGTGCAACGCACACCACCTTGGGGATTAGAGAAATAAGGCGATCTTTAAAAACAAAACAAAAAAACAAACAACTAAATGTTGTGGATACATGCACAATTAACAATGAGTTTGTGGGTACATTGGAAGCATTCGAAATGTAGATATACAGAAGGATGGGTCACATCTCCTGGAAGTAAAAGCGAGCCAATATAGAGGTCACAAAGAGATTGAGAATGAGAACACAGTTAATTAGCGTAACCCTGGTGTTCATGCATGTTAAGTGCCATATGCCCTATGATTGAACTGAACTGAAGTGAAAGTGCCCTATGCCAGGTAGCCAAATCTCGTCTACACTCACCTCTGTATGTATTATTTTGTCGAAGGCCATCTCTCCATCTCATTGGCTGACGTCCGGGGCCACGATTACAGGTGTAGGGCCACCATGATGTCACTTTACCTGTCCATCTATTATCAGGCATGCGTACCCTGCCCACCTGTGTTTTCTTAGCATCGCCGTATCTTCGACGTCATTGAAGCAGGTTTGACTGCTGATGGCGATGTTGTGGATGTGGTATCGTAGTGAAAGTGAGTGTTCTACGCTCTATCGCTGGTTGAGTAGCTAGTAGCCTCGCCATGTCACTTTTCTGTAGGCTCCACACCTCGCAACCATACGCCATGGCTGGAATGACCTGGCTGTTGAAGGTGCGATCTCTCGCTTTGTTGTTTTTCATCTGTTAAAGTACTGTCTTGATGCGGTTAAAGCTGAACCAGCCCGCTGCTATCTTTCCTGAGATCTCTTTATGCAAGTCTTGGGAGTTGGTCATTTGTTGGCCCAAGTAAATGTACGAATTCACGTTTTTGACGGAATCAGTTCCAAGACGCATTTTCTCGCAGGGACAGAAACCATCAGCATGCATTGTCTTTAGTCTTTTTATGTTTAGATCAACTAAAACTTTGGTATGTTCCTAATATATCTTGATTTCGCAGGGCATTTGTGAATGCATTCACTTAATGCTATCGAAGGCTTTTTCGTAGTACATAAACTCTAGACATAGCGACATTTGGACTTCTCTTGCCCTCTCCGTTAGCTGATGACGAGTGTGGAGGTGGTCAGTGGTGGAGTAGCTTTTTCTGAATCCCGCCTGCTCCCGTGGTTGCTGATCTAGTCCGTTCATAATTTCGTTTAAAGCTTGTACAGGAATAATATCAAACATATCGGTCGTTAGTTCGCAATGTCGTTTGTGTCCCCTTTTTTATGAATTAGTTTTGTTTTGGAAGTTTTCCATTCGTTGGGATTTCAGAAAACAAAGACTATGATATTTGGATAAAAGTCACAAGAAACCATGTCTGCAGATACACATAAAAGATGAACTATTGAAACAGGTACAGAGTTTCTCCTGTCTAGGTCATATAATAACGGAAGATGACAGCTGTGAACAGAAATGAGAAAGAGAATAGGTATGACCAAGATGGTGTTCGACAACATGCGACACATGCTGGCATCCAAACAGATAAATCAGAATTTGAAAATGAGAATTGTCAGGTGTTATGTATACTCGTTACTACTTTATGGCACAGAAACATGGACAATGAATAACAATTTGCAAAAGAGTATTGGAGCCTTCGAAATGTGGGTATATAGAAGATTTGGTCGCATTTCTTGGAAAGAGAAGAAAACAAATTTTGGAGGTATTGGGAAAGTCGGGGGTGAAAAGAGAATTATTGACCGAAACCAGGGTTAGACAGTTACGTTATTTTGGTCATATAACAAGACATACATCCTTGTTGAAGACCATACTGGAGGGTAGGGTGGAAGGTAGTCGTTCAAGAGGTAGACATCGTATTAAGTGCGTGGATAACATTAGGAGATGGCTTGGAAAAAGCCTCTCAGATTGCACCGTTACGGCAAAAGAGTACACTGGACATCTAATGTAGCCGACCTTCGTTACGGAGATGGCACTTCATCTGAACTGAAGTGAAAGAGACTCGACACATTGCTGATGAAATGCTGGAGGGAAAGCTGGTAGATAGGCGGGACGGGAGAGAGAGAGGGAGAGAGAGTGAGGGAGTAAGACAGCGCTATAAGTTAAACGACAACAAAAGAAGATGCACTGACAAAAGTCTGTCTGTGTGTACCATCAATCGAGAGACAGACTGTGGTGGACAAAAATTGCAGCCATCGGAGACGGCACTACATCATTGAAACAGCCAACTCACATGAAATCCGCTACGAATGAGTGCTGTTTGATTCTAACCGGTCTAAGCGATAACGCTCCGTTGAATCCACACACTCTCAGCTCGCGGCTTTCATGTCCTCGCTACTGTAATAAAGATCGCTTACCAATCAGCGCTGATGGTTTGCTGAGTTGGGGTTATTGGCTGAAATCGCTGTCGGACAGACACATCTCCGATGTAAGACCGCACTTTCTTGGAGAAACACCTGTGATAAGGAATAACTGTTACACTAAAGGTAGGCTGGGGACAGTCAAAGACTGAGTAAGCCAACTCCCAGCCACATTTATCAATTGAGAATACACTGGCCTTCCGATACAGGAAAAACTGCCATGCAGCATAAACCTCATCAGAGAGATTGGAAATCTTTCTTTGTTTTATTCTCTTTCTTTCTTTGTTTTATTTTCTTTCTTTCTTTGTTTTATTTTCTTTCTTTCTTTGTTTTATTTTCTTTCTTTCTTTGTTTTATTTTCTTTCTTTCTTTGTTTTATTTTCTTTCTTTCTTTGTTTTATTTTCTTTCTTTCATTTTTTACTTCTTTCTTTCTATCCCTTTCTTTCTTTCTTTTCTGGTATTATTTCTTTTTTGTTGATCTTTCTTTTTCCTTTATTTCGGATCTTCTTGTTTTTCTTTTCTTTCTTTTTTTTCTATCTACCTTTCTCTTTCTTTCTTTCTATATTTCTTTCTGTATCTTACTTTCTTTCTTTCCTTTTCTTTGTTTCTCTTTGTTTCTTTTTCCTTAATTCTTTCATTCTTGACGTCTTTCTTTCTTTTCTTTTCTTTTCTTTCTTTCTTTTTCTTCTTTCTTTTTTAGGCCATTGTTTCGTTTATTGTTTTTCTTTATTTCTGTTTTCCTTTTTTTTTCTTTCTTTGTTATTTTTTTTTCTTTCGTTCGTTCTCTCTTTCTTTCTCTCTTTCTTTCTCTCTTTCTTTCTCTCTTTCTTTCTCTCTTTCTGTCTTTTGTTCTTCTTTTGCCTTCACTTTTTCTTTATATTTGTATTTTTTCTATCTTTCTTCCCTCTTCCATCTCTATTTTCTAACCGACTTGTCTTCCCTCTTCCATCTCTATTCTCTAACCCAGACTACTCTAGCGCAGCCTGCTTCCAGGATCGCCATTTGGACGCGGGATAAGTTCTTGGTCAGCTTTGGTTCACCGCTCCATCTTCTCCCCTTTGCTAAGTCCGATGGCGAAAGAGGATCGAAAACAAAAACATAAACAAGACAAGATTATTTCAGGCTCACTGCGACCTTTGACTGACCGTGTGGATCTGCCTCCCCCACAGGGAGGTTGGATACAGTCAACAGAATGCCAGGCTAATCAATAATGGTAAATGACCCGGACATTGCTGTTCCGCTTGACCCAGGTGCCATGTTGATGCGGACATAAGCACTGTCTTAATTAATCTTTTGTTTTTTGTCCCAGAAAATCTCGTAACATGTGGGGCGGGTACATTTTGTTGAGCCCTTGAGAGCAGGAGATATTTAGTCCAAAATAGCTTTCAATTATTCTCTGCACGGAGTGTATATCAATTGTTAAGAAATATACACACACTTAGGTTCGGAACGCCCCTGGGTATGTCCAGACAATGTGCAATTTATGGTCCAGATAATGTGCAATTTTTGGTCCAGATAATGTGCAATTTATGGTCCAGATAATGTGCAATTTATGGTCCAGATAATGTGCAATTTATGGTCCAGATAATGTGCAATTTATGGTCCAGATAATGTGCAATTTATGGTCCAGATAATGTGCAATTTATGGTCCAGATAATGTGCAATTTATGGTCCAGATAATGTGCAATTTATGGTCCAGATAATGTGCAATTTATGGTCCAGATAATGTGCAATTTATGGTCCAGATAATGTGCAATTTATGGTCCAGATAATGTGCAATTTATGGTCCAGATAATGTGCAATTTATGGTCCAGATAATGTGCAATTTATGGTCCAGATAATGTGCAATATTTGGTCCAGATAATGTGCAATTTATGGTCCAGATAATGTGCAATTTATGGTCCAGATAATGTGCAATTTATGGTCCAGATAATGTGCAATTTATGGTCCAGATAATGTGCAATTTATGGTCCAGATAATGTGCAATTTATGGTCCAGATAATGTGCAAATTATGGTCCAGGTAATGTTCAATGGTACACACTTATTATTTAGTTATATTTAGGTTTAATGACGGCTCTCTTTGTTTTCTGGTGAACGTTATCATTGGATCTTTCCGTCTTCTCAGATGATAGTAAGTTGGGCTCTGAAAGAAAGGGATGTAACTACAGTCCATAAGCAGTGGAACAGTTAGTTTTCTTTGATCGATGTGGGGAGCTTAAGTCGTTTATCTCGCCCCAAGTGCGTTGCGTAGGTCAGTGTGAACCCATGTCACTGCACAATTACTCAAATGTCATCTATCCACGTGCCTCGCGGTCGCCTACTTGACCTGTAGCCAGATCAACCAGCGTTGTAAGCCATCAGTGGAAGTTGTTGAGGATGCATTCTAATGAGATGAAAACCAACTTATTTTCTGCTTGAAAATGTATTGGACACAAGACGTAGTGCCGGCCATACTTCGCATCTCGTCGTTACGCATTCTGTCTCTCCTAATAACTTAAATGACCTTCCTCAAACACTTGGCTTGACTTTGTTCGTTCTCAATCTCCCCCTATCAAACCCTGAAAGAGCTTAAGTAGCAGAATGTAGCCCAGAGAACGGAATGCGTTGTGTCGCAGTTTGCGATAATTTTGCACCTTTCGAGCCACCACCTCCGACTTCAGCAAGCATTTTTTGAGTACCGGTTAGCATTTCCTCTTCGATCCCTCCTCCTTAGCCAGTCTGCCCTGCTGCAGCTTGTTATCCAGGATCACCGCGTGGAGGTGTAGAAGGGTCTTGGCAGCTCTGGTTCGCTGGCCCTGACGCTAGCAGTCAGCTATGGGTAGGTGATGACCACTGCAGCTCATGCGCTGCTCAGCATCTTGATCCTGGGTCACTGACCACTGCAGCTCATGCGCTGCTCAGCATCTTGATCCTGGGTCACTGACCACTGCAGCTCATGCGCTGCTCAGCATCTTGATCCTGGTTCACTGACCACTGCAGCTCATGCGCTGCTCGGCATCTTGATCCCCCTCAAACACTTCATTTCACGTGTCGAAATTCTGCGTCCTGGGTATAGGCACTGGTAGCACAGAGTCGGCATAAATATACTATTTATCGGTTGTTGCTTTGTTGCCAAATTAATGCTCGGGTGTCTAAGCAGTGGGGACATCTGATAAGTTACAGCAGATGGAAGAATTACGCGGGGTAAATGACACGGATTAGTGCAAGAGTGATCATCGTTGGATCTTTCCGTCTTGTCAGACGATAGTAAGTTGGGCTTTGAAGGAAAGGGTTGTAACCACATTCAATTTCGATAACGAATGTGACTCGTGTAACGGTTTAGGGCAGGGGTGATGTAGTCAGCGACTCAGCGATGTGGACAGTGTGTATACGCAGAACGATTGTGTGTGTGATCACATGTGAGTATACGTTGAATAGATTGAATGTATAATGTCAAGATCAACCGCCTGAGAGGATCTGAGTGGGAGTGAATGTACAGAATACGATCGTGAAGACGAGTTTTTGAGAGTGTGTTGAGGGTGCAGATAAGCGGAGGGGAGTGTGCGGCTAGAACTGGGTTGGGATAGTTCGGAGCAATATTCAAGCTTATGCTTATAACCTCCTCGTATCTATTTAGTTGTCGAACTAAGAACAATCAGCCTTTAGTACGGCAGGAGATAACGACTGATGGATAGCAGAAATAACAGAAACAGTAGAGCTCTCCATGTACGAGAGCATGAAATACGGAGGAGACGATGGTGCTGAAAAAGCCACACTCCACATAACATAGTTTCCTTGTAGCCGCATTGTTTGTCTTCCCGTTTTGGTTATTGACTTTGAGAGACATGTTTATATTCATATATTTATAAGGGGATCAGTGGTCTCGAGGTAAGGTGTCCGCCTCGAGTGCTGGAGGTCGGGGGCTCGAATCACGGGGTGGAGACCGTGTTTTTTTTCTCACGTGGAGCTTCTGGTAAAAATTCCCTTATCTCAGGGTAGAAATTGAAAAGAGTAGGCTTAACGGCCACTGCCCGGACAATTGAAGTAAAAAATCTGCCCACATTATTTGTATCTTCTGCCAGGCCTAGTCAGCCACAGGAAGTTGTCAAATATCTTCTACATATAGCAGAAGCATTCGGCTACCTTGCAACAGGCATTAACAACAGCCTGTTTGAATACCAGTATTCTAAGTATGCCAAGTATATATATATATATATATATATATATATATATATATATAATAACAATAGCTGTCTTAACTTAACGTCTTTATACTTGTTCAGAAGACTCTGCAGAGTCTGTATACAACCAGTTTCATTTACATTACCTTGCTGTAAAAGTTATGCGAATCAAATTTGTTCTTAAATGCATTAATTGTTCCTGCCTCCACGAGCTCCTGTGGCAATGGGTTCCAAGCATTCACCACTCTCTGTCTAAACAAATATTTCCTAATATCTAATCTGGACCTTTCTTTAGTCAACTTGTAGCTATGCCCTCGTGTTATTGTAGGTGGCTGTATTTTTAAAAAAAAACGTGTTATAGTCTAATTTATCCATTCCTCTGATCATCTTATAAACCTGTATTAAGTCACCACGAATTCTTCTCTCTTCTAGACACTGTAGGCCGGTTTTTCTGAGTCTTTCCTCATAACTGTAGTTCTGGAATCCCACTATCATCTTTGTCGCTCTTTTTTGTATCCAGCATGTTTATATCCCCTCTATGATAAGGACTCCACACCTGTACACAGTACTCCAATCTAGGTCTAACTAAAGCTTTATACAGTTTGACTATCACTTCCTTTCGCAGGCGTAGAGTAGGGTTGGAATGATGGTGGCACGGTAGACTTTGAGTTTGGTCTTGACGCTGATACCACGACGTTCCCCTATATATAATATATATATATATGTTCAGTTGGATTCCTTGGCGAAGTGGTTAAGCCGTCGGCGTCGTGATCAGGTGATGTGGGTTCGATTCCAGACTCCACCTTTTTCACATGTGCTTGATGCGGAGTCCCCTTAGTCGCCCCTTAGTCATCTTGTCGTTGACTTGCCACTGGGGGACGGGACGAGAGAGTGAGGATACAAAGTAGCGCAGTTAATCCTTACTAAAAATATCGCTAGCAAATAAATAATGCCATCATTGTCGGCGATGGACGGCGGCCTTTGCCTTGCTTTGCCTTTATCAGTTCAGTTCAGTTCATCCCGTAACCCATCAGGTCGTTGGGGCACACATGAAGACATGAAAATCCCACGCCACGACATCTCTCTGTCTGTCGCCGCCTGACGTATCTCACCGTGACGAAGGCCTGACCACTCAGTGATGTTGTCAACCCATCTCTTCCTTGGACGTCCTCGCCCTCTCTGTCCCGGTACGGATCCAAAGAGTATCGAGTTGGGAATCCCTCGCGACGTGCCCGCACCAGGCCATTTTTCGTCTTTTGATAGTTGTCAACAGATCGTCAAAGGGACCAATAGCGTCTTCAACTCTCTGGCGGATGTCTACGTTCGTGACACGATCCTTATTTGTAACATTTAGGAGTTTTCTATAACACCGCATTTCCATTGCACGTATCGTGCCCTGGATATCTGCTGTAATGGTCCAGGTCTCGCAGGCATACAGAAATATTGACAGCACCAAAGAGCGCAGTAGTCTAACTTTTATGCCGAGGGCGAGCCGCTTGTCTTGCCATGTAGGTTTCAGCCGAGTCAGCGCCGCTGTTGTTTGTGCTATTCTTGCAATTACCTCTGGCTTCGATCCCTCTTCGCTGATCAACGATCCCAGATATTTGAAACGTTTCACCACCTCAAGTACCTGCCCATTTGACTCTATGACAGATTGAAACCCTGCAACGTTATTGGTCATGAGCTTTGTTCTATGAGCATTTATTTCCATACATATATATATATATGATTTTGTCGCGTGTAGAGGCATATATTAACAATACCAGACAATCTGTGTTCTTGAATTCACACGACAAGAGAAATAGAGAAAGACCCCGAGGCACTAATGGAAGAGTGGGCGCAAACGTCAAGGCAACAGAACTGGTTTAGTTGACTCATGACTTGGCAAGTATTTGTTGAGATCCTATTTCACCGCAGGAAGTTAACAGGTTTTTAATTGACTTATAGGTTGACCTACATAAATATAATCCAGAGTGGCCCGCCGGGTTCTGTGTAGGACAAGATAAGAATAGCACCACTGCCTCACAGAGAGCATGTCGTAAGAGGCGACTAATTGTGTGACATGGTATAACACCGACCGAAGGTAGGTGGTCTGTTTGGAGCAGATTAGGTAGTTGCTCATCGAAAGCGAGGATGGCGACATCAGCAGACGGTTTTTGTCTTGATTACATAACTTGCGCTCTATTTGGATTATTGTGAGGAAGTGGTTGCGCTGGTCATCAACCTCACTCTCTGGTCCGAACTACCTTGGACCAGTGGCAAGACATAAGTCAGGACGACTGGAGGTAATTCAGGATGTAGGCACTCTGGCCCCACTTGTTTTAGACTAGGGGTCGCTTGAAACCTGCAGGGTTCGAACCCACGCTGTTTCTATTCATAGCGAGTGCCTTTACGTCTCGACCACATCGAGAGTAGCATAGATGGCGTCTCAGGCTGCGGGTCTAACTTTGTTATAGTGTTTGAGTCTTTTAAGATTGATTTCCACATCGGTTAACCACCCTCAACGGCACATATCCCAACGCAGCGGAGTAATAAGTTGCTCGAGCCTAGCCCACTAAGCAGGACATCCTCCTCCCTTATACATCCAGCTCACGCCAGAGCTGGGACCTACATAGAGGCATCTGACTCTGTAGAAGTACAGGTCGACTAAGAACTAAGAAATATAATCTTGACCCGCAAATGATAAAATATCTAGCCATTTGCGTAAAATAATTGTCCACCCCTGCACTATATAGTTAGAAATGATATTGTCTCCCCCTGCACTATATAGTTAGAAATAATATTGTCTCCCCCTGCACTATATAGTTAGAAATGATATTGTCTCCCCCTGCACTATATAGTTCGAAATGACACACGAAAATGAAGATGCAGCGAACAGCAGAAAGGATATTATGGACCAAGCAGGCCCCTAAAAGCATATAGGTTAATTCTAAATGACCAAGTTATCTTGCTGCAGCCCGGACTGATATATGCCGCCGCTGTCCTAAAGTACACCACATCTGATATGTGTCCACTGTCACAAAGATGGCGAACAAACAGACTCAGACATTCCCCAGAAGTTCAAGAACAGAGAAACCTTTGCGCATAAATCTTGTCTGTTTTTATTTGGCTTTTTTCTTTATATCTAGTTGCTTTTTTATTTGGACTCTGGCCAAGAAAACGGAGAATAGTATTGACGCTTTTGAAATGTGGGTTTTCAGAAGACTTGCAGGAGTTTCTTGGAACGATTGGAAAACACATAGTGAGGTTCTGGTACAACTCCAGGTAGACAGGATAGGTCTGAAGAAAATAAAAAAGCAGAAAAATTGAAAATGTTGTCATGTCATGTTGGTCAAGAGACATGGCAGTCCGCTGAAGGTTATATTGGAGGAAAGAGGTGAGGGCAGGAGAGGCAGAGGTATAGATGGACAGACAACATCGGGATTTGGTCGGGACACAGTGTGCCAATATGGCAGGCGACGGAGACAGCTGGAGATCCGTAAATGTTTTAATTCGGACGACATTCGATGATGATGAAGATGATTAATCTCTCTCTCTCTATCTCTCCCTCTCTCTCTCTCTCTCTCTGTCTATCTCTGTCTCACACACACACACACACACCAACTGACGCACCGACCCCAAAACCCGCCTTACTCAACCTACTCAACCAAATCAACCTACCTTACCTACATACCTACCTACCTATTTAACCGACCAACCTACCTTGCCTGCTTAACTACCTACCTACCTACTCAACCAACCAACCTACCTACTCAACCAACCAATCTACCTTACCTACCTACCTACCTACTCAACCAACCAACCTACCTTACCTACCCACCTACCTATCTACCTACCTACCTACTCAACCACCCAACCTACGTTACCTGCTTAACTACCTACCTACCTACCTACTTACCTACCTAACTTACTTACCTACCCACCTTTCTGCCTACCTACCTACCTATCTACCTACCGTTAACCTACCTACCTTATCTATCTATCTATCTATCTATCTATCTATCTATCTATCTATCTATCTATCTATCTATCTATCTATCTATCTATCTATCTATCTATCTATCTATCTATCTATCTATCTATCTATCTACCTCTATCTATCTACCTCTATCTATCTACCTCTATCTATCTATCTATCTATCTATCTACCTACCTCTATCTATCTATCTATCTATCTGTCTGTCTGTCTGTCGGTCGGTCGGTCGGTCGGTCGGTCGGTCGGTCGGTCGGTCGGTCGGTCGGTCGGTCGGTCGGTCGGTCGGTCGGTCGGTCGGTCGGTCGGTCGGTCGGTCGGTCGGTCGGTCGGTCGGTCGGTCGGTCGGTCGGTCGGTCGGTCGGTCGGTCGGTCGGTCGGTCGGTCGGTCGGTCGGTCGGTCGGTCGGTCGGTCGGTCGGTCGGTCGGTCGGTCGGTCGGTCGGTCGGTCGGTCGGTCGGTCGGTCGGTCGGTCGGTCGGTCGGTCGGTCGGTCGGTCGGTCGGTCGGTCGGTCGGTCGGTCGGTCGGTCGGTCGGTCGGTCGGTCGGTCGGTCGGTCGGTCGGTCGGTCGGTCGGTCGGTCGGTCGGTCGGTCGGTCGGTCGGTCGGTCGGTCGGTCGGTCGGTCGGTCGGTCGGTCGGTCGGTCGGTCGGTCGGTCGGTCGGTCGGTCGGTCGGTCGGTCGGTCGGTCGGTCGGTCGGTCGGTCGGTCGGTCGGTCGGTCGGTCGGTCGGTCGGTCGGTCGGTCGGTCGGTCGGTCGGTCGGTCGGTCGGTCGGTCGGTCGGTCGGTCGGTCGGTCGGTCGGTCGGTCGGTCGGTCGGTCGGTCGGTCGGTCGGTCGGTCGGTCGGTCGGTCGGTCGGTCGGTCGGTCGGTCGGTCGGTCGGTCGGTCGGTCGGTCGGTCGGTCGGTCGGTCGGTCGGTCGGTCGGTCGGTCGGTCGGTCGGTCGGTCGGTCGGTCGGTCGGTCGGTCGGTCGGTCGGTCGGTCGGTCGGTCGGTCGGTCGGTCGGTCGGTCGGTCGGTCGGTCGGTCGGTCGGTCGGTCGGTCGGTCGGTCGGTCGGTCGGTCGGTCGGTCGGTCGGTCGGTCGGTCGGTCGGTCGGTCGGTCGGTCGGTCGGTCGGTCGGTCGGTCGGTCGGTCGGTCGGTCGGTCGGTCGGTCGGTCGGTCGGTCGGTCTCTGTGTGTGTGTGTGTCTGTCTGTCTGTCTGTCTGTCTGTCTGTCTGTCTGTCTGTTCGTCCGTCCGTCCGTCTGTCCGTCCCTCCCTCCCTCTGACGTGTCTCTTACCTGCTGTCTATTTTCTGACTAAAATATAATCAGGAGAAATTTGTATTGTTGCTGATTTTCAGAAATTGTTGGTCTCAGTCGCAGCCTACTTCAGAAATTGTTGGTCTCAGTCGCAGCCTACATCAGAAAGTGTTGGTCTCAGTCGCAGCCTACTTCAGAAATAGTTTGTCTCAGTCGCATCCTACTTCAGAAATTGTTGGTCTCAGTCGCAGCCTACTTTAGATACAGGCCTTCTGACTCAGGTGAAACCCCTTTGAAATGTCACATTCCTAGATCGACTGAATAACAAAACTTGCATGTGTCATCTTATATGTTCGGGAAACAAAGGTTAATATGAACTTGGTTTCAGGGCAGGATTCTGTGAAAGGGTCACTCGTAGGGTAGGATTCTGTGAAAGGATAACTCTCAGGGCAGGATTCTGTGAAAGGATAACTCTCAGGGCAGGATTCTGTGAAAAGATAACTCTCAAAGCAGGATTCTGTGAAAGGATAACTCTCAGGGTAGGATTCTGTAAAATGATCTCTCAGGGCAGGATTCTGTGAAAGGAAAACTCGCAGGGCAGGATTTTGTGAAAGGATAACTCTCAGGGCAGGATTCTGTGAAAGGAGAACTCTCAACGAAAGGAGTAGGTCTAACTGACCCTGCCCGGACAAGATTCAAAAATTATAGTTATAAATATACCCACATTTTTTTAAATTTTCCCCCAGGCCTAGTAAGGCGCCGGAAGTTGTAAAATACCTACTATAGATAGTCGAAGCCCTCAACTACTTGAATACAAACATTTACATGTGTATTTGAATACCAGGATTCCAAGTATCCTTAGTATGCCAGATGGAAATACATTTAATGTTTTGTAAAACATCGATCATTACAATTCGTTTAACTGTTTTCGTCTGGCCAGTCCCCGATGAAGGTCTTAATAGATGAAACGTTGGAACAAATCTGATAATGTTCTTACAGAAGACTTATTGTTCACCAGTGTCAGTATAAATAAATCTGTAAGTGAGCCAGCTACATGGGACATAAGCGGTAGGACATGTTCTGTAAGTGAGCCAGCTATATGAGACATACACGGTAGGACATGTTCTGTTAGTGTGCCAGCTTTATGGGGCATACACGGTAGGACATGTTCTATAATTGTGCCAGCTATAGGGGACATAAGCGGTAGGACATGTTCTATAAGTGTGCCAGTTATATGGGACATAAGCGGTAGGACATGTTCTATAAGTGAGCCAGTTATATGGGACATACACATCAGAACATAATCTATAACATTACATCTGCACAGAACATAAACAGCAGAACATATAATCTATAAACATGTCATCTACACAGGACATAAACAGCATCATCATCATGTAGCGTGTCCTTTGTAGAACGTTGCTCTCGTCACAGCCAGCTGATATGAACCTCAGTCTGCAGTCAATCGTCCCCCCTGCTCCATGTTCATGTTTAGAGTATCCTTGATATCGTGTATCCACCTTCGCCTTGGTTGACCCCAGCGTCGCCTTCCAGGTAGCCTCCATGACCATTCTTTCCAGTCCGTCATGGAGTTTGACATGGCCAAGAAAATTCAATTTCCAAAACATAACATTGTTTATGAGCCAGTTTTCTTCAACATTCATGTCTTCTGCGATGGTTTTATTTGTCACTTTCTTTATCCAAGGAATTTTGAAGATTCTTCTGTCACATTTTGTATCGAACGCTTCAATTGTATTTCTTGCTGCTTGTGTCAAAATCCATATCTCGCACCCGTACATTGCGTCCGTGAATAGGCATATTCTCAGGATCTTCAGTTTTAGTTGCTTGTTCAACAGAACATGGTTATAAATGTATCAACTGCACAACATATAAACAACATAACCGAATCTATAAATGAACATATAAACAACAGAACCGAATCTATAAATGTATCAACTACACATGTATCAACTACACAACATATAAACAACAGAACAGAATCTATAAATGTATCAACTACACAACATATAAACAACATAACCGAATCTATAAATGTATCAACTACACAACGTATAAACAACATAACCGAATCTATTAATGCATGAACTACACAACATATAAACAACATAACCGAATCTATAAATGTGTCAACTACACAACATATAAACAACAGAACCGATTCTATAAATGTGTCAGTTTCACGACGAGATGAATGTATTGATACAGTCAGCCTCCCTAGACACATTGAGAGATAAACCTATCCTGCCACGAGATAAACACAGAAGAGGGGGACTCAATTGCTAGCTCATCCCCGGCCGATCGAATCAATATTCTGAAGAAATCTCCTCGATTACAGGTTAAACATTTCGTTACACGACCACAGACAAACCTTGAAAACTCAAGCACCGATTGGAGGTTATCGTGGTTTCCGAAGGCACAGAAGTAATTGTAGGGTCATGTCTAGATAACGGGCATACAGGCCTGACCTCTTCAGGGAATCTACATCTATCATCCATTTAAGATTCTCTGTAATGAGAGACCTGATGTCCTGGTCTTGACAACGCTCACATTTTGGGACTTTGTATATGGGTAATTGTGACAGTCTGAATGAAGTTAAATAGTGTATGTCAGATGGTAAAAAAACATTTATTGATTTAATTTTTAAACAGAGTGCATTATACTTTTCTTAATTTAACTTCTTTATACTGGTTTAGAAGACTATACAGAGTATGTATACAACCAGAACATTTACATGTCCTTGCTCTAAAAGCTATGCGCATCCAATCTATTCTTAAATGCATTAATTGTCCCTACCGCCACTACTTCCTGTTGCCATGGTTTCCAAGCATTGACCAGTCTTTGACTAACAAATATTTCCTAATACCTTTTTTTTTTAATTTATTTATTTTTTGCGTTCCATTTTTTTCTCTAATCCCCAAGGCGGTGTGCGTTGCACTGTGGTTTTTATCCTGTCGGCCCAGTGCATCCGACTTCAGCATGCATTTTATGTAAGGGTCTGCTTCCTCCTGCATTTTATGTAAGGGTTTGCTTCCCCGGGGTAACGGCCGGTGCTGTGATGGGGATCGAACCCAGCACCTTCGAGTTGTGAGCCGCACCACTTAACCACTAGGCCACGCCGTCCCCGCTTTCCTAATATCTAATCTGGACCTTTCTTTAGTTAATTTGTAGCTATGCCCTCTTGTTCTTGAAGGTTATTGTATTTTGAAAAAACAAACTTGTTATAGTCTAATTAATCCGTTCCTTTGATTATCTTATAAACCTGTATTGTCACCTCGAATTTTTCTCTTTTCTAGACACAGTACGCCGGGTTTTCTGAGTATTTCCTCCCAAATGTAATCCCACTATCAGCTGTGTTGCTTTTTTTTGGTATCCTATCCAGCGTGTTCATACCACCTCTATGATAAGGACTACACACCTGTACACAGTACTCCAATCTAGGTCTAACTAATGCTTTATACAGTTTGACTATCACTTCCTTGCTCCTATGTTTAAAATTTCTGTTTATCATCCCTAAAATTGCATTTACCTTTTTCACTGCTACTTGAGGAACGTTAGGGAGGTCGAGAATATTGAGAGTAACGCTCCCTTTACAATATGAGCATCCACAATCCCAGACCTACCTTACGCAGACGATACTGTGTTCCAATCAAACAGTGCAGACGGTTTAGAGTAGCGCAATACAGTCTTAAGCAGATGCAACGAAGATCAAATCCTCTTTTTAAACATAAATGAAATATAATGACCACCAAGAAACAATTTAATACGGGGGTGTGGAAATAGAAGACGCTTCTAGTAGGTAGGATCCAACATTGACAGCAATGGCGACTGCTCAAAGGAAATCAGAAGGAGGTTGGCAATGCAGAGGCTACACAAACTGAGGAAACTTCTTTCTTCCTATTTTTCTTCCTTTCTTCTTTTCTTTCTTTCTTTTTTTACTTGTCTTTATGTCTTTCTACTTTCCTTTCTTTTCATTTCCTTTCCCTTTTTCTTCATTTATCTCATTCTACATTTCTTTCTTTTCCCCCTTTCCCCCTCTGTTTTCCTTTCCTCCTTTTCCCCACTTTATTCCACTTCCCAGTTTCTGCATTTTCCTTTTTTTCTTTTTTCTCGTTTCACCCTTTCCTAACTTTTTTCACCAGTTTCCCTTTTCACCTTTTGCCAACTCTTTTGTTCAGCTTTTCCCTTTTCTCCCTTTCCCCTTTTTCTCCTTTCCCATCTTTTTTCTTGTAACTTTTGCTTCTTTTCGTTTGCCCTTTACCCTTTGTCCCTTTCTCCTTGTATCCCTTAACCCCTTTTTGAGTCTGAAGATCTTTGTCTGCCCAGTTCTGCCAAGTCTATATTGCCATTGTCTGCCTTGTATTGTGCTGGTCTCTCCATACCGTTCTCGTGGAAGTGTTGATGTGTCTGCTTCTTTATAGCTCCATGGATGGCGAATCTGCGGTACGTCACTTTCAGCTTTTGCGGGCTCATCTGCCTCTTTTTCAAGGATCATACAGCGGGCTGGAGTCCACCTTAGGGCTCGATCTGTTTTATTTCGTGTGAGTATTTTTATTTGGGGGGGGGAGAGGGGGGGGGGCTTTATAAGGCTTGGAGTACGCTTCTGGAGTCTGTTAGAAGGACCGTTTTCCTTGTAGCTGTTTTGTCTGATAAGAATCTAGGTTGCTGCATGTACAACCGCTGCTTTACCTCTGAAGGTATAGTCTGGTTTTTTTCTATGATGCAGTTGGAGGGGGGGGGGGAATGTATATTCCACTGCCTCCTATTTGTTAGCTCTTTGTGGCCACCATACCGTTGTTCTACCTATCGATCTATTGTCAGACATGCGAACGACATATCCATCTGTTGTCAGACATGCGAACGACATATTCATCTGTTGTCAGACATGCGTACCTCATGTCCATCTGTTGTCAGACATGCGTACCACATTTCCATCTGTTGTCAGACATGCGTACCTCATGTCCATCTGTTGTCAGACATGCGTACCACATTTCCATCTGTTGTCAGACATGCGTACCACATTTCCAGCCCAGAAACGTTTGCAGGATACCGCTGATCCACAATGTCCCGAAACAAAATTTGATGTCGATTCTCTTTCTTTCGGATATTTTCCGTTATCGAAAGTTTTAGCAATCGTCTTTCTATTGCTCTTTTGTCTGACTCGGAGCTCCTCAGCGTCTGTTTTTGTGCAAGTTCCACACTTGTTTAAAATCTAGCCAATCTATTACGGGATCCTCGCCGATGCTACGGAGATCGTCCATTGTGCTGAGATTCTCCAAAAATGTGGAGCAGAACAGAGCACTTATGGGCTAAACTGTGTTGTAATGACGTTTGTTTTTCGACTAAACTAAACTAAACTAAACTAAACTAAACTAAACTAAACTAAATCATTGCTGGAATGACCAGAGTGATAATGACTCTTTTATAATCTGCCATTGTATCTCTTGTGTGGGGAAGAGGAGACTTACATCTGGTCAAACAAAATATACTGATCAGACATGTTAGTCAGGGTCAGGTAAAATATACTGATCAGACATGTTAGTCAGGGTCAGGTAAAATATACTGATCAGACATGTTAGTCAGGGTCAGGTAAAATATACTGATCAGACATGTTAGTCAGGGTCAGGTAAAATATACTGATCAGACATGTTAGTCAGGGTCAGGTAAAATATACTGATCAGACATGTTAGTCAGGGTCAGGTAAAATATACTGATCAGACATGTTAGTCAGGGTCAGGTAAAATATACTGATCAGACATGTTAGTCAGGGTCAGGTAAAATATACTGATCAGACATGTTAGTCAGGGTCAGGTAAAATATACTGATCAGACATGTTAGTCAGGGTCAGGTAAAATATACTGATCAGACATATTAGTCAGGGTCAAACCAAATATACTGATCAGACATGTTAGTCAGGGCCAAGCCAAATATAATGATCAGACATGTTAGTCAGGGTCAGGTAAAATATACTGATCAGACATGTTAGTCAGGGTCAAACCAAATATACTGATCAGACATGTTAGTCAGGGTCAGGTAAAATATACTGATCAGACATGTTAGTCAGGGTCAGGTAAAATATACTGATCAGACATGTTAGTCAGGGTCAGGTAAAATATACTGATCAGACATGTTAGTCAGGGTCAAACCAAATATACTGATCAGACATGTTAGTCAGGGTCAGGCAAAACATACTGATCAGACATGTTAGTCAGGGTCAGGTAAAATATACTGATCAGACATGTTAGTCAGGGTCAGGTAAAATATACTGATCAGACATGTTAGTCAGGGTCAGGTAAAATATACTGATCAGACATGTTAGTCAGGGTCAGGTAAAATATACTGATCAGACATGTTAGTCAGGGTCAGGTAAAATATACTGATCAGACATGTTAGTCAGGGTCAGGTAAAATATACTGATCAGACATGTTAGTCAGGGTCAGGTAAAATATACTGATCTGACATGTTAGTCAGGGTCAGGTAAAATGTACTGATCAGACATGTTAGTCAGGGTCAGGTAAAATATACTGATCAGACATGTTAGTCAGGGTCAGGTAAAATATACTGATCAGACATGTTAGTCAGGGTCAGGTAAAATATACTGATCAGACATGTTAGTCAGGGTCAGGTAAAATATACTGATCAGACATGTTAGTCAGGGTCAGGTAAAATATACTGATCAGACATATTAGTCAGGGTCAAACCAAATATACTGATCAGACATGTTAGTCAGGGTCAGGTAAAATATACTGATCAGACATGTTAGTCAGGGTCAGGTAAAATATACTGATCAGACATGTTAGTCAGGGTCAAACCAAATATACTGATCAGACATGTTAGTCAGGGTCAGGCAAAACATACTGATCAGACATGTTAGTCAGGGTCAGGTAAAATATACTGATCAGACATGTTAGTCAGGGTCAAACCAAATATACTGATCAGACATGTTAGTCAGGGTCAAACAAAACATACTGATCAGACATGTTAGTCAGGGTCAAACAAAACATACTGATCAGACATGTTAGTCAGGGTCAGGTAAAATATAATGATCAGACATATTAGTCAGGGTCAGGTAAAATATAATGATCAGACATGTTAGTCAGGGTCAGGTAAAATATAATGATCAGACATGTTAGTCAGGGTCAGGTAAAATATACTGATCAGACATATTAGTCTGGGTCAAACCAAATATACTGATCAGACATGTTAGTCAGGGCCAAGCCAAATATAATGATCAGACATGTTAGTCAGGGTCAGGTAAAATATACTGATCAGACATGTTAGTCAGGGTCAAACCAAATGTACTGATCAGACATGTTAGTCAGGTTCAGGTAAAATATACTGATCAGACATGTTAGTCAGGGTCAAACCAAATATACTGATCAGACATGTTAGTCAGGGTCAGGTAAAATATACTGATCAGACATGTTAGTCAGGGTCAAACCAAATATACTGATCAGACATGTTAGTCAGGGTCAGGTAAAAATACTGATCAGACATGTTAGTCAGGGTCAAACCAAATATACTGATCAGACATGTTAGTCAGGGTCAGGTAAAATATACTGATCAGACAGGTTAGTCAGGGTCAAACCAAATATACTGATCAGACATGTTAGTCAGGGTCAGGTAAAATACACTGACCGAGACCCTACACCCCCCCCCCCTTCCCGACTTCGACGTAGTCTTTCCTGAATACAGTCTATTTTATGGCAGCCGGGCTAACACGACAGTGGATCTACGTGATCCTTGTAGTAGTGAACGACAAGAAGATGAAGTCAAGCATAACAGCTCAAAAGTTACCATGGTCTACCTTAAGTTACCATGGTCTACCTTTATCAACACGCTCGGAATGTGTGAGACACTACTGCAACCCGCCGATTAACTCCCTTATCAGGGCCAACAAAAGAATAACGTTGCTCGATGTGGGCATTCAACAACAACAGCAACAACAACAACAACAACAGCAACAACAACAACAGCAACAACAACATCAGCATCAGCAACAGCAACATATCTCCAATGTAAATCCATTTTCCCCCTTTTTATGATCTCTACAATTGTTACCCGACCAATCGTTCTCGACCTGTGACATCCCTAACCTGATTATCCTACCCTTGAGATCAGGCATGCCTACGTGCAGTGGGTATGCTGATATATTTACTGGCACCCAGCTCGCAGACATCTCCACTTCATCCCCGATAACAGCTTTCACCACAAGACAGCTGTTAGCTTGTATGTGTGCACGCTCAACACGAAGCAAGGTGTTGCATGTAGGTCGCTGTTAATCTGATTTCTTGTTCGAGTATCATCGGCGAGCGCTAATCTGTTTCAGCGGATCGATATCCTGTATCAATCACCGTAGAAACAGCTGTGATGATTAGTCTGATGTTAAAGATAGGGGTAACACATTTAACCTCTGAGTCCAGCCCGGTTAATCTTCGTCGCGTGACTCGAAGACTGTAGCTTGTAGTTATGTCCCTACACACAACACTTTTCTTCTTCATTATCTATATTCGTCATATTATCGTCAAGCAGCATGCCTAATGCAGAACGTCGCTCTCACGACAGCCGATCTGTTAGAGATTCGATCCCTGGCCATCTCTCCCACAGAACGTCGCTCTCACGACAGCCGATCTGTTAGAGATTCGATCCCTGTCCATCTCTCCCACAGAACGTCGCTCTCGCGACAGCCGATCTGTTAGAGATTCGATCCCTGGCCATCTCTCCCACAGAACGTCGCTTTCACGACAGCCGATCTGTTAGAGATTCAATCCTTGGCAATCTCTCCCACAGAACGTCGCTCTCACGACAGCCGATCTGTTAGAGATTCGATCCCTGGCCATCTCTCCCGCAGAACGTCGCTCTCACGACAGCCGATCTGTAAGAGATTCGATCTCTGACCAGCTATCCAACTGAACCTCGCTCCCATGAAAGCCGATCTGTAAGACATTCGATCCCTGGCCATCTCTCCCGCACAACGTCGCTCTTACGACAGCCGATCTGTGAGACACTCGATTTCTGACCACCTCTCCCACAGAACACAGATCATTCTCATAAGATTCGATCTGTAAGATACTCGATCCTTGGCCACCTCTCCCACAGAACATCGCTCTCACGACAGCCGATCTGTAAGACACTCGATCCTTGGCCATTTCTCTAACAGAACATCGCTCTCACGACAGCCGATCTGTAAGACACTAGATCCTTGGCCACCTCTCTAACAGAAAATCGCTCTCACGACAGCCGATCTGTAAGACACTCGATCCTTGGCCACCTCTCCCACAGAACGTCGCTCTCACGACAGCCGATCTGTAAGACACTCGATCCTTGGCCACCTCTCTAACAGAACATCGCTCTCACGACAGCCGATCTGTAAGACACTCGATCCTTGGCCACCTCTCTAACAGAACATCGCTCTTACGACAGCCGATCTGTAAGACACTCGATCTGCCTCTTTTCCCCGACACCATGCCCTCCACTGCTAATTATTCTACTCCATTGTAGTGTTTGATGTGACCTAAGCAGGTCAATTTCCTAGACAGTACTATCCAGTTTTGTCCCATATCCAGTACCTGTAGGATTTCTACGCTCCAACCCCCCCCCCCCCCCACCCCCCTAATCCATGTTATTTTGAGCCAGCAACTGCACCATTTTTAGCTCGGAGCATTCAATTTTCTTCAGTACAGTTTCTGTGGTTGACCAAGTCTCGCATCCTAATTTTGCCGCTGGAAAGATGCAAGTCCTCAGGATCGTTAATTTTGTCATTTTTTTCTTCGTTTTGTTATACGTTTTCCATTTTAGTTTCACTCCGCCTTTACCGTAGGAGTGTATCGATTTCAGCTCTCTGTGAGCGATTAGCTCTGCTTCTTCTAATTTTGCCCCGAGGATTCCAAAACACTGACTGCCTTGTAATGTTATCAGCTGGTTTCCGTAATGTGTATCCTATCCATGGTCAGCACCTTTTTCTTATGTCTAGACCCACTGCCATCTGTAGTGCAATTTCCACAGTTCTGCATTAGTGACTTTATCAGATCATCTCCCCTCCACCCCCTGAATTTAGCGCAATCACCCATAGATGAAAGCTTAGACGTTTTTAGTTCTACTTTTCTTTGCTCTTCGCGTCCCAGAGCCGTACAATAGGACGGACTTGACATCGGAGTTGCTCCTCGCGTCACAGAGCCGTACAATAGGATGGCCTTGACGTTGGAGTGTTTCTCCGCGTCATAGAGCCGTACAATAGGATGGCCTTGACGTTGGAGTGTTTCTCCGCGTCATAGAGCCGTACAATAGGATGGCCTTGACGTTGGAGTGTCTCTTCGCGTCACAGAGCCGTACAATAGGATGGCCTTGACGTTGGAGTGTTTCTCCGCGTCATAGAGCCGAACAATAGGATGGACTTGACGTTGGATTTGAAGATCTATATTTTTGTGACGAATTTAATTTCATTCAATTTCAACAAATTACCTAGAGCCATGAACGTTCGTCTCTCCTTTGTATCGCTAATTTGCTATCTCTTTGAGTACCTCTGACCGTGCCTATACTACTGCCAAGATCTGTGAATGAACCTTCTTCTTTTCGTACCTATTAACCGTTACTGATGTTGGTGTTCTGATTTTCTTACTGTGTGTTCCGAAATTCAATTTCTTTTCATTAAATAGACGCGAATGACGTAGAATCATTCACAAATATTGGTAGTAATATTAACACGAGGTCATGAAAACATTTAGACAAGAAGAAGAAACTAAAATCTTCCTTGCAAATCAGAAAATCAAATAAGCGAAAGATTTCACATACTTAGGGAGTACGCTATCAGCAGACGGAAGAAATACGGTGGGAATCTAAAAAAAGATGCAATAAGGCACTTGCGATCATTGTACAATTAATTCCAATACTTGATTGCAAGTACGTGACAAAAGAAGCTACCAAAAGAGTTGTATACAACCCGATTATCGTCCGGACATTATGCTACCAAAACTGGACACTAACATCACATGAAAAAACGCTACATCGTAACAACAGAAAGGAAATGCCTGTGAAACATATTGGGTGTAACAAGGAGAAACATGATCAGGAACGATGATATCAGGAGACTAGTGGGAACAACACCAGTATTAAACTACATCAAAAGACAGCAACTAAAATGGTTTAGCCACGTAACATACTTCCACCACACAGCACCCCCAACAAGCAGTGCTATTTTGATACAACGGATTCAAGGCGAAAGGCAGACCACGACAAAGGTGGGTTACGGATATATCTGAGGCAGTGAATGCCACTGTTCTTGAGATCTCTTCATAACCTCATTCTGGACAGGATAATAGTAAAGAAAGAAGAAAGGAAGAATATAGACAAAGTAAGAAGTATAGACAAGATATTAAAACAAGGATACACGACTCAGCAAGCCTATACCAGCATGCTGTATTCCTTACACATGGAGTATTCCATCTCACGTATGACAAACTGCCAAAAACGTTTTAAAATCCTTTGGCGAACTAAAAGTCAAGAGACGGGCAGTGATACAGTGTATACAGGGATCAAGATGCTGAGCGGGTCATGAGCTGCAGCGTCAGGGCCAGCGACCCATAGCTGACTGCTAGCGTCAGGGCCAGCGATCCATAGCTGACTGCTAGCGTCAAGGCCAGCGAACCATAGCTGACTGGTAGCGTCAGGCCCAGCAGGCCGGAGCTGCCAAGACCCTTCTACACCTCCACGCGGTAATCCTGGATAACAGGCTGCAAAAGAGCAGACTGGCTAAGGAGAAGGGATCGAAGAGGGAATGCTCACCCGGTACTCAAAAAATGCTTGCTGAAGTCGGATGTGTTGGACCGACAGGTGCAAATATCGCAGTCTCGTTGTAAACTACGACACAACGCATTCCGTTCTCTGGACTACATTTTGCTATTTAAGCCCTTTCAGGGTTTGGTAGTGGGAGATTGAGAACGAACGAAGCCAAGCCAAGCACCATAGGCTTTGTCTTGAATGTGCTTGTTTGTATGTCAAACTCTCTGGCTGTACAGTTCTTAAATGATCAGACATGAACTACCTGTTGATGTAACGTGGATCGTTGTTTTGGCGGCCTCTAATCACCTACAAGACGAACTGATGGACGGTAGTGGATTACGTTTTAGAATGTCGTGAATCATATATTGGATGGTCACAGATTATATGTTATGTCGCTAGGAACCACCGTTTGGACGGTCGCCGACGAATTGATGAGCGGCCAAGAACCACCTCTTTGGGCGGTCAAGGAAGGTCCAACTCAGAAACCAACTCTTATGTGTCTAGTGACCACATGTTGATCAATCAGAGCTCACCCGTTGTACAGGCACAGACCACGTTTAGAAGGCCAGAACACATATTAGATGGTTAGAGACCTGTTGGACGGTCATAAAACCTGTTGGGCGGACAGAACGCCTGTTGGACGGTTAGAGACAACCTGTTGGACGGCTAGAGACAATCTATTGGACGACAAGAACGCCTGTTGTTCGACCTGTTGGCCAGAACACATATTAGATGGTTAGAGACCTGTTGGACGGTCATAACACCTGTTGGACGGTCAGAACACCTGGTGGACCACCTATTGGACGGTCAGAACACCTGGTGGACCAATTGTTGGACGGTTAGAACACCTGATGGACCACCTGTTGGACGGTCAGAACACCTGTTGGACCACCTGTTAACGGCCAGACTACCCGTTGGACGGTTAGAGACTACCTATTGGACGGTTGGAGACTACCTGTTGGACGGTTGGAGACTACTTGTTGGACAGTTAGAGACAACCTATTGGACGGTCAGAACACCTGGTGGACCAATTGTTGGACGGTCAGAACACCTGATGGACCACCTGTTGGACGGTCAGAACACCTGTTGGACCACCTGTTAACGGCCAGACTACCCGTTGGACGGTTAGAGACTACCTATTGGACGGTTGGAGACTACCTGTTGGACGGTTGGAGACTACTTGTTGGACAGTTAGAGACAACCTGTTGGACGGTTAGAGACCACCTTTAGACGGTCAGAACACCGGTTGTACCACCTGGATGGTGATCAGAACACCTGGTAGACGGTCAGAACACTTGTTGGAGGGTTACAGACAACCTGTTAAACGATTAGAGACCTCATATTGGACGGTTAGAAACAACCTTTTGGACGGTTTAAGACCACGTGTTGGGCGGTCAGACTACCCGCTGGACGGTTAGGGACAACCTTATGAACGGTTAGACACCAGCTGCTAGACTGTTAGAGACAACTTGTTTGACGGTCAGAACACCTGTTGGAGGGTCAAAACACCTGTTTGACCACTTGTTGGACAACTTGTTGGACGGTCAGAACACCTGTTATACCACCTGTTAGACGGTCAGAACACCTATTGTACTACCTGTAAGACAGTCAGAACACCTGTTGTACTACCTGTTGGACGGTCAGAGACTACCTGTTGGACGGTTGGAGACTACTTCTTGGACAGTTAGAGACAACCTGTTGGACGGTTAGAGACAACCTGTTGGACGGTTAGAGACCAGCTGTTGGACGGTTAAAGACAAAATATGTGACGGTTTGAACAGCTGTTGGACCACCTGTTGGACGGTCAGAACACCAGTTGGACCACCTGTTAGATGGTCACAACACCTGATGGTCTGCTAGAGACAACCTGTTGGACGGTCAGAATACCTGTTGGACGGTCAGAACACCTGTTGAACGGTTAGAGACAACCTGTTGAACGGTTAGAGACAACCTGTTTGATGTTTAGAAACCACCTATTGGACGGTCGCCAACCAATTGCTAACCGATCAGGGCCCACCTATTGGACGGTCTCCGACCATCTGTTGAACGACATGTGACCACCTTATGGACGAAAGCCCACCAAATAAATATTGGACTGTTACCTGCAAACCACATTTGGAGAATCACTGGTACACCTTTTGAGTACTCTTTTGTTCCTCTCTTCTTGAGCATAAATAAATTACTGGGTCGATTTGCTTTCTCTTTGTGGGTTTTTCCGCGCCATAACTTAACATTTGCCGTCTCATTTCATATGTCAATGCTCGCCAAAAGGGAATTAACTTTCTCCTGGAAGCCCGCCCCCCCCCCTCCCGCGCCCGCCCCATCTAACCTTTACAAGAACTATCCGCCCCCGGGTACTTCCTTCAGCTGCTGGGAACAGAAAAACTGATTTTGTTTGTGATAAAAGGTTTCGCCGATAAAGCTGACTTCAAAGTTGGGTCGTCCCCTTCTCTCTCTTCTTACCTCACTCTGTTTCATTTGACTCTGTCCTACAGTCACACTCTTGCACAACTTTCACACGCGCCCTCGTGGTGAGGCCCTTCCATTGCACTTTGGTTGGGCTAGCTTCTGAGGGCGCACAAACCTAGCATAGGTACATACAGATGCACACATGCATCCAAGCACTGGTTTATGCGTCCTGATATCGCCCAATTGACTACGGTCTGGGGTGGAAAATGGCGCGCCTCCGCCAGTAGAAACTAGTGAGGCAAACATCTAAGCAAAAAACAAAACAAACTGACTTCAAATGTGTAGCGCAATCAAGAGTGTGTAGTAGCAGCGTCATTAAAGCGTTTGTTTTTCTTAAAGGCAAAGGGCAGTGTTCGATTCCAGGATTTGTCCCTCCGATGTTTCTTGATTTCTAAGGTGAACTCTGATGTACTGTGCGTTAGGCGAGCCATTGGACTGTATTGAGTAGAAACATGGGCCGTGCCCAAAATAATTGAAATGAAGGTATTCTTCTTCTTCTTCTTCTTCGTAGGCAGTCAGACAGTAACCATTATTTTTTCGAAAAAAGCGGCGGTCATCCTGAGGCTGTCGACACTGCCATAGAGCTTGTCTTGCAGTTCCACTAGTGATGGCCACATCTGATCTCTCTGATCCTCGTATGTCGGGCAGTTCTGCAGCAGATGTTCAGCGGTCATTTTACCAGTACCGCACAGGCATTCGTCGGTATTACCTATCTTCAATTTGTTGAATAGGTGGTACCTCAGTCTATTGTGGCCAGTGCGAAGTCTGAAGACAACGACCTGCTCTCTTCGGTTCAACTGGTAATAGGCATCGTTTTTGGTGTAACCAGTATGTTCGGTTTCCCATTTGGTCATGTATCTGGCTTTGATAAGCCGTTTTGACTCTTCATACGTCATACTAGTATCTGTTTGTGGTAGTCTTGCACCTTCTTTTGCCAGTCTGTCTGCCTCCTCGTTGCCTTGGATGTTGCAGTGTGATGGGACCCACTGTACCACTACCCTTTTTGGTGCGGACTGCTGGCACAGTTTGCAGAGTGCTGCTCTTAAGTCATTAAGCTCAGTGTTTTTCTGGCTTTTTAGCGCTGTGACTACGGCGAGAGCATCTGTAAGCAGGACTATATGGCTTTAAATGTAGGTATTCAGAAGACGTTGAGGAGTTTCTTGGAAAGATAGGGACACATATAACGAGGTCATGGAACGACTCACGGTGGAGAAGAGGATTGCAAAGGAAATAAAATGTCAGAAAAATACAATTTTGTTGGTTAAGTCAAGCGATATCGTAGTCTGGTGAAGGTTATATTGAAGGAGAGAATGAATGGAAAAAAGACTAGAGAATGACAGAGGTGCAGATGGACAGACAACATGAAGATGTGGTCCGGGCACAGTTTGACTGCGTAACCACCCTGGCGTAGGCCAGAGGAAGATGGAGATCCATTACCATCCTACACTATATGATGATGATTGCGACGCGAGTCCCAGGCCTTTCAGAGAACTTAATCGCCGTGGCATTGGCGGATACATGATTCTCTGGAAACCTTGGGGGTTGGGGGAAGTTTTAGGGGGCCCAACTAGCATTTCTCTTTGAGGGGGCTCAACTAGCATTTCTCTGTGCTGAGAGGGCTCAACTAGCATTGCTCTGTGCTGAGAGGGCTCAACTAGCATTGCTCTGTGCTGAGAGGGCTCAACTAGCATTGCTCTGTGCTCAGAAGGCTCAACTAGCATTGCTCTGTGCTGAGAGGACCCAACTAATATTGCCCCATACTGAGGTGGCCCAACTAGCATTTCTCTGTGCTGAGGGGGCCCAACTAATGTTGCTCAGTGCTGAGGGGGCCCAACTAATATTGCTCTGTGCTGAGGTGGCCCAACTAACATTGCTCTGTGCTGAGGTGGCCCAACTAACATTGCTCTGTGCTGAGGTGGCCCAACTAGCATTGCTCTGTGCTGAGGTGGCTCAACAAGCATTTCTCTGTGCTGAGGTGGCCCAACTAGCAGTGCTGTGTGAGGTGGGCTAACTTGCTGTATTCTGTGGGGAGTCAAACCTGCATTGCTCTCAGAGTGGGGGGGGGGATATCCCAATTAGCATTGCCCTGTGAGGTGAGCTAACTAACAGTGCTCTGTGAGGTGGGCTAACTAGCAGTGCTCTGTGAGGTGGGCTAACTAGCAGTGCTCTGTGAGGTGGGCTAACTAGCAGTGCTCTGTGAGGTGGGCTAACTAGCAGTGCTCTGTGAGGTGGGCTAACTAGCAGTGCTCTTTGAGGTGGGCTAACTAGCAGTGCTCTGTGAGGTGGGCTAACTAGCAGTGCCCTGTGAGGTGGGCTAACTAGCAGTGCTCTGTGAGGTGGGCTAACTAGCAGTGCCCTGTGAGGTGGGCTAACTAGCAGTGCTCTGTGAGGTGGGCTAACTAGCAGTCCTCTCTCATGGACCGAGTAACACTTCTACCCATGTTACGGCAGGACTCACCTCTCTCATGGACCAAGTAACATGTCCACCCATGTTACGGCAGGACTCACCTCTCTCATGGACCAAGTAACATTTCCATTGGTTAGCATGGAGGCTGTAAGGAGGCAGCCCCTCCACCATGCAAAGACACAACAGGCTAATCACCTGTTTGTCTTTAAAAAAAAACCGATTACAAGTCAAAACATAGAGAAAACCGGACTGACCTCAACGGCGACGAACGGGCGAGAAAAAAGGACCACGATTTACGGAACATGGAATGTACGAAGTATAAACGGAAAAGAACATGCTGGGCGTTGCCTGGCTGGATAGTGTTTTCCAATTTCTCTCTTTATTTTAACTAGGTAGTGGTCGCTTCCTATCTCTGGTCCTCTGAACACTCTAGCATCCTTTACATACTTAATATCAGTTTTCCTCACTATCGCATAGTCAATTATGGATCTTTCATTTCTTGCCGGCTCACATCTTGTGTAGGCATGGATACAATTGTGTGGAAACCTTGTATTTGTAATAACAAGGTTTTGTTCTCTGCAGAATCTCAGCAGTCGTTTTCCATTGTCATTTAAGACATCTTCTCCATACCTACCGATCACTCCATCCCATCTAGAATAGTCGTTTCCAACTCTTGCGTTGAAGTCTCCAGGGAGAAGTATTTCATTATGGCAGTCGTCAATGGTCCTTTGAAGGAGCTCATAAAATTCATCTTTTATGTCAGTGCTCTCATCTTCGTTTGGTGCATACACAGTGACGATATCCATTTGACTATCCTCCTCTTGTAGACTTAGAACCATCAGTCGTTCTGAAATGAACTTCCATCTTTTAATGTTTGCTTTGCTGTTACCATTCACTATACATCCAACCTCTGCTCTGGCTCGTTCACTCATGGGAACTCCGCTGTAGTATAGCATGTTGCCGTCATGGTCCAGACCTCCGCTGTAGTATAGCATGTTGCCGTCATGGTCCAGACCTCCGCTGTAGTATAGCATGTTGCCTTCATGGTCTAGACCTCCGCTGTAGTATAGCATGTTGCCTTCATGGTCTAGACCTCCGCTGTAGTATAGCATGTTGCCTTCATGGTCTAGACCTCCGCTGTAGTATAGCATGCTGCCTTCATGGTCTAGACCTCCGCTGTAGTATAGCATGTTGCCTTCATGGTCTAGACCTCCGCTGTAGTATAGCATGCTGCCTTCATGGTCTAGACCTCCGCTGTAGTATAGCATGTTGCCTTCATGGTCTAGACCTCCGCTGTAGTATAGCATGTTGCCTTCATGGTCTAGACCTCCGCTGTAGTATAGCATGTTGCCTTCATGGTCTAGATCTCCGCTGTAGTATAGCATGTTGCCTTCATGGTCTAGACCTCCGCTGTAGTATAGCATGTTTCCTTCATGGTCTAGACCTCCGCTGTAGTATAGCATGTTGCCGTCATGGTCCAGAACGCCCTGTCCCTTTTTCTTTGTTTCTGTAAGTGCTTATATCACCTTCTCTTTGTTCTCACGCCCTGCCCCCCTTAAATCACCTTCTCTTTGTTCTCACCCCTCCCCCCCTTAAATCACCTTCTCTTTGTTCTCACCCCCCCCTTAAATCACCTTCTCTTTGTTCTCACCCCTCCCCCCCCTTAAATCACCTTCTCTTTGTTCTCACCCCTCCCCCCTTAAATCACCTTCTCTTTGTTCTCACCCCCTCCCCCCTTAAATCAACTTCTCTTTGTTCTCACCCCTCCCCCCCTTAAATCACCTTCTCTTTGTTCTCACGCCCTCCCGGCTTATATCACCTTCTCTTTGTTCTCACCACTCCCCCCCCCTTAAATCACCTTCTCTTTGTTCTCACCCCCCCCCCCTTAAATCACCTTCTCTTTGTTCTCACCCCCTCCCGGCTTATATCACCTTCTCTTTGTTCTCCCCCCCCTCCCCCCCTCAAATCACCTTCTCTTTGTTCTCACACCCTCCCCCGTTATATCACCTTCTCTTTGTTCTCCCACCTGGATCACTATTTGGCCGTTTTCATATTTGGCCACCATTGGCTTATCCGGCGCATTCCCCTCCACTTCTTACGCTCTCCTGGCCACCTTGTGTTTGACCGCTCTCCGTCATTTTCAGTCAAGCATCTGACCCAACCGGTCGCTTAGACAGACTGGGTCTACTATTACATAAGTTGGCCATTTTTCCTTATTGGTTGATTTGTTAGTTCAGTATTGTTGTTCCTGATGAAGGCCTATTGGTCGTAACGTAGGTTTTGTGTGTGTTCTAGTATCGGTGCGGTATCTGACCATACGCATTAAAAATTTTTGATTAAACTCATGAAAAAAAATGTAAAAGTTCATTAAGGATGAGTTTAATCAACAATTTTTAATGCGTATGGTCAGATACCGCACCGATACTAGAACACACACAAAACCTACGTTACGACCAATAGGTTTTTTCCCTGGTCTATACAAAGTGCTCCATTTATCTGGTCTGAGAGCGAAAAAGATTGTCCTAACATCGCTAAGCGCAACTCACTAAAGGGACGGCCATCAAATGTTTCGTGCGGTTATGTCAACATCTGGCACTCTTGAGTGGGATCTAACTGATAATGAGAGACTGATATCAGGACTCTATCTATCTCTTCCGGTATTCTGGTAAAACTGGTATTTGTCGCCCTTTATATTTAAATATAAATAATTATTTTAAAATATAATATTTTGCAGTGAGTGAAAATGTGTGGGGAAAATGGATAAAAATGATATAAAAAATACTGTATTAAGTAATACCTCAAAGTCAAATATATATTTTTAATAGTTACGTAATTAATTCATTACACTGTACACAGTAACGCAACTATTAATTTTCAACTTTTCTCCAACTTTTTAGTTTTTTTCTTTTCAACTTTAACGAAACAAACAAAAAAGCAATAGTAACACGAATGTGCATTTCATTCAATGTTACTTTAAGAAAATTACGATGAAAATAAATGTAAAAGTAACATGATCAACTCACTTTATCGTCTTTATACTGGTTTAGAAGACTGCAGAGTCTATATATAACCAGTCTCATTTACATTAACTTGCTCTATAACGCTATGCGCACCCAATCTTTTCTTAAATGCGTTAATTGTCCCTGCCTTCACTACTTCCTGACGCAATGCATTCGACACATTCACCACTGACTAAAAAAGTATTTCCTAATATCTAATCTGGACCTCTCTTTAGTTAATTATTAGCTATGCCCTCTTATTCTTATCAGTGGTTGTATTTAAAAAAAAATATTTTATAGTTTAATTTATCCGTTCCTTTGATTATCTTATAAACCTGTATTGTCACCTCGAATTCTCTTTCCTAGACAAAGTAGGCCGGTTTTTCTGAGTCTTTTATCATAACTGTAATCCTGGAAACCCACTATCAGGTTTGTCGCTCTTGTTTGGATCCTTTCCAGCATGTTTATATCCCCTCTATGATAAGAACTCCACACCTGTATACAGTACTCCAATCTAGGTCTAACTAATGCTTTATTCAGTTTGACTATCACTTCCTTGCTCCTATGGTTAATATTTATTTTTATCGTACCTAACATTGCATTTGCCTTTTTCACTGCTACCTGAACTTGCTCACTCACCTTACCTGTATGATCTATATAACCCCGAGGTCATTTTCCTTATCTATCTTTCTAATATTGTTCTCGTCCATTCTGTAATTATGTTCCAAACTAGATCTACCAATTTGGATGACTACATCTACATTAAACTCTATTTGCCAGCTTACAAACCATTCTAGAAATGTATCTAAATCCGACTTCAATATATTCATTTCTGCTTTAGATGAGACACTACTGCATAGTTTTGTGTCATCAGCGAATTTTGGAATCATGGATCCCATATCAATGTCCAAATCGTTTATATATATCAAGAACAAAATTGACCCTAAAGCCGAGCCCTGTGGCACTCCACTTTTCACTTCACACCACTCAGAGTACTCCTTATTTATGCCCACTCTCTGCCTTCTTCCCGTTAACCAACTTTCAATCCATTTGACAACTTCCCCACCTATTCCATGTGATTTTAAGTTTCTAAATAATCTTTGATGAGGTACTCTACCAAACCTAATAGCAAAAGTACTAAAATAGTTCTTCAGTGTGGTCTTGAATTAAGGTGTCCGCCTCGGGTGCCGAAGGTCGCCGATTCAAAATCCATGTAACCACTTTGCACTTAACCTAACGTGTTTACACTGGTTTAGAAGACTACATAGCTTGTATTCAACCAGTTTCTTGGAGGGTGGTTTAAACGATGTGCGCGTCCATCTTAATAGACTCAAATACTAGAGCTAAGTAGACCATCTATGCTGCTCTGAACAAACCACCCGGGGAAAGGTTCAAATAACTTGGGTAGATTTTTAGTTTGATATTTTGTCCGGGTAGTTAAGCCTTGCTCTTTTCCATTTCCAACTAGCAAGGAATTTTTAACGTGCTCGACACTGACCACGGGAGTCCGATCTCACTACCCAGAGATCTGGAGAATTTTTACCAGAAGATCCACGTGAAAAAAAATGCAAGTCTCCACCGTGATTCGAACCCGCAACCTGCGGCAAGCGAGGCGGGCACCCTACCTCGAGACCACTGAAGAACTATTAAAGTACGTACTCTGATTTGTTAATATGTTTTATTGATTTTAATTTTCTCTCTCCACCAACTTTGCCACCACTCTTCTCCAGATTTGCTGTTTGGGTAAGCTGTCCTTCTTCCCCCTCCCCCACCCCTACCCTTGATCTGGCCCTGCCTGATAGGCTCCCTGCCGAGCACATTCACGCTAAACCATCAACTGTTGACCTGCCCATATCTGTATTGAAATGTGTTGTCGCTTCAAGTTTCTACATTTTTTAGCAACGGGCCGCACGCCCCATACTTTTACACCATACTAGACATGTTGCAATGTAAACCATTCTGTGCTACCCTTTTGGGTAGCACCTCCCCCCCCCCCGGTAAATCTCTGGTCAATGAATAGTTTACAATGGAAAACAGCTTGTTTCCTTCTTGGAAACATTACTCAAAAATGAACATTTTTATGGGAAAATGAAATCATTACTAAACTTTTATAATTTTTATTGGAAAATGCACAAGCTATGTTGACAAGATATAAATGAAGAAATTGATTCACCGTGTAACTAGGTGAATATTGCAATTATTGCTAACCATGGAGGGACGTGAACAGTACATTATTTGTTCAATCAAATAATAAAGTGGACAGTGCAATTTTTGGTTTCTAGAAGAATAAAGTGAACATTTCATTTTTTTTAAAGCAGTAGAATAAAGTGAACATTCCATTTATTGATAACCAGTAGAATAAAGTGAACATTACGATTATTGTACATTACAAAGAGTAACCTATATGCTAAGGATGTTTATTTCATTGCTACGCACAACTATGGGATTTATAAGCCCAATGAATAAAGGTCCATTGCTCAAGCAGTCGCACCAGAATGTACGGACTTGGTTTTTATTGAACTTCCCGTATAAATAACCTTTTCCTTGCCGTGGATTTGAACGCAGGTGCTTGAGATAAGAGACCGACAAGCAGACAGTTCGATCACCCCGCTACCTCTACAACCTGTGTACAGCAAAGAAGCTAGTGGCAACACCAAGGTTAGTCATTACACACCGTAGAGGGAACAATCACAAAGATGAGTATATTGATAGATTGAAACAAACCATGAGCATGCAACATGACTGAAAGGGAAGGAGGAGACATTCTGGATTCCTGGAAAAACATCCCCAGGAGATGGGTGGGCCTCGCTGCAGGAAATATAGAAGTAGCATATCTATCTATCTATCTATCTATCTATCTATCTATCTATCTATCTATCTATCTATCTATCTATCTATCTATCTATCTATCTATCTATCTATCTATCTATCTATCTATCTATCTATCTATCTATCTATCTATCTGTCTGTCTGTCTGTCTGTCTGTCTGTCTGTCTGTCTGTCTGTCTGTCTGTCTGTCTGTCTGTCTGTCTGTCTGTCTGTCTGTCTGTCTGTCTGTCTGTCTGTCTGTCTGTCTGTCTGTCTGTCTGTCTGTCTGTCTGTCTGTCTGTCTGTCTGTCTGTCTGTCTGTCTGTCTGTCTGTCTGTCTGTCTGTCTGTCTGTCTGTCTGTCTGTCTGTCTGTCTGTCTGTCTGTCTGTCTGTCTGTCTGTCTGTCTGTCTGTCTATCTCTCGCTCTCTCTGTCTGTCTGTCTGTCTACCTTAGCTACCTACCTATCTAGTTACCTATCTTTCTATCTATTTATCTATGTTTGTCTCTGTCTTTCCCTCTCTCTCTCTCTCTCTCCATCTCTCTCTCTCTCTCTCTCTCTCTCTCTCTCTCTCTCTCTCTCTGTCTGCCTTTCTGACTGCCCGGCTGGCAGAAAGGTCCGTCCGTCTATCGGTGTACTTGTCTATGGAATCTATCATGTCTATCCTGTGTCTGTCCGTCAGTTTGTATATCCTATCTATTATGTATATCCTATGTCTTTACGTCCGTCGTCCGTCTATACGTATGTATGTCTATCTGTCTGCTTGTCTATCCTCTATCCTGTCCGTCCGTCTGTATGTTTCGCTATCTTTCCTACTGTCTGTCTGTCCTAATTCCTTCAGCACCAAACACGACAAGAGAATACAATGGTCCCCTCAAGTTTTATCGATCGTGTCGCTCCTGCAAGTTGTTGAGACCCACCACGATATCCTCCCCTGGTGATTGTCCTGTGTAATGCCTCCTCTCAGCCCACCTATCTTTCTGACGCCACTTGATCTTCACATAATTGCTGAAATATTGAAGATTGCTGTTGTTCATTCTAAGGACATTGTCCGATGTACGCGCAACCGTTTTCATTTTGATGGTAGAAACATTTCTCTGTTTTGTCTCCAGGTCTATGTGTATTAAATTCTGTCCTTGTTGAAGTCGGATGTGTTGGACCGAAAGGTGCAAATATCGCAGTCAAGCTGTAAACTACGACACAACGCATTCCGTTCTCTGGACTACATTCAGGTACTTAAGCCCTTTTAGGGTTTGGTAGCGGGAGATTGAGAACAAACAAAGCCAACCCAAGCCAAATTCTGTCCAACAAAGATGGCGCCGTAACTGACTGCGGGTCTACATTGCTCTAATGTTTTGGTTATAATGGATGCCGCTAGACCACGGATTTACCTGGAATTCACACTAGTCGACGACTTGCACTTGTGTTCACGTATACGTGTTGTTGTTGTTTTTCGTTTGGACTGGTTAATTCGTTTGTTTTTTGTGATTTCTTCCGTCCGATTATCCTGGTCTGGACATCGGCTATATGAATGTCACTACGTATTTCACGGCTTAGTTCACACGGCTGAACTTCACAAGATTGGCGTGTGAGAATTTTAGACACGGCTATAATGAACTGAACACAGCCGGGGAGAGATGCCAGACTGACTCACACGCTGAGTGATGTCCCTACGACCTGTTGTGGTTATAAAAAAGACACGACACACAACGTTAGATGGCATCCTCCCTCTGTGCCTTGGGGGGATACATGTTTACGGGGAAAGGCTTCGGGGGTAAATCCTGAGGAAAAATCTGCATCCTATGCCATCTCCAGTCGTCTTGATAAATATCTTGCCACTGGCCAAAGGTAGCTCAGGGCCAGAGAGTGAGGTTGACAAAAGACGCAGTTTCTTCCTGACTTTAATCCAAATCACCGCTCAAGTCACCCATTTCAGCGGACAGAGAGCTGTCTTCATCATTTGTGATGGACGAACATCATCATTAAATTCTATCCACCCAATGTGGGATAATTTTGTAAGACCAAATAAAATTATTAAAAGATGCGCCATCATGAATATAACTTATTTCACGTTATAAACTTGGTTAATGATATCACTTTTCTGGAGTCTTTATTTGACCGAATTACTAACTAGCGTCTTTCTTGCAGCGAGGCGCATCATCCACCAGGAGGTTGATGGTTTTAAGCCTGATTGATCTATTTTACATTCTTGTCTGCTGTGTGAGTTGTCTTGAGTGCTTAAAATGTACGATTGTTCCCGCTAATTTGAACGTTATAAAGTAAAACTATTTGTTAGAGCATTTAGGCAGTGTCTATTCGGCAGAAGGTAGGATCGACAGGGAAATCGAAACCAGGTCTCAGAAGCATCTGCGGTAAATTATCAGCTGTCCCCTCTGCTTAGGAATTGGAGCATCAGTTTGGCAACAAAGCAACAGCTGATAAACAGTTTATTTATGCCGACTCTGTGCTACCAGTGCCAAACATGCCTCTGTCCAGGGCGTGTGGAAGCAGAATTTCGAAGTATTAAATGAAGTGTTTTAGGAAGGTCATCTGTGTTACTAGGAAAGACAGATTGCGAAACGAAGACATTCGAAGAATGGTCGACACTACATCTTGTGTGGAATGCATTTCCAGAAACAATATAATCTGGTTAGGTCATTTCATGAGAACGCAAACAAATGCAATGCTGGATATGATAAAAAGAAACATTACACATCAGAGCAAGAAAGTGATAGTTAAACTGTATGATACATTAGTGACACATAAATTTGAGTATCGTGTTCTGGTGTGGAATTGATTTTAGTCAGGGAGTGGTAAACGGTTGTAACACATTGCTACACCAGATGGGGGCAGGGTCAGTTAATGCATTCAAAAATAAGTTCACAGTTAATTTTAGTATTGGTGTAGTGGAGTAAACTGGTTGTATACTGAATGTCTCGAACCTTCTAGGAAGTTAACTGATGGTTTACAACGCTGGTAGATCGGGATACAGGTCAAGAGGGGGGCGATGCAGGTGGGTAGATGACATTAGAGTTACTGTGCAATGCCACAGGTCAAATGGATGGACACATTGGCCGACCGATTTATTGAATGGGGTTTGACTCTCTCTTGGACCAAGTAGATATTCGAAATTACGTTTTCGACGGGACATTCTGCAAGGCGCATATCTATTTTTGGAACAGAGGTGTTGAGTATGAACTGTATTTTCTTTCCATTGATATGTAAACCAACTGGAACGTCTGCTTTGCTGATCTCATTCAGGCTTTTCTCCGCTTCTTTGGCGCTGCAGCTGAGGATGGTTATGTCATCAGCGAACCTGAGATGTTGTTGTAAGTTGTTGTTTCGAATACCCATAATGAGTAGGCTAACTCTTTTGTGTGCCCGGAAAAGTGGCCGTTAAGTGGCGGGTTGCAGTAGCTTTGCTCATATCCCGAGCGTGATGATGAAGGTTGGTGGATGTCCTCCAGTCCGTTGTGCTATGCTTGTCTTCATCTGCGTGTCGCTCACTACTACGGGATTCACGTCGATCAGTCACCCCGTTAGCCAGGCTGCCATGAAAACAGACCATTTCCAGGAACGGCTACGGAGAAGCCACGGTGAGGGTCTTGGGCAGTATGTTGTGTCTGACCCTGACTTACATGTCTGGTCAGTATGTTGTGTCTACCCTGACTAACATGTCTGGTCAGTATGTTGTGACTGACCCTGACTAACATGTCTGACCACTATGTTGTTCCTGACCCTGACTAACATGTCTGGTCAGTATGTTGTGTCTGACCCTGACTAACATGTCTGATCAGTATGTTGTGCCTGACCCCGACTAACATGTCTGATCAGTATGTTGTGCCTGACCCTGACTAACATGTCTGACCAGTATGTTGTGTTTGATCCGACGTTAGTCTTCCTCTCTGGACCGGAGATGAGTAAACATTTCTCCCTCTATGTTTATGGCTCTATCACATGTCCAGGTTTTTTAAAGACCTCCTCAAGGGCCGCTGTGAAAAGCTTGATAATATATTTTCTTATCAAATGCAAAAATAACAAGAGAAGAATATGTTCTTGTTAGCACAGGAACTGTTTGATCATGGCTATACATACTTGAATGATGTGACATCTTCCATCGACTTCTTCCATCTTTTCCCGATCACCGTATCTTCGCTTTGCGCCGTTGTGACATGTCGCACGATTGTGACATGTTGTTCCGCCGTTGTGACTTGTCGCACGATTGTGACATGTTGTTGCGCCGTTGTGACATGTCGCACGATTGTGACACGTTGTTGCGCCGTTGTGACATGTCGCACGATTGTGACATGTCGCACGATTGTGACATGTTGTTGCTCCGTTGTGACATGTCGCACGATTGTGATATGTTGTTGCTCCGCTGTGACTTGCCCTACGATTGTGACATGTTGTAGCGCCGCTGTGACATGTCCCACCATGAAACCGTCTCAATGCCTAATGAGGCGCAGCTCTGTGAGTGCCACTCCAAAACAATTGACCAACATAGACGCAAACATTGGGAACACGAAAAATAGGACAACCCCTTGTTTGAGAAAACCAGGACCCTGGTCCTTCAAGGACAGATGTCAGCTGTCCTATTGGCGTAAACCACATCATGATCAGGGCAGTAGACTCAAGTCTCGAAGGTTCGAGGCTTCCATGTCAGCCTTCAACTCTAACTGTAACATGAGCCTTCAAAACTTTCAGAAGCAAGGATTAAGAGGCGAGACACAATAACAGCTCTCATGTGTAGGGTTTCAGATAGCCACGAGTGTTGACCAATGCCACAATCATCTTCATCTTTCTGGAGATTGTTAACAGGTAGTTCTGCTTCTCTCAGCAACAACCCTGCCACTAGCAGAGAAGCCCCATTCCTACCTCTCACTCTAGCAGAGAAGCCCCAACTATGTCTCTCACTCTAGCAGAGAAGCCGCAACCTGATTTCTCACACCAGAGTACAAATCCATCTCTGTGTAGGTCAGCATTATTATCTCAAATATTATCCCTTACGCGTTGTACAACCTATAGATCATCAATTCCATTGCATCCTTCTCTGTAAGCCACGCCCACAGCTATGACAACGTCGCTGTAGTCTTCCATTTTGCCTCCAATGTTGATCCTTTGTATTATATATTCTGTAAATCCGTCACTACTCCAAAACTTGTATTTTTACACCATTGCGGTAATTCACCCAAATACCCCGACTCATGTCCCAGATGAATTGCGCGCCGGTATGACAAACCGTATTTATCCTCAGGGTACAAGTTTCATGTATGTGAGCATAAACGGATGTGAAACATAATTGCCAAACTAGTTCTGCACTAATATGGAACAGAAAACAACAAAAAACGAAATAAAAAAACATAAAAAAATGATGCAACAATTTCGAAATTACATTTACAGGAAGAATAGTGAATTTTACAAAAATTCTATCAGTCAAGTTATATGGAGAACAACAAATAGGGGCATAATTCTATCTTCCTACTTGAAACCATTGCAGCGGACGATGCAACAGGACGATCTAACAGAATTCAGCGATTCATAGTCGGTATGTGTGTGCGTCAGGGTCGGTGAAACATTAGGGAATTGTAGAGGGAAGACAAATACCGTCCCACATATGCAGTGTTGAAATCGGATGTGTTCGACCCAAAGGCGCAGTAGAGATTTCAACTACTAAACAAGATCATTTTTTGAACGGGCGTAGATAAAGTGGAATATGGAAATCTGTGCTACAATTCTATAATTCAATTACATCTAATACTAACATTTGTGCTACAATTCTATAATTCAATTACATCTAATACTAACATCTGTGCTACAATTCTATAATTCAATTACATCTAATACTAACATTTGTGCTACAATTCTATAATTCAATTACATCTAATACTAACATTTGTGCTACAATTCTATAATTCAATTACATCTAATACTAACATTTGTGCTACAATTCTATAATTCAATTACATCTAATAATAACATTTGTGCTACAATTCTATAATTCAATTACATCTAATACTAACATTTGTGCTACAATTCTATAATTCAATTACATCTAATACTAACATTTGTGCTACAATTCTATAATTCAATTACATCTAATACTAACATTTGTGCTACAATTCTATAATTCAATTACATCTAATACTAACATTTGTGCTACAATTCTATAATTCAATTACATCTAATACTAACATTTGTGCTACAATTCTATAATTCAATTACATCTAATACTAACATTTGTGCTACAATTCTATAATTCAATTACATCTAATACTAACATTTGTGCTACAATTCTATAATTCAATTACATCTAATACTAACATTTGTGCTACAATTCTATAATTCAATTACATCTAATACTAACATTTGTGCTACAATTCTATAATTCAATTACATCTAATACTAACATTTGTGCTACAATTCTATAATTCAATTACATCTAATACTAACATTTGTGCTACAATTCTATAATTCAATTACATCTAATACTAACATTTGTGCTACAATTCTATAATTCAATTACATCTAATACTAACATTTGTGCTACAATTCTATAATTCAATTACATCTAATACTAACATTTGTGCTACAATTCTATAATTCTGGTTACATAGAAGAATTACATTGTTACATTACAAAAGTGTATTTGCGTAGAACAATTATATTGATACAACAATTCTATAAATTTAGCTAGATAGAACAATTATATTTTTCCAACAATTCTATAACTCCAGCTAGATAGAACAATTCTATTTTTACAAAAATTCTATCACTCCAGCTAGATAAAACAATTCAATTTTTACAAAAATTATATCACTCCAGCTAGATAGAACAATTCTATTTTTACAACAATTCAATCACTCCAGCTAGATAGAACAATTCTATCACTCCAGCTAGATAGAAAAATTATATTGTTACAACAAGTCTATCACTCTAGTTACATGTTAAAAGTCGGTCAGGCATCGTTTAACTGCAATTATGACGTCATGTTGTAGTCTACATCGTGACTAACAACCATATTAACAAGTAACAACAGAAAGGCATGATTTTTCTCATTTTTATCCGACTAAAAAAGTTTTCATTCGAAGCCGCCTCGCATCTCTGTATAATGTATTCATCCCTAGATCTACGAATCGTTAATTCATATTTCTGTTGTTCAATGTCCCCGAAGAATATCTCTAGATAGTGTATGTGTTGTTGTTGTTGTTATACAATAGCTACTGAGCAAGCTTGCTCTTGGCAGCCCAATGCCATTCTTATATAGATACATGTCTTCTTTAGTTGTGTCACTGCCTCGTACAGTGTGTTGGTAATTATCGTCAGTGCTTGTAAGAATCTTTTCCTCATATCCGCAAGCGTCTTGCACTCAATGAGTAGATGTCGAACTGTTTCATCAGGATGAGAGCAATGTCTGCACAGGGGCAGGTGCTGGGGATTGATGCGGTTCAAGTGGCTATTGACTCTGATGTGCTCTGTTCGGAACTGAAAGATGAGACTTTGATCTCTTCTATGTAGTTTATTTATGTCATCGCTACTTTTTGGCTGTGTCATTTCATTAAATTCACTTCGACCTGTTGATCCCGTCGCTTACCTGTTCATCCAGATTTCCCGAGTTTTATTCTTAATAATTCGTTTTACTGTGTGGTTACTGCAGAGTCTATCCAATTGTTGTTTCAAGGCTGCTGTGGGCCCTGATAATGTTGTTGATCGCCCTCTCCACCAAGAATATCTCATTTTCTTTATTTAGGGTGTTTTTCAGCGCCTCCAGAACCGAGTTGGAGTCACTAAACATTACCAAATCCATCGGCAACAATTCGCCCAAGTCAAACTGTTGGTGCAAAATCTCAACTACTCTTTTTATAGCCTCAGCCTCCGCTTTCATCATCTGAACGGTTTTCGCCGCATGAATCACAAAACTCCTATATGGACCGATCCGGGTATTTCATATGGATACCATTCTCTTCCAAAAGAGGTAGATTTGAATGCTGATCCATCCGTATTGACCAGGACTGCCGATTTTGAGTAGCTAGAGACTGTGTCCAAGGCACATCTTTAGAGAGTAACGTAAGTTTCTTTTATGTTTTCTCCTTGGCGCGGAATCTGACGATACTTACAGTTTGTTTAGGGGTCAAGACAGGTGGAGCACACGAGCTGCAGCTGTCAGCGACTCATAGCTGACTGCTAGCGTCAGCGTCAGAGACTCATAGCTGACTGCTAGCGTCAGGGTCAGTGACTCATAGCTGATTGCAAGCGTATCCGTCTTCGCAGCCGTCGACTTATTACTCGTGGCCCTTAAACCTCCATGTTGTGTGACATCACTGCAGGATGACCATACTGTATCCTTGTCAAATATCAAACCACTTTATCTTCTGCGTCAATTTGGAGGTTAACTGATCTAGTCTCCACCATTTTCCTCATCGGAAGGTCGCGACAGGGCTAGACTATTGGGTTATTTTGGTCATATAACAAGACATACCAACTTGTTGAAGACCATACTGGAGGGTATGGTGAAAGGCAGTCGCTCAAGAGGCAGACCGCGTTTTGAGTGGGTGGATAATACCAGGAGATGGGCTGGGAATCTCCTCTCAGATTGCACCATTACGACAAGAGATTGAGTACACTGGAGACCCATTGCAGCCGACCTTCCATGCGGATATTGCACTTGAACTGAACTGAACTGATGTAGCGACTTTTATAACGAATTGTTTGTCCTACTGCACTCTATACACAGCGATTCTCACAGGTCTCGAGCTGACGTTTGTGTTTGTCTAAGTAGGCCCCAGTTTGACACTGATACCATGACTTAGGGACGTTCATTCAACGTGTTTATCAGCGTCTGTTTAGTGGAGAAGGTGACACTTGAGTGTTTCTGTATCGGTGGTGAGGGTGGGTGTGGCCGAGAGATGAGGGTCGGTTTGGCCGAGAGGTGAGGGTCGGTATGGCCGAGAGGTAAAGGTCGGTGTGGCCGTTAGGTGAGGGTCGGTATGGCCGAGATGTGAGGGTC
Organism: Ariolimax columbianus; assembly: GCA_036924085.1. Lineage (NCBI taxonomy): Eukaryota > Metazoa > Mollusca > Gastropoda > Stylommatophora > Arionidae > Ariolimax > Ariolimax columbianus. Next base: position 49,413,555 of record JAVGWX010000022.1, read on the forward strand.
GGTGTGGCCGTTAGGTGAGGGTCGGTGTGGCCGAGAGGTAAGAGTCGATGTGGCCGAGAGGTGAGGGTCGGTGTGTAACAGACCCCACTGTTTGCCCTGGCCGTTATTCTAACTTAGAACATTCTCACACTCATCCACATCATCCATGACCATACTCAGTAAATGACATAGCACACAGCAGGTGGCATATTTATTATATAATACTCATATTATAAAAATGAGTAGTGGAATTACAAAACACAATACAAATCATCTTAACTAAGTATTCTATTATTATGTAAATGTTAATATACATATTACAAAACGGGAATTGTAAGCATTAGCTCTTAATGGAATTCCGAACTATCCAAACCCAGTTCTATTGCCTTACTCCCATCACACACACATCGCCTTAACTGCGTCCTCAACACACCTTATCAAATACTCTTCCTCACTCAAATCCCCTCAGGCGGGCGATCTCGACATAACTCGTTCACAATGTGTCCTTGCTTACAAACACACGTTCAGATTATCTATTAATGCAAAACTCACACACCTATTTGAGCGATCCTGTTCTATCACTAAACATTCGTCCAAAAGTCTATCAATCGCTCCTCTACCTATGTCCGTGAGTTAAACATACTATCTACATTCAGTCTCTCTCTCTCGCTCTCATCTCTCTATCGAGCCTCCTCTCCATCCAGCCTCCTGAGCCAAACTTTCTCTCGAGTTATATACACTCAAGCAAAGTCCGAGCTCGACCAATGGATTTCAGGGAATGACTATATTCAGTCTTATTGGAACGAAACACTTTGCACACCTGTCACTCATTTTCTAGCAGCAAGTCCCGCTGCCATTCCGTCTGTTAATCATTCTCCCCCTACCAAATCGGAAGGCCAGTGGTCAGTTCCTACCTGTCCACACTCCTTACCCCAACTCTGTTCTCCTTTGTTGAGACAGTGAGTGACCTTGACACGCATTCAGGTAGCTATACGCTTTAACATGTTCAGGTATCAGCATCACCCCTGTCCTAAACTCCCCTTGCTCCGGCGGGAACTGTTACATGTGTGGCCGTTAGGTGAGGGTCGGTGTAGCCGAGAGGTGAGGGTCGGTGTGGCCGTTAGGTGAGGGTCGGTGTGGCCGTTAGGTGAGGGTCGGTGGGGCCGAGAGGTGAGGGTCGGTGTGGCCGTTAGGTGAGGGTCGGTGTGGCCGAGAGGTGAGGGTCGGTGTGGCCGTTAGGTGAGGGTCGGTGTGGCCGTTAGGTGAGGGTCGGTGTGGCCGAGAGGTGAGGGTCGGTGTGGCCGAGAGGTGAGGGTCGGTGTGGCCGTTAGGTGAGGGTCGGTGTGGCCGTTAGGTGAGGGTCGGTGTGGCCGAGAGGTGAGGGTCGGTGTGGCCGTTAGGTGAGGGTCGGTGTGGCCGAGAGGTGAGGGTCGGTGTGGCCGTTAGGTGAGGGTCGGTGTGGCTGTTAGGTGAGGGTCGGTGTGGCCGTTAGGTGAGGGTCGGTGTGGCCGAGAGGTGAGGGTCGGTGTGGCCGAGAGGTGAGTGTCGGTGTGGCCGTTAGGTGAAGGTCGGTGTGGCCGTTAGGTGAGGGTCGGTGTGGCCGAGAGGTGAGGGTCGATGTGGCCGAGAGGTGAGGGTCGATGTGGCCGTTAGGTGATGGTCGGTGTGGCCGAGAGGTGAGGGTCGGTGTGGCCGTTAGGTGAGGGTCGGTGTGGCCGTTAGGTGAGGGTCGGTGTGGCCGAGAGGTGAGGGTCGGTGTGGCCGAGAGGTGAGGGTCGATGTGGCTGAGAGGTGAGGGTCGGTGTGGCTGAGAGGTGAGACACCTGCCTCTCAAATCAATGAACAGAAACGGCGTTAGCGATCGAATCTTGCAAGTTTCAAGCGACTGTTGGTCTCAAGTGTCTACATCATAAGTGACTCCAGTCGTCTTGTGTCTTACCACTGGTCCAAGGGAGCTCGAGTCGAGAGAGTGAGGTTGTTGACCAGCGCAGTTTCTCTCTAACTATAACATGTATGTTATGTTGTTCGTCCATCGCAATCGATGATGACTACTTCATCAACAATTCCAGCTCGCGTGAGTTCAAACATGGCTAAATAAGTCAATCGGAGTCCGAAGTGGTCTATCGCATTTACTTAATGGAAATATAGCGGAAGTTGCATCATCAAGACAAAACTGTCTGACTATTTCGCCATCATTGCTTGCGATAAGCCATTACATTTCTTTTCTTCCAAAAAAAGGTTAATACTGAATAATTGTTTGCCTTTCGAATTCTATTAAATATCCTTCTATGCAATCTACCGTCACGACTTAAGACACTAGTAGATCCAAATGATTGACAATATTCATTATAGTCCGGTACCAGCCTGGTCGCAGGAGCTGCCTTCGGGACTACGACTCCCAGATTTTTCTCTTGGTTTTCTAATGACGTTTTCTCCATGATTGGGTATTCCTGCAAGGCAGCGAAGGTTTGAAAGCATAGTTGACCTTCTCCTTAACAGACAACCACCCAACGTTAACGATCTCTCTCTCTCTCTGCCGGAGGAAAAATGGTATTAAGACGCCAGCGAGTCGACCTTCCAAGCACTGGTTTATGCGTCCTGATATCGCCCAACGGTCTACGGCGTGGGGTGGAATGAGCGCGCCTCCGCCAGTAGAAACTAGTGAGGCAAACATCTAAGTAACAACAACATTCTTTTAAGCAGTTCCGCCGGACTTTTTGTAGCCACGAGAAGGCCAGGGATTGAACCTAACTGTCAGAGTCTATGAATGACGCACGCTTTAGGAAGGATTTGACCACTGTGGGAAAGCAACGATACTCGTAAATCGATCCGGGATTAAGATGTTGAACAGCGCATTTGCTGAATCGGTCTGCTACCCATAACTGAGTGTTGGCGTCAGGGTCAGCGACCCATAGCTGACTGCTGGCGTCAGGGTCAGCGACCCATAGCTAATTGCTGGCGTCACGGTCAGAGACCCATAACTGACTTCTGCGTCAGGGCCAGCGATCCATAGCTGCCAAGGCCTTTCTATGCCTCCATCAGCTGATCCGGGATAACAGGCTGCAATAGGACAGACTGGCTAGGGAAAAGGGATCAAAGAGAGAAGGCGACCCGGTACCCAAAACTACTTGCTCTTCTTCTTCTTCTTCTTCTTCTTCTTCTTCTTCTTCTTCTTCTTCTTCGTACGCAGTCAGACAGTAACCATAGAGCTTCTCTTGTGGTTCCACTGGTGATGGCCACATCTGCTCTCTCTGGTCCTCGTATGTCGGGCAGTTCTGCAGCAAATGCTCAGCGGTCATTTTCTCGGTGCCACACGGGCATTCGTCGGTACCACCTATCTTCAATTTGTTGAATAGGTGGTACCTCAGTCTATTGTGGCCAGTGCGAAGTCTGAAGACAACGATCTGCTCTCTTCTGTTCAACTGGTAATAGGCATCGTTTTTGGTGTAGCCGGTATGTTCAGTTTCCCATTTGGTCATGTATCTGGATTTAATAAGCCGTTTTGACTCTTCGTACGTCATACTAGTATCTGTTTGTGGTAGTCTTGCACCTTCTTTTGCCAGTCTGTCTGCCTCCTCGTTGCCTTGGATGTTGCAGTGTGATGGGACCCACTGTACCACTAACCTTTTTGGTGCGGACTGCTGGCACAGTTTGCAGAGTGCTGCTCTTAAGTCATTAAGCTCAGTGTTTTTCTGGCTTTTTAGTGCTGTGACTAGGGCCAGAGCACCTGAAAGCAGGACTATATGGCTTTCATTTTCTTTATGTGTCACCATTTCTTCCACTGCCGCCCTCAGTGCCTCTGCCTCCGCTCTGAAATTGCTTGTGTAAACTACTTGCTCAAGTCGGATGTGTCGGCCCGTAACGTACACATATCGCAGTCAACCTGTAAACTACGACACAATGCGTTCCGTTCTCCCGACAACATGCTGCTACTTGCATCGCCTTTTTCAGGGCTTGATAGCGAGAGATTGAGAGCGAACGCAGAAGATTAAAAGTAACCCATATCATTACTGCCGTTGGAATGTGAGGTGTTAACGATCTCACATTTCAAACGCTCGGCTATATGAGGGCGGTAGCCATCTCCTCCCCCTCGCTGCTTTTACTTTCCGGACTGAACCGGTACCCATTTACAAAAACATTTCCGCCGCAACTGAGGAATGAGCCCAGGACTACTCAGATGCGAAGGTAGTTCACTAACCACTGCGCTACGCGACTCCCAAGAAGAAGAAGAAGAAGAAGATACAACGATCCATGAGGGCGGAATGGAGAGACCAGCACAAAGAATACAAGCTAGAGAATGACAGCATAAACAAACTTGGCGGAGATGGGCAGACAAAGATCTTCAGACTCAGAACGGGACATTGTAGGCTCAAGGCCCACCTCCACAGAATGGGTCTCAGAGACACTGCCACGTGCGATTGTGGAGCATCCAAGCAAACACCAAAACATCTTGCAGGACTGTCCCACCTATGCAGACCAAAGAGAGGCAGTCTGGCTTGGGGGAGGGACCATGCTCGAAAAGCTGAGGGGAACTGGAGAAAACCTAAAACGCACAGTCCCCTTCCCGATTCTCACTGGGCTAAAACCCTAGCATCAGTTGATCGAAAGAAGAAGAAGATGAAGATGAAGAAGAAGAAGAAGAAGTCACTGTAGGTTCTTACCAACACAGTGACTCCCGACTTTGATAGTCCTATCAGCCAGCTTTTTAAACTTTATTTTAATCCACAATACCGCAGCATCCTCGCTTTATTTGTATAGATATCCAATAGATCCAGTCGTTGGGGCGCATCTCTTGTCTCGTACATGCACCATTGCCTTGTCATTGTTCTTGTATGTCCGTTACCATTAAACACGCACACACTAAGGCAGAGAAATTTCTTCCTAGGCCAAACTTAACAATAACCAAAGTCAACGCTACATTCATTTGGTCAAACCAGTGTTTCTTAAGTAAATATAACCTCACCGATTTGCCTATTCCTGCACGCGCCTGTCTCTTGCGCGTGGTCACGTGCGTCTGGGATGTCGCGGCGCGTCACGCTACTAGACAATGTTGTTCTTGTTTGTGCCAGCTTGGACTGAGCGGTTACTTCAACGTTAGTTCTGTGACCACAGCATACTCTCGTGTTACTGTATCAGTTGCCTGTTATCTATCGATTCTTGTGTACAAATAAAAGTTATCACCGGCGATATTGCTTCATTATTGATACGACAATGTAACAGATGCTAACGGAGGTACGGAATACAATCACGGCAGGCCATAGCTCTACCAGGTAGGCCAAGCAAGATCATTTTAGTGTACTGTAAGCTGATTTCTGTTGTTTAAAGTCTATGTACATGATTGCTGTGCATTGTTTCATTCGGGAGTTGAATTTAGGATTACTGACATTAAGGTGAGGATATCCGTTTATACAAGCACAGAAGGACATAAAGATGAGACTTTAGTTATAAACGGGGGACATAGAGATGAGACTTTAGTAATAAACGGGGGACATAAAGGTGATACTTTAGTTATAAACGGGAAACATAGAGATGCGATTTTAGTCATAAGCGAGGGACATAGATATGAGACTAGTCATAAACGGGGGACATAAAGGTGATACTTTAGTCAAAAACGAGGGACATAAAGATGAGTCTTTAGTCATAAACGGAGGAGAAAATGTGGACTATTTGGTATTTAGTAATAAACGGATAACAAAATGTGGACTTTGTAGTAATAAATGTAGGACAAACTGGGGACTATTTAGTAATAAATGTAAGACAAAAGGTGAACACGTTAGTTAAGACAAAATGTGAACTTAGTTAAACATGAACACAAAATGTGAATACTTAGTTAAACATAAACACAAAATGGGAACACTTAGTTAAACATAAACACAAAATGTCAACTTAGTTAAACATAAAGACAAAATGTGAACACTTAGTTAAACATGAGGACAAAATGTGAACACTTAGTTGGACATGAAGACAATATGTGAACACTTAGTTAAACATGAGAACAAAATGTGAACACTTAGTTAAACATGAGGACAATACGTGAACACTTAGTTAAATATGAGGACAATATGTGAACACTTAGTTAAACATGAGGACAAAATGTGAACACTTAGTTAAACATAAAAACAAAATGTGAATTTAGTTAAACATAAACACAAAATGTGAACACTTAGTTAAACATATACACAAAAAGTGAACATTTAGTTAAACATAAACACAAAATGTGAACTTTGTTTAACATAAACAAAAAATGTGAACACTTAGTTAAACATAAACACAAAATGTGAACACTTAGTTTAACATAACACAAAATGTGAACACTTAGTTAAACATAGACACAAAATGTGAACACTTTGTGAAACATGAAGATAAAACGGTGACACATTTGTGGAAAGATGTATGTGTATTGTTTTAAATAATCGCAAGATTGTTTAGAGAAAAGTGTCAGCAGGAAAGATACCTTTCTCTAATTGTTTAGAGAAAAGTGTCAGCAGAGAAGATACCTTTCTCTAATTGTTTAGAGAAAAGTGTCAGCAGAGAAGATACCTTTCTCTAATTGTTTAGAGAAAAGTGTCAGCAGAGAAGATACCTTTCTCTAATTGTTTAGAGAAAAGTGTCAGCAGAGAAGATACCTTTCTCTAATTGTTTAGAGAAAAGTGTCAGCAGAGAAGATACCTTTCTCTAATTGTTTAGAGAAAAGTGTCAGCAGGGAAGATACCTTTCTCTAATTGTTTAGAGAAAAGTGTCAGCAGAGAAGATACCTTTCTCTAATTGTTTAGAGAAAAGTGTCAGCAGAGAAGATACCTTTCTCTAATTGTTTAGAGAAAAGTGTCAGCAGAGAAGATACCTTTCTCTAAAGTCATCATGTAGCATGTCCTGTGCAGAACGTCGCTCCCATCACAGCCCGCCTGAAAGAAACTCCCTTGCCAAATCTCCAGTCTTCTTCAGAGTCATTCTCAAGCATTCCCTGCCATCTTGGTGCCATCGACATCTTGGTCTGCCTCTTCCTCTTGCCAAATCTCCAGCCATCTCCAGAGTGATGCCCAAGGATCCCTTGACATCTTTGTGCCATCGACATCTTGGTCTGCCTCTTCCTCTTGCCAAATCTCCAGCCATCTCCAGAGTGATGCCCAAGGATCCCTTGACATCTTTGTGCCATCGGCATCTTGGTCTGCCTCTTCCTCTTGTCAAATCTCCAGCCATCTCCAGAGTGATGCCCAAGGATCCCTTGACATCTTGGTGCCATCGACATCTTGGTCTGCCTCTTCCTCTTGTCAAATCTCCAGCCATCTCCAGAGTGATGCTCAAGGATCCATTGACATCTTGGAGCAGCAAGTTCCTTAGGTTGGCCAACCCTGCGCACGCAGTCAGGGTGTGCTCGACTAACTCCTCATGGCCGTATCAGAATCGTCGCCACGAAGGTAAAAGTGCATCGTGGTGTTCTTTTAACTGTATAGCTGCGAAACATGGACAGTGTATAGCAGACACGACAGGCAGTTAAATCGTTTCGACGTCTGCTTTCTGCACGGTCTGTTTAGGGTGAAGTGGCAGGACAGATTGTCTGACTCTGAAAGTCTTAGCGAAACTAACATGTTGAGCATCCATACTCTTCTGATGGAGGCCCAGATATGATGGACTGGACATGTTTTTAACGTCCGATGACGCCTCCCCAAGGAGAAGCGACACGCTAAGCAGAAAACATGCAGACAATTAGCAGGGACACAGAAGAAACGATACGGAAGGGACCTTGAAACAAGAAGTTGAAAAGCTTCAGCATTTACGTCACTTCCTGTGAGTTGCTTGCAGAAAACCTTTCCACTAGTATCACACAAGGTGCTCAGATCGCAAAGAGAAAAACCATCACGGAGGCTCAGAGAACGCTAGTTTCCTGCAAGTACACACACACGACAACTCCCCACATGTGGGCCCTACGTGCTGCAGCGTCTGCCGTGCCGTGATTGAACAAGACCACGTCTCACAACACGTCCGAAAAAATGTTGCCAAAATTCTTTTGTCATTCTATTACACTAGCGCGCTGAAGGTGAATGATATCAGAAGATAAAGATGAAGATAAGGTTAGAAGAGATACTGTCAGATTGAGACTGGAAAGGAGAGGAAAAAATAATGTTGAAGGAGGACGGATTTAGATAGAGATGAAATATTGACATTGTTTAATTGGGGATATGGACGAGATATGAAAACGCCGATATTGATTGAACACGACTTGATATTAGGATTACGTGGATTTCATGTTCTGTGCTGTCCAGAATAAGATCACTTGCACTCATTGTAAATCCATGTCGATCTCTCTTATCGGTACTCCAGTTCACCCAGCTGTAAATATAACTTGACTTATAATTAGCAGTGGAAAGTCATCGCGGAACTGGTGACATCACCTCATAGAAGGCTGAGTACCCAGAAACACTTCATCCCCGACAGCACTGTCTGCTATAGCAGTACATCTTTAACTTTGAACCACGAATATATTGTTTTCACTGTTAGTCTATGTTTTTCGTAATGTATTTCAATTTCATTACTTTACGAGCCTTCCTGATAGACATATAACATATTATATTCCAAAACACATAAATCACGTTCCTAATTAAGATTCGAGAAGACATAAATCACGTTCCTAATTAAGCTATTCCAGAACACACAAATCACATTCTTAATTAAGCTATTCCAGAACACATAAATCACATTCCTAATTAAGATATTTCAGAACACACAAATCACATTCCTAATTAAGCTATTCCATAACACGCAAATCACATTCCTAATTAAGCTATTCCAGAACACATAAATCACATTCCTAATTAAGATATTCCAGAACACACAAATCACATTCCTAATTAAGCTTTTCTAGAACACATAAATCACATTCCTAATTAAGATATTCATGAACACACAAATCACATTCCTAATTAAGCTATTCCAGAACACATAAATCACATTCCTAATTAAGATATTCCAGAACACACAAATCACATTCCTAATTAAGCTTTTCCAGAACACATAAATCACATTCCTAATTAAGATATTTAAAAAAACACATAAATCACATTCCTAATTAAGATATTCCAGAACACATCAATCATATTCCTAATTAAGATATTCCAGAACACATCAATCACATTCCTAATTAAGATATTCCAGAAATGTGAACACTTAGTTAAACATGAGGACAAAATGTGAACACTTAGTTAAACGTAAATCACATTCCTAATTAAGATATTCCAGAACACATAAATCACATTCCTAATGGAGATCGTACAAATCACATGTCGCCTTCCTAATGTAGATTCTTCAGTTATTCACCCAATGCTCATGATATTATCTAATGCTATGTCTGTATCATCGCCCGATCCATAACCACGAAGACGATCTTTATGCCAACAGCGTTACCAGATCTTGGTTCCAACTTTACAAAACGATTTGTTTCTGGGGATTATTCTAAAAGTGGCTTCTTGATCGAGGTTCTGTATTGTATTAATAATATTAAAAATAATAATAATTGTAATAATATTAATAATAATAGTAATAATGATAGTAATAGTAATAGGAATAATAATAATAATGGTAATAAAAATAGTAATAGTAATAATAAAAAAAAATGATAGTAATACAAAAATAAAGATAATAATAACAATAATATTATTTATAGTAATAGTAAAAATAATAGTAATAATAATAGTAATTTTGAGATTTTGAATTTGAAATTATTAGTAATAATAAGACAATAATAATAATAAGAAAGTAAGTGCCCCATCGCAAGCGAAGATGTCGACATCATGAGACTGTCCTCGTCCTGAAGATGTAACTTGCGCTGAATTTGGATTATAGTGAGAAAGAAGCTGCGCTGGCCATCAATCTCACTCTCTCGTCCTGAGTTACCGGGAACCAGTGGCAAGACTTACAATCAAGACGACTGGAAGTAGCTCAAGATGCAGACATTCAGGTCGTACAATCCGTGAGGCCAGGGGTTGCTTGAAACTTGTGGGAGTCGATCGTCCACCGTTTCCTTGACGATTTGAGAGGCGAATGTCTTACCTTTCGACAGCAGCAGCCCCCACCCGTAGACTAGAAGACGCTGCTGCTGACCAGCGCCCACATCTGTAGGTCTAGGTGAGCGACCATTAACCCATGGCTGAGGGGAGATTCCGGTCCTGGCATGCAATGAAAATGGACGCACTTTTCAAGTAGGTCGTGCACACCAACCAAGGACGGTGCGCAATCTGTAGTGACGTCCTACCCAACAACGTGTATTCTATAACACGTGCAGAACAGATCGTGTTTTCTCCGAATTCCGAGGAAAATTACACACATAGGTGTCCTGTGAATAGCGTAGGACACACCATTGCGCTCCATACATTAATTGGAACAAACAAACCATACGAAAATCACAAACCACACGAAAATCACAAACCACACGAAAATCACAGACCATCAGAGCAGTTGTTACTTGGTCGCCATTTTACCGGAACAGTAATAATAATAAATTAATAATATTAGTAATAATAGTGTGCTTGGGCGACTAGGACCTGTCCATGACCATCTGTAATAGAAGGCATGCGGTCTCACAGGGAAAACCCCATTGAAATACTGACGACTAAACAACGAAACTTTCACGTGTCAACTATTGTCCGTTTCACAATGGTTGCCGTCAATTGCCGCCTAATATCTGGATAACCCTAACACCGATATGCGCGATTTTTTGCACGTGAACTTAATTTTTCAATGTCCCAATGACTTAATAAGTTATACTACCCCAGGTAGTTCCATTTTCTTAAAGTGGATGGTGCTTTTGATAAGTGTTAGCAAAGGGCTTATTTTGTCTCACGAGAAAACAATTTACTGTAAAAATTGTTTAAAATCTTTTTTAAGCTTAGGCGTCTCTCTAATTTGAATGAGATTTTCTATAGGTTCCACATAATGCCCTTTTGTAATGTAGTTTATGTGCTTTAGGAGCTGTCAGAAGTAACTGGGCATTTCGTAGAACAAATTTGTCAAAGTGTAAAAGTACACGATATATAGACCATATAACGTATATACTTCAGATTGATTGGTCCAGTTTTATCAATCGATGCTGGAGCAAACAATAAATGGTTGTAATTCATTTCTGAGATATATCTTCTAGCTGATTATGGTGGCCCTGAATAGGACCGTTTTGCTAAGGTGATGGAAACTTCTATTTCTTGGAAAGCAAACATGTAAGTTAATTGTTCATTTAATCTAGGTAGAATGATTCCAATACATTGATGACTGCTCTCGGAAGAATGAACAGTTCACCTTTTTTTCAATAGCCGTCCTCCTTGTTCAAGACATGGTTCTCACATTATGCCTAATAATATGTGTGAATATATGAGAAGGCTGCATATTTCAGTTCTTTCAAATCGCATAGATTGACATTTTTATTTTCAGCTGCTTATTATCGTTTAAGAAGTACCACATAGTGAGAGGTATTATTTTTATAATTGTTGTAACTTTATTATAATTTGATATAACTTAACTTAAACTTAACGTCGTTATACTGGTTTAGAAGACTCTGCAGAGTCTGTATACAACCAGTTCCATTTACATCACCTTCCTCTAGAAGCTGTACGCATCCAATCTGTTCTTAAATGCATTGACCGTCCCAGCCTCCACCACCTCACTTGGCAATGCATTCCAAGCATTCACTACTCTCTGGCTAAAGAAATACTTCCTAATATCTAATCTGGACCTCTCCTTAGTCAACTTGTAGCTGTGCCCTCTTGTCCTTGTTGGTGGTTGTACTTTTAAAACTTGTTTTAGTCCACTTTATCCATTCCTCTGATCATCTTATACACCTGTATTAAGTCACCACGAATTCTTCTCTCTTCTAGACACTGTAGGTCCGGTTCTTTTTAATCTTTCTTCATAACTGTAATTCTGGAATCCCACTATCAGCTTTGTCGCTCTTTTTTGTATTCTCTCCAGCATGTCTAAATCCATTCTCTGATAAGGACTCCACACCTGTACACAGTACTCCAATCTAGGTCTAACTAATGCTTTATACAGTTTGACTATCACTTCCTTGCTCCTATGTTTAATATTTCTTTTTATCATCCCTAACATTGCATTTGCCTTTTTTACTTCTACCTGAACTTGCTCCCTCACCTTACATGTATGATCTATTATAACCCCTAAATCCCTTTCTTTATCTATCTTTCTAATATTGTTTTCTCCCATTCTGTAAGTATGTTCCATATTGGATCTACCCATGTGGATGACTCTACATTTATCTACATTAAACTCCATTTGCCAGATTACAGACCATTCTCGAATTTTATCTAAATCCGACCTCAATATATCCACTTCTGATTTAGATGAGACACTACTGCATAGTTTCGTGTCATCAGCAAATTTTGCAATAATGGATCCCATACCTATGTCCAAATCATTTATATATATCAAGAATAAAATTGGTCCCAAAACCGAGCCCTGTGGCACTCCACTTTTCACTTCACACCACTCAGAGTACTCTTTATTTATACCCACCCTTTGCCTTCTTCCCGTTAACCAATTTTCAATCCATTTGGCACCTTCCCCACCTATTCCATGTGATTTTAATTTTCGAAATAATCTTTGATGAGGTACTCTATCAAAGGCCTTTGCAAAATCCAGATAAATAACATCCACTGGCTCCCCTTTATCTAACATTTTGGTAACCTCCTCCATGAATTCTAATAGATTAGTTAAGCATGATCTCCCTCTGGTAAACCCATGCTGACTATTTCTAATTAGATTAAATTTGTCTAAATGCATTACAATGTTTTCTTTGATTATTGACTCTAACAATTTACAGACTATGCTCGTTAAACTCACCGGTCTATAATTTGCTGGATCTGCTTTTTGCCCTTTTTTGAATAAGGGGATCACTCCCACATCTTTCCAATCCCGTGGAACAATCCCTTGTGCAAGTGATTGAGAACATAATATAGCCAATGGTTTTTGCTAAATGGTCTCTAATTTCAAACAGCAATTTTGGATGAATACCATCTTGACCTGGACATTTATCCACTTTCAACCCCTACAATTTTTTAAAAACCATTTCCTCTGTAATACAGATTGATCCTAATCCTGCTGTATCCATGTCTCTTTGAAAAATATCTACAGGCTCTGGGATCTTGGAGCAGTCCTCTTTTGTGTACACTGTGCCAAAGTAGTGATTGGGTAGATTTGCTGCCTCCCTATTTTGACTTATTTTTTTTTCCTGTACTGTCTATGAGAGGGCCTACTTTGTCCTTTGATCTTTGTTTATTTCAAACATAAGAGAAGAAGCTTTTACTATCAGTCTTGATCCTCTGAGCAAGTTTCTTTTCGAAGTCTATTTTTGCTGTTTTATTTGCTTTCTGAGATATTTTCTGCTTGTCCACATATTTTAAATATGTTTCTTTTGATTTACCTGCCTCTATACATTTTTTCCATGCTTTATTTTTAGCTCTTCTACATTTAACTACAATTTTAGTGATCCACTTTTTACGCTTGGGGTTTACTTCCCTATATGGAACACATTCCTCTTTTAGCTTTCGAGAACTGCTTTAAAACTCACCCACTCCTGTTCAACATCTGTTCCTCTTACAATATCTTCCCAGATTATGTGGTTCGCTGCATCTTTCATCCTCTTAACACCTGCTTAGAGTAGTCGTATGTTCGCGTGTTTATGTTCACTTCTTTCCCTGCAATAAGATCCCATCGGATGATTTGATGGTCACTTGAGCCAAACAGTTGCCCTACGGTAACGTTTTCAATCATATTTTCCTCTGTAGTAAAAACTTCGTCGAGCATGTTTTTGCCTCTGGTGGCTGCTACTACGTGTTGAATTAAAAAATTTTCAGTTATGCAATTAACAAAAGGTTTTGACTCTACAAGTGCTTCTGCCATATCCCATTTTATTTCTGGAAAGTTGAAATCCCCCATTAATAATAATTTCCTATCACTTGCCTTTACTATGCTACTAATTAGCTCCTCATCTTCCTCCTTTTGACTTGATGGACATCCAAAGCATACTCCAATCACTGTTTTTTCACCCCCACTTTCTATTTCACCCCATACACTTTCATTTTTGTTACCACATGATAAATCCTCTCTGCTAGTTATATTAACAGAATTTATACAGTATAATAAAACACCACCCCCCTTAGCATTGTCTCCAACTACCCTATCCTTCCTTAACATTGTATATCCCTCTATTTCAAGTTCACTATCTGCAATGTCCGCATATGCCCATGATTCTGTTAACCCTATTATATCTGGTTTTTCTTCCTCTACATACAGTTCCAATTCTTCTCTTTTATTTACAATGCTTCTCACATTTGTATAAAAACATTTTAGTTTGCAATTTTGTTGTTTTTCCACTTTTTGTTTTTGCTGCATCATTTTAATGTTTGGTTTTCCACTACTTAATTCCCTCTTCTCTGACCTAAACTCTCCCCTTTGACTGCATCCTCTATAGCACCCTATTTTAGGCCTATCTTTAGTCTCATACGTTGTGCGCAACTGTGTTGCCTGGACGGAGGGTGTGTTGACCAAGGTCCATGTGGGATCCAGAGAGGGAACCCTATACTCCGCTGCCTCGCGAAGAGGGAGAGTTTGACGAGTGCTCCTTATCGTATGTGTCGGTGTGATATTTGTGGCTGTCTTTGTAGTGCCGAGTACCGTGTGGATTTTTCTAAATTTTCTTATTCCTCCTCTTTGTCCCCTTTTGTTTTTTGGCTTCCTTGTCCTTCTATTTTGTGCGGACGAGTTTTTTTTTTTGAGGATGTTGTGTTCCCGCAGATGTTTGAATATTTTGTTTGTGCATGATGATATTGTGAGTCGTAGCCCTAAGAGATGGGTTCTCGAATATTTTACGGATTACACGGCTGCTGTTAAACCGTTTTCTCCCGCTGGTCGGTTCATAGCAGGGTCTATATCGCGTCATGCACCGGTGATTTTCTGACCATAAACATGACCCAGATCCCCTTGCGTGGGTAGCTGTGATCCTTTAATGAATTGGGAAATCAGAAATGCACTTTCCACGATCCTAAACAGTAGAAACACAGGCCCAGTTAATTTTCACATCTAAATTATGCAAATTATATCCAAGAATGACGAGAATATCGCAGGATAATCCTGGTAAACAAATATAAATCACTCCGACATTGGGAGCAACACAATTCAGCAGCCTATAATGGCGCTCGAACCGGAAGTCTATATTTGATATCCATATAAAAGTTGTGTAGGTGCTATCAGAACGATCAATCTACATCATGATATCATGTATTGTAATGTAGCATTCCAAATGTTAATGTCAAACGTAATAATAGCTGTCCATCGTTGTCGATGAGGACCGCCGACATCATCCTTGTCACATATTTCCCTGTTGGGTGTGGGTGCGCATGTGGCTGAACAGGCCAATGCGGGCACGAAAACATCTGTTACATATCGGGCACACGAGGTTTGTAGAAGGGGATGGTGTTCCCGCTGCTCGGGATTTCCGGGTCTCGCGTCTGCTCTGGGCTTTTACAACATGGTCGTCTTCGCCGGTAGCTACACCCGATTTGACTGCGCTTCTCCAGTCAGATCTGTTTTGTGCAAGACATTCCCAGGTGTCGATGTCTATCTGGCAACTTTTCAGTGAGTCCTTCAGACCGTCTTTAAAACGTTTCCTTGGGCGCCCTCTCTCGCGCCATCCCTCTCTCAGCTCGCCGTAGAGAAGCCTCTTTGGGAGCCGCTCGTCTGACATACGGACGAGGTGTCCGGCCCATCCTAGTCGTGCTTTTTCTAGCAGTGCATGGATGCTGGGCATGTTAGCCCTCGAGAGAACCTCGATGTCAGTGACACGATCTTGCCATCGGATGTGGAATATTCGCCTCAGGCAACCTGTGTGGAAGTGGTTTAACCTTCTTGCATGTCCAGAGCATACAGTCCAGCTTTCGCAAGCGTATAGTAGGGTTGAAATGATGGTTGCACGGTAGACTTTGAGTTTGGTCTTGACGATGATGCCACGACGTGCCCAGACCATCGATCGTATTCTACCAAAGGCTGTGCTGGCCTTTGCTATTCTGCTTGCCACCTCATCGTCTAGGCTGACAGATCTCGACAGCGTGCTGCCCAGATATGTGAATTTGTCTACGGCATTCAGCGTCTGCCCGCTGACTGTAGTCTCTGGTTTTGTGTACCGCATGCCTGGTGCTGGTTGGTACATGACCTCTGTTTTTTTGGCATTTATGGTCATGCCAACATTTTCGCATGCGGCAGAGAACTGGTCCATTCCAACCTACATGTTCAGTTCTGAGTTGCTCATTAGAGCGCAGTCGTCAGTAAATACAAGTTCCCTGATTATGTCGCCAGCCACTTTGGTTTTGGCCTTCATTCTTCTGGGATTGAGTAACTTGCCACCTGTGCGGTACTTTATGGGTATTCCAAGCTCCAGTGATCTGAAGGCGTCTGTCATCGTGGCCGCGAACATCATGCTGAACAAAGTCGGGGCGAGTACACATCCTTGTTTTACTCCGTTTGATACTAGAGACGTTTTAGAGATTGCACCGCTGTCCAGTACACGAGCACACATTCCTTCGTGTATCTGTTTCACCATGGTTATGAACTTGTTGGAGCAGCCACACTTGGACATTATCATCCACAGCCCTCCTCTGTTAACTGTATCAAATGCCTTTGTCAAATCAATAAATGTAGTGTACAAGGCCTGATTTTGTTCTCGACACTTCTCTTGTACTTGGCGAGCGCCAAAAATAATTTTTTAATGTCAAACGTATTTTATTTTTTAAATACTGCAAATTTATATTTATTACGATGGCAAAACTACGCAAGTAATTTCCTGTGTTATTGATCAAAAACACTTCATTTTTTTCATATAATGTTTTTCAAGATTATCCCTTTATTATAGACTACAGCCATTTCTACATGTTTTACGATTGTGTTTTTATGAAAATTCAAATATTTACTCAAATTTGATAACAAATTTAATAATCGAAATTATAATAACTCTTACACATTGTAAGATAGTTTGATTTTCGTAGATCACAACTAAGCCATGGTCTTTTAGAATAAATGTGCAAAGTTGCAGGACATTCGCTTAAAAAATAAAAGAGTTTTCACACATATGTACCTTGCGGTATTCTGCAAAAAGGTTAGGGTTATTTTTTACCATTTGGTGATGATTAAATACCTTGATTCTTTTAAAGATCCTCCAACCTGATATATAAACCTTTCAGTAACTGCCTGCCAACCATCAATGACCTCCAACCTGATATATAAACCCTTCAGTAACTGCCTACCAACCATCAATGACCTCCAACCTGATATATAAACCCTTCAGTAACTGCCTGCCAACCATCAATGACCTCCAACCTGATTATAAACCATTCAGTAACTGCCTGCCAACCATCAATGACCTCCAACCTGATATATAAACCCTTCAGTAACTGCCTGTCAACCATCAATGACCTCCAACCTGATATATAAACCATTCAGTAACTGCCTGCCAATCATCCAGTACAAATCTCCTCCTCTTTTACGCCTTCCTTGCATCATATGCCTTAATAGCTTTTCGCCTAGTTCCTTTTTTCGACATAATGGTCTTGTATTCGCATGACTTTGTCAGATACCTGCAAGTATATAGTTTCATTTCTTCCATTACCGACACATATGTTGTCCCACCATTATAAACAGAAACTACAATAGCAACGATAGCTTTCACAATAGTTAGACCATGATTCGTATTCTAGGAACATAATTTCAGGATAGCACTGTTCAGTCAAACATTGACATTTTGTGTATTTCCTTCAAGACACTTTTGTTAGTACTTCATTCCTGTCTCGTTTCTAAAATACTGGTTTTAAATTAGACATAACAACAGCAGGTAGGTTACTGGTGTGTTTGTATGGACAGTTTCATCTGCTACAGCTTTCTTATATGGACACCATTTGTTGGGACTGTTTTTATAACTTGGTAGTGACTAGTTCATAACACCACAGAACATCTGCGGGTCTGCAAGCCCTTTTCCAACACATCTCAATGCTAATACAGCCCACCTGTTTATTGAATTCACACACATATTACCTGGTTGTCACTAGAATCTTCTGTTACTAGAATCTTCTGTCACTAGAATCTTCTGTCACTACAATCTTCTGTCACTAGAATCTTCTGTCACTAACTACAATCTTCTGTCACTAGAATCTTCTGTCACTAGAATCTTCTGTTACTAACTACAATCTTCTGTCACTACAATCTTCTGTCACTAACTACAATCTTCTGTCACTAAACTCTTCTGTCACTAAACTCTTCTGTCACTACAATCTTCTGTCACTAGAATCTTCTGTCACTACAATCTTCTGTCACTAGAATCTTCTGTCACTACAATCTTCTGTCACTACAATCTTCTGTCACTAGAATCTTCTGTCACTACAATCTTCTGTCACTAACTACAATCTTCTGTCACTAAACTCTTCTGTCACTAAACTCTTCTGTCACTGCAATCTTCTGTCACTAACTACAATCTTCTGTCACTAGAATCTTCTGTCACTACAATCTTCTGTCACTACAATCTTCTGTAACTACAATCTTCTGTCACTAGAATCTTCTGTCACTACAATCTTCTGTCACTAGAATCTTCTGTCACTAACTACAATCTTCTGTCACTAGAATCTTCTGTAACTACAATCTTCTGTCACTAGAATCTTCTGTCACTACAATCTTCTGTAACTACAATCTTCTGTCACTAACTACAATCTTCTGTCACTAGAATCTTCTGTAACTACAATCTTCTGTCACTAGAATCTTCTGTCACTACAATCTTCTGTCACTAACTACAATCTTCTGTCACTAGAATCTTCTGTCACTACAATCTTCTGTCACTAGAATCTTCTGTCACTAGATTCTTCTGTCACTAGAATCTTCTGTCACTAGAATCTTCTGTCACTAGAATCTTCTGTCACTAGAATCTTCTGTCACTACAATCTTCTGTCACTAACTACAATCTTCTGTCACTACAATCTTCTGTCACTAGAATCTTCTGTCACTAACTACAATCTTCTGTCACTACAATCTTCTGTCACTAACTACAATCTTCTGTCACTAACTACAATCTTCTGTCACTAACTACAATCTTCTGTCACTAACTACAATCTTCTGTCACTAGAATCTTCTGTCACTAGAATCTTCTGTCACTAACTACAATCTTCTGTCACTAACTACAATCTTCTGTCACTAACTACAATCTTCTGTCACTAACTACAATCTTCTGTCACTAGAATCTTCTGTCACTAGAATCTTCTGTCACTACAATCTTCTGTCACTAACTACAATCTTCTGTCACTAACTACAATCTTCTGTCACTAACTACAATCTTCTGTCACTAACTACAATCTTCTGTCACTAGAATCTTCTGTCACTAGAATCTTCTGTCACTACAATCTTCTGTCACTAACTACAATCTTCTGTCACTAACTACAATCTTCTGTCACTAACTACAATCTTCTGTCACTAACTACAATCTTCTGTCACTAACTACAATCTTCTGTCACTAACTACAATCTTCTGTCACTAGAATCTTCTGTCACTACAATCTTCTGTCACTAGAATCTTCTGTCACTACAATCTTCTGTCACTACAATCTTCTGTCACTAACTACAATCTTCTGTCACTACAATCTTCTGTCACTACAATCTTCTGTCACTACAATCTTCTGTCACTACAATCTTCTGTCACTAACTACAATCTTCTGTCACTACAATCTTCTGTCACTACAATCTTCTGTCACTACAATCTTCTGTCACTACAATCTTCTGTCACTACAATCTTCTGTCACTAACTACAATCTTCTGTCACTACAATCTTCTGTCACTAACTACAATCTTCTGTCACTAGAATCTTCTGTCACTAGAATCTTCTGTCACTAACTACAATCTTCTGTCACTAGAATCTTCTGTCACTAGAATCTTCTGTCACTAACTACAATCTTCTGTCACTAGAATCTTCTGTCACTACAATCTTCTGTCACTACAATCTTCTGTCACTAACTACAATCTTCTGTCACTACAATCTTCTGTCACTACAATCTTCTGTCACTAACTACAATCTTCTGTCACTAACTACAATCTTCTGTCACTACAATCTTCTGTCACTACAATCTTCTGTCACTACAATCTTCTGTCACTACAATCTTCTGTCACTAACTACAATCTTCTGTCACTACAATCTTCTGTCACTACAATCTTCTGTCACTACAATCTTCTGTCACTAACTACAATCTTCTGTCACTAACTACAATCTTCTGTCACTACAATCTTCTGTCACTACAATCTTCTGTCACTACAATCTTCTGTCACTAACTACAATCTTCTGTCACTACAATCTTCTGTCACTACAATCTTCTGTCACTACAATCTTCTGTCACTACAATCTTCTGTCACTACAATCTTCTGTCACTAACTACAATCTTCTGTCACTAACTACAATCTTCTGTCACTAACTACAATCTTCTGTCACTAACTACAATCTTCTGTCACTAGAATCTTCTGTCACTACAATCTTCTGTCACTAACTACAATCTTCTGTCACTAACTACAATCTTCTGTCACTAACTACAATCTTCTGTCACTAACTACAATCTTCTGTCACTAACTACAATCTTCTGTCACTAACTACAATCTTCTGTCACTACAATCTTCTGTCACTAACTACAATCTTCTGTCACTAGAATCTTCTGTCACTAGAATCTTCTGTCACTAACTACAATCTTCTGTCACTAGAATCTTCTGTAACTACAATCTTCTGTCACTAGAATCTTCTGTCACTACAATCTTCTGTCACTACAATCTTCTGTCACTAGAATCTTCTGTCACTACAATCTTCTGTCACTACAATCTTCTGTCACTAACTACAATCTTCTGTCACTAACTACAATCTTCTGTCACTAGAATCTTCTGTCACTACAATCTTCTGTCACTAGAATCTTCTGTCACTACAATCTTCTGTCACTAACTACAATCTTCTGTCACTAGAATCTTCTGTCACTACAATCTTCTGTCACTAGAATCTTCTGTCACTACAATCTTCTGTCACTAGAATCTTCTGTCACTACAATCTTCTGTCACTACAATCTTCTGTCACTAACTACAATCTTCTGTCACTAACTACAATCTTCTGTCACTACAATCTTCTGTCACTAACTACAATCTTCTGTCACTAACTACAATCTTCTGTCACTAACTACAATCTTCTGTCACTAACTACAATCTTCTGTCACTAGAATCTTCTGTCACTAGAATCTTCTGCCACTACAATCTTCTGTCACTACAATCTTCTGTCACTAACTACAATCTTCTGTCACTAACTACAATCTTCTGTCACTAACTACAATCTTCTGTCACTAACTACAATCTTCTGTCACTAACTACAATCTTCTGTCACTAACTACGATCTTCTGTCACTAACTACAATCTTCTGTCACTAACTACAATCTTCTGTCACTAGAATCTTCTGTCACTACAATCTTCTGTCACTACAATCTTCTGTCACTAACTACAATCTTCTGTCACTAACTACAATCTTCTGTCACTAACTACAATCTTCTGTCACTAACTACAATCTTCTGTCACTAGAATCTTCTGTCACTAGAATCTTCTGTCACTACAATCTTCTGTCACTAACTACAATCTTCTGTCACTAACTACAATCTTCTGTCACTAACTACAATCTTCTGTCACTAACTACAATCTTCTGTCACTAGAATCTTCTGTCACTAGAATCTTCTGTCACTACAATCTTCTGTCACTACAATCTTCTGTCACTAACTACAATCTTCTGTCACTAACTACAATCTTCTGTCACTAACTACAATCTTCTGTCACTAACTACAATCTTCTGTCACTAACTACAATCTTCTGTCACTAACTACGATCTTCTGTCACTAACTACAATCTTCTGTCACTAACTACAATCTTCTGTCACTAGAATCTTCTGTCACTACAATCTTCTGTCACTACAATCTTCTGTCACTAACTACAATCTTCTGTCACTAACTACAATCTTCTGTCACTAACTACAATCTTCTGTCACTAACTACAATCTTCTGTCACTAGAATCTTCTGTCACTAGAATCTTCTGTCACTACAATCTTCTGTCACTAACTACAATCTTCTGTCACTAACTACAATCTTCTGTCACTAACTACAATCATCTGTCACTAACTACAATCTTCTGTCACTAGAATCTTCTGTCACTAGAATCTTCTGTCACTACAATCTTCTGTCACTACAATCTTCTGTCACTAACTACAATCTTCTGTCACTAACTACAATCTTCTGTCACTAACTACAATCTTCTGTCACTAACTACAATCTTCTGTCACTAACTACAATCTTCTGTCACTACAATCTTCTGTCACTACAATCTTCTGTCACTACAATCTTCTGTCACTAGAATCTTCTGTCACTACAATCTTCTGTCATTAAAATCTTCTGTCACTAACTACAATCTTCTGTCAATAACTACAATCTTCTGTCATTACAATCTTCTGTCACTAACTACAATCTTCTGTCAATAACTACAATCTTCTGTCACTAACTACAATCTTCTGACACTAACTACAATCTTTTGTCACTACAATCTTCTGTCACTACAATCTTCTGTCACTAACTACAATCTTCTGTCACTAGAATCTTCTGTCACTAGAATCTTCTGTCACTAGAATCTTCTGTCACTAACTACAATCTTCTGTCACTACAATCTTCTGTCACTAGAATCTTCTGTCACTATAATCTTCTGTCACTAGAATCTTCTGTCACTAGAATCTTCTGTCACTAGAATCTTCTGTCACTAGAATCTTCTGTCACTACAATCTTCTGTCACTACAATCTTCTGTCACTAAAATCTTCTGTCACTAACTACAATCTTCTGTCATTATAATCTTCTGTCACTAGAATCTTCTGTCACTACAATCTTCTGTCACTACAATCTTCTGTCATTATAATCTTCTGTCACTAGAATCTTCTGTCACTAGAATCTTCTGTCACTAGAATCTTCTGTCACTAGAATCTTCTTTCACTACAATCTTCTGTCACTAAATACAATCTTCTGTCACTACAATCTTCTGTCACTAACTACAATCTTCTGCCACTACAATCTTCTGTCACTAGAATCTTCTGTCACCAACTACAATCTTCTGTCCCTGTCACCAACTACAATCTTCTGTCACTACAATCTTCTGTCACTACAATTTTCTGTCACTAACTACAATCTTCTGTCACTAGAATCTTCTGTCACTAACTACAATCTTCTGTCACTAACTACAATCTTCTGTCACTACAATCTTCTGTCACTAAAATCTTCTGTCACTACAATCTTCTGTCACTAACTACAATCTTCTGTCACTACAATCTTCTGTCACTAACTACAATCTTCTGTCACTACAATCTTCTGTCACTAGAATCTTCTGTCACTAGAATCTTCTGTCACTACAATCTTCTGTCACTAGAATCTTCTGTCACTAACTACAATCTTCTGTCATTACAATCTTCTGTCACTACAATCTTCTGTCACTAGAATCTTCTGTCACTACAATCTTCTGTCACTACAATCTTCTGTCACTAACTACAATCTTCTGTCACTAGAATCTTCTGTCACTAGAATCTTCTGTCACTACAATCTTCTGTCACTACAATCTTCTGTCACTACAATCTTCTGTCACTAGAATCTTCTGTCACTAACTACAATCTTCTGTCATTACAATCTTCTGTCACTACAATCTTCTGTCACTAGAATCTTCTGTCACTACAATCTTCTGTCACTACAATCTTCTGTCACTAACTACAATCTTCTGTCACTAGAATCTTCTGTCACTAGAATCTTCTGTCACTACAATCTTCTGTCACTAGAATCTTCTTTCACTACAATCTTCTGTCACTAACTACAATCTTCTGTCACTAGAATCTCCT
The DNA here is from genome assembly GCA_036924085.1 of Ariolimax columbianus. NCBI lineage: Eukaryota > Metazoa > Mollusca > Gastropoda > Stylommatophora > Arionidae > Ariolimax > Ariolimax columbianus. The sequence continues at coordinate 49,437,488 of JAVGWX010000022.1, forward strand.
GTCAATACAATCTTCTGTCACTACAATCTTCTGTCACTAGAATCTTCTGTCACTACAATCTTCTGTCACTACAATCTTCTGTCACTAACTACAATCTTCTGTCACTAACTACAATCTTCTGTCACTAGAATCTTCTGTCACTACAATCTTCTGTCACTAGAATCTTCTGTCACTACAATCTTCTGTCACTACAATCTTCTGTCACTACAATCTTCTGTCACTAGAATCTTCTGTCACTACAATCTTCTGTCACTAGAATCTTCTGTCACTACAATCTTCTGTCACTACAATCTTCTGTCACTAACTACAATCTTCTGTCACTAACTACAATCTTCTGTCACTACAATCTTCTGTCACTAACTACAATCTTCTGTCACTACAATCTTCTGTCACTAGAATCTTCTGTCACTAGAATCTTCTGTCACTAACTACAATCTTCTGTCACTAACTTCAATCTTCTGTCACTAACTACAATCTTCTGTCACTAACTACAATCTTCTGTCACTAGAATCTTCTGTCACTAGAATCTTCTGTCACTACAATCTTCTGTCACTACAATCTTCTGTCACTAACTACAATCTTCTGTCACTAACTACAATCTTCTGTCACTAACTACAATCTTCTGTCACTAACTACAATCTTCTGTCACTAACTACAATCTTCTGTCACTAACTACAATCTTCTGTCACTAACTACGATCTTCTGTCACTAACTACAATCTTCTGTCACTAACTACAATCTTCTGTCACTAGAATCTTCTGTCACTACAATCTTCTGTCACTACAATCTTCTGTCACTAACTACAATCTTCTGTCACTAACTACAATCTTCTGTCACTAACTACAATCTTCTGTCACTAACTACAATCTTCTGTCACTAGAATCTTCTGTCACTAGAATCTTCTGTCACTACAATCTTCTGTCACTAACTACAATCTTCTGTCACTAACTACAATCTTCTGTCACTAACTACAATCTTCTGTCACTAACTACAATCTTCTGTCACTAGAATCTTCTGTCACTAGAATCTTCTGTCACTACAATCTTCTGTCACTACAATCTTCTGTCACTAACTACAATCTTCTGTCACTAACTACAATCTTCTGTCACTAACTACAATCTTCTGTCACTAACTACAATCTTCTGTCACTAACTACAATCTTCTGTCACTAACTACGATCTTCTGTCACTAACTACAATCTTCTGTCACTAACTACAATCTTCTGTCACTAGAATCTTCTGTCACTACAATCTTCTGTCACTACAATCTTCTGTCACTAACTACAATCTTCTGTCACTAACTACAATCTTCTATCACTAACTACAATCTTCTGTCACTAACTACAATCTTCTGTCACTAGAATCTTCTGTCACTAGAATCTTCTGTCACTACAATCTTCTGTCACTAACTACAATCTTCTGTCACTAACTACAATCTTCTGTCACTAACTACAATCTTCTGTCACTAACTACAATCTTCTGTCACTAGAATCTTCTGTCACTAGAATCTTCTGTCACTACAATCTTCTGTCACTACAATCTTCTGTCACTAACTACAATCTTCTGTCACTAACTACAATCTTCTGTCACTAACTACAATCTTCTGTCACTAACTACAATCTTCTGTCACTAACTACAATCTTCTGTCACTAACTACAATCTTCTGTCACTAGAATCTTCTGTCACTACAATCTTCTGTCACTACAATCTTCTGTCACTAGAATCTTCTGTCACTACAATCTTCTGTCATTACAATCTTCTGTCACTAACTACAATCTTCTGTCAATAACTACAATCTTCTGTCATTACAATCTTCTGTCACTAACTACAATCTTCTGTCAATAACTACAATCTTCTGTCACTAACTACAATCTTCTGACACTAACTACAATCTTTTGTCACTACAATCTTCTGTCACTACAATCTTCTGTCACTAACTACAATCTTCTGTCACTAGAATCTTCTGTCACTAGAATCTTCTGTCACTAGAATCTTCTGTCACTAACTACAATCTTCTGTCACTACAATCTTCTGTCACTAGAATCTTCTGTCACTAGAATCTTCTGTCACTAGAATCTTCTGTCACTAGAATCTTCTGTCACTACAATCTTCTGTCACTACAATCTTCTGTCACTAAAATCTTCTGTCACTAACTACAATCTTCTGTCATTATAATCTTCTGTCACTAGAATCTTCTGTCACTAGAATCTTCTGTCACTAGAATCTTCTGTCACTAGAATCTTCTTTCACTACAATCTTCTGTCACTAAATACAATCTTCTGTCACTACAATCTTCTGTCACTAGAATCTTCTGTCACCAACTACAATCTTCTGTCCCTGTCACCAACTACAATCTTCTGTCACTACAATCTTCTGTCACTACAATTTTCTGTCACTAACTACAATCTTCTGTCACTAGAATCTTCTGTCACTAACTACAATCTTCTGTCACTAACTACAATCTTCTGTCACTACAATCTTCTGTCACTACAATCTTCTGTCACTACAATCTTCTGTCACTAAAATCTTCTGTCACTAGAATCTTCTGTCACTACAATCTTCTGTCACTAGAATCTTCTGTCACTAACTACAATCTTCTGTCATTACAATCTTCTGTCACTACAATCTTCTGTCACTAGAATCTTCTGTCACTACAATCTTCTGTCACTACAATCTTCTGTCACTAACTACAATCTTCTGTCACTAGAATCTTCTGTCACTAGAATCTTCTGTTACTACAATCTTCTGTCACTACAATCTTCTGTCACTACAATCTTCTGTCACTAGAATCTTCTGTCACTAACTACAATCTTCTGTCATTACAATCTTCTGTCACTACAATCTTCTGTCACTAGAATCTTCTGTCACTACAATCTTCTGTCACTACAATCTTCTGTCACTAACTACAATCTTCTGTCACTAGAATCTTCTGTCACTAGAATCTTCTGTCACTACAATGTTCTGTCACTAGAATCTTCTGTCACTACAATCTTCTGTCACTAGAATCTCCTGTCAATACAATCTTCTGTCACTAACTACAATCTTCTGTCACTACAATCTTCTGTCACTAACTACAATCTTCTGTCACTAGAATCTTCTGTCACCAACTACAATCTTCTGTCACTAACTACAATCTTCTGTCACTAACTACAATCTTCTGTCACTAACTACAATCTTCTGTCACTAGAATCTTCTGTCACTAGAATCTTCTGTCACTACAATCTTCTGTCACTAACTACAATCTTCTGTCACTAACTACAATCTTCTGTCACTAACTACAATCTTCTGTCACTAACTACAATCTTCTGTCACTAGAATCTTCTGTCACTAGAATCTTCTGTCACTACAATCTTCTGTCACTACAATCTTCTGTCACTAACTACAATCTTCTGTCACTAACTACAATCTTCTGTCACTAACTACAATCTTCTGTCACTAACTACAATCTTCTGTCACTAACTACAATCTTCTGTCACTAACTACGATCTTCTGTCACTAACTACAATCTTCTGTCACTAACTACAATCTTCTGTCACTAGAATCTTCTGTCACTACAATCTTCTGTCACTACAATCTTCTGTCACTAACTACAATCTTCTGTCACTAACTACAATCTTCTGTCACTAACTACAATCTTCTGTCACTAACTACAATCTTCTGTCACTAGAATCTTCTGTCACTAGAATCTTCTGTCACTACAATCTTCTGTCACTAACTACAATCTTCTGTCACTAACTACAATCTTCTGTCACTAACTACAATCATCTGTCACTAACTACAATCTTCTGTCACTAGAATCTTCTGTCACTAGAATCTTCTGTCACTACAATCTTCTGTCACTACAATCTTCTGTTACTAACTACAATCTTCTGTCACTAACTACAATCTTCTGTCACTAACTACAATCTTCTGTCACTAACTACAATCTTCTGTCACTAACTACAATCTTCTGTCACTACAATCTTCTGTCACTACAATCTTCTGTCACTACAATCTTCTGTCACTAGAATCTTCTGTCACTACAATCTTCTGTCATTAAAATCTTCTGTCACTAACTACAATCTTCTGTCAATAACTACAATCTTCTGTCATTACAATCTTCTGTCACTAACTACAATCTTCTGTCAATAACTACAATCTTCTGTCACTAACTACAATCTTCTGACACTAACTACAATCTTTTGTCACTACAATCTTCTGTCACTACAATCTTCTGTCACTAACTACAATCTTCTGTCACTAGAATCTTCTGTCACTAGAATCTTCTGTCACTAGAATCTTCTGTCACTAACTACAATCTTCTGTCACTACAATCTTCTGTCACTAGAATCTTCTGTCACTATAATCTTCTGTCACTAGAATCTTCTGTCACTAGAATCTTCTGTCACTAGAATCTTCTGTCACTAGAATCTTCTGTCACTACAATCTTCTGTCACTACAATCTTCTGTCACTAAAATCTTCTGTCACTAACTACAATCTTCTGTCATTATAATCTTCTGTCACTAGAATCTTCTGTCACTACAATCTTCTGTCACTACAATCTTCTGTCATTATAATCTTCTGTCACTAGAATCTTCTGTCACTAGAATCTTCTGTCACTAGAATCTTCTGTCACTAGAATCTTCTTTCACTACAATCTTCTGTCACTAAATACAATCTTCTGTCACTACAATCTTCTGTCACTAACTACAATCTTCTGCCACTACAATCTTCTGTCACTAGAATCTTCTGTCACCAACTACAATCTTCTGTCCCTGTCACCAACTACAATCTTCTGTCACTACAATCTTCTGTCACTACAATTTTCTGTCACTAACTACAATCTTCTGTCACTAGAATCTTCTGTCACTAACTACAATCTTCTGTCACTAACTACAATCTTCTGTCACTACAATCTTCTGTCACTAAAATCTTCTGTCACTACAATCTTCTGTCACTAACTACAATCTTCTGTCACTACAATCTTCTGTCACTAACTACAATCTTCTGTCACTACAATCTTCTGTCACTAGAATCTTCTGTCACTAGAATCTTCTGTCACTACAATCTTCTGTCACTAGAATCTTCTGTCACTAACTACAATCTTCTGTCATTACAATCTTCTGTCACTACAATCTTCTGTCACTAGAATCTTCTGTCACTACAATCTTCTGTCACTACAATCTTCTGTCACTAACTACAATCTTCTGTCACTAGAATCTTCTGTCACTAGAATCTTCTGTCACTACAATCTTCTGTCACTACAATCTTCTGTCACTACAATCTTCTGTCACTAGAATCTTCTGTCACTAACTACAATCTTCTGTCATTACAATCTTCTGTCACTACAATCTTCTGTCACTAGAATCTTCTGTCACTACAATCTTCTGTCACTACAATCTTCTGTCACTAACTACAATCTTCTGTCACTAGAATCTTCTGTCACTAGAATCTTCTGTCACTACAATCTTCTGTCACTAGAATCTTCTTTCACTACAATCTTCTGTCACTAACTACAATCTTCTGTCACTAGAATCTCCTGTCAATACAATCTTCTGTCACTACAATCTTCTGTCACTAGAATCTTCTGTCACTACAATCTTCTGTCACTACAATCTTCTGTCACTAACTACAATCTTCTGTCACTAACTACAATCTTCTGTCACTAGAATCTTCTGTCACTACAATCTTCTGTCACTAGAATCTTCTGTCACTACAATCTTCTGTCACTACAATCTTCTGTCACTACAATCTTCTGTCACTAGAATCTTCTGTCACTACAATCTTCTGTCACTAGAATCTTCTGTCACTACAATCTTCTGTCACTACAATCTTCTGTCACTAACTACAATCTTCTGTCACTAACTACAATCTTCTGTCACTACAATCTTCTGTCACTAACTACAATCTTCTGTCACTACAATCTTCTGTCACTAGAATCTTCTGTCACTAGAATCTTCTGTCACTAACTACAATCTTCTGTCACTAACTTCAATCTTCTGTCACTAACTACAATCTTCTGTCACTAACTACAATCTTCTGTCACTAGAATCTTCTGTCACTAGAATCTTCTGTCACTACAATCTTCTGTCACTACAATCTTCTGTCACTAACTACAATCTTCTGTCACTAACTACAATCTTCTGTCACTAACTACAATCTTCTGTCACTAACTACAATCTTCTGTCACTAACTACAATCTTCTGTCACTAACTACAATCTTCTGTCACTAACTACGATCTTCTGTCACTAACTACAATCTTCTGTCACTAACTACAATCTTCTGTCACTAGAATCTTCTGTCACTACAATCTTCTGTCACTACAATCTTCTGTCACTAACTACAATCTTCTGTCACTAACTACAATCTTCTGTCACTAACTACAATCTTCTGTCACTAACTACAATCTTCTGTCACTAGAATCTTCTGTCACTAGAATCTTCTGTCACTACAATCTTCTGTCACTAACTACAATCTTCTGTCACTAACTACAATCTTCTGTCACTAACTACAATCTTCTGTCACTAACTACAATCTTCTGTCACTAGAATCTTCTGTCACTAGAATCTTCTGTCACTACAATCTTCTGTCACTACAATCTTCTGTCACTAACTACAATCTTCTGTCACTAACTACAATCTTCTGTCACTAACTACAATCTTCTGTCACTAACTACAATCTTCTGTCACTAACTACAATCTTCTGTCACTAACTACGATCTTCTGTCACTAACTACAATCTTCTGTCACTAACTACAATCTTCTGTCACTAGAATCTTCTGTCACTACAATCTTCTGTCACTACAATCTTCTGTCACTAACTACAATCTTCTGTCACTAACTACAATCTTCTGTCACTAACTACAATCTTCTGTCACTAACTACAATCTTCTGTCACTAGAATCTTCTGTCACTAGAATCTTCTGTCACTACAATCTTCTGTCACTAACTACAATCTTCTGTCACTAACTACAATCTTCTGTCACTAACTACAATCTTCTGTCACTAACTACAATCTTCTGTCACTAGAATCTTCTGTCACTAGAATCTTCTGTCACTACAATCTTCTGTCACTACAATCTTCTGTCACTAACTACAATCTTCTGTCACTAACTACAATCTTCTGTCACTAACTACAATCTTCTGTCACTAACTACAATCTTCTGTCACTAACTACAATCTTCTGTCACTAACTACAATCTTCTGTCACTACAATCTTCTGTCACTACAATCTTCTGTCACTACAATCTTCTGTCACTAGAATCTTCTGTCACTACAATCTTCTGTCATTACAATCTTCTGTCACTAACTACAATCTTCTGTCAATAACTACAATCTTCTGTCATTACAATCTTCTGTCACTAACTACAATCTTCTGTCAATAACTACAATCTTCTGTCACTAACTACAATCTTCTGACACTAACTACAATCTTTTGTCACTACAATCTTCTGTCACTACAATCTTCTGTCACTAACTACAATCTTCTGTCACTAGAATCTTCTGTCACTAGAATCTTCTGTCACTAGAATCTTCTGTCACTAACTACAATCTTCTGTCACTACAATCTTCTGTCACTAGAATCTTCTGTCACTAGAATCTTCTGTCACTAGAATCTTCTGTCACTAGAATCTTCTGTCACTACAATCTTCTGTCACTACAATCTTCTGTCACTAAAATCTTCTGTCACTAACTACAATCTTCTGTCATTATAATCTTCTGTCACTAGAATCTTCTGTCACTAGAATCTTCTGTCACTAGAATCTTCTGTCACTAGAATCTTCTTTCACTACAATCTTCTGTCACTAAATACAATCTTCTGTCACTACAATCTTCTGTCACTAGAATCTTCTGTCACCAACTACAATCTTCTGTCCCTGTCACCAACTACAATCTTCTGTCACTACAATCTTCTGTCACTACAATTTTCTGTCACTAACTACAATCTTCTGTCACTAGAATCTTCTGTCACTAACTACAATCTTCTGTCACTAACTACAATCTTCTGTCACTACAATCTTCTGTCACTACAATCTTCTGTCACTACAATCTTCTGTCACTAAAATCTTCTGTCACTAGAATCTTCTGTCACTACAATCTTCTGTCACTAGAATCTTCTGTCACTAACTACAATCTTCTGTCATTACAATCTTCTGTCACTACAATCTTCTGTCACTAGAATCTTCTGTCACTACAATCTTCTGTCACTACAATCTTCTGTCACTAACTACAATCTTCTGTCACTAGAATCTTCTGTCACTAGAATCTTCTGTTACTACAATCTTCTGTCACTACAATCTTCTGTCACTACAATCTTCTGTCACTAGAATCTTCTGTCACTAACTACAATCTTCTGTCATTACAATCTTCTGTCACTACAATCTTCTGTCACTAGAATCTTCTGTCACTACAATCTTCTGTCACTACAATCTTCTGTCACTAACTACAATCTTCTGTCACTAGAATCTTCTGTCACTAGAATCTTCTGTCACTACAATGTTCTGTCACTAGAATCTTCTGTCACTACAATCTTCTGTCACTAGAATCTCCTGTCAATACAATCTTCTGTCACTAACTACAATCTTCTGTCACTACAATCTTCTGTCACTAACTACAATCTTCTGTCACTAGAATCTTCTGTCACCAACTACAATCTTCTGTCACTAACTACAATCTTCTGTCACTAGAATCTTCTGTCACCAACTACAATCTTCTGTCCCTGTCACCAACTACAATCTTCTGTCACTACAATCTTCTGTCACTACAATTTTCTGTCACCAACTACAATCTTCTGTCACTAGAATCTTCTGTCACTAACTACAATCTTCTGTCACTACAATCTTCTGTCACTAAAATCTTCTGTCACTACAATCTTCTGTCCCTAGAATCTTCTGTCACCAACTACAATCTTCTGTCACTAACTACAATCTTCTGTCACTACAATCTTCTGTCACTAGAATCTTCTGTCACCAACTACAATCTTCTGTCACTAACTACAATCTTCTGTCACTAGAATCTTCTGTCACCAACTACAATCTTCTGTCCCTGTCACCAACTACAATCTTCTGTCACTACAATCTTCTGTCACTACAATTTTCTGTCACTAACTACAATCTTCTGTCACTAGAATCTTCTGTCACTAACTACAATCTTCTGTCACTAGAATCTTCTGTCACTACAATCTTCTGTCACTAACTACAATCTTCTGTCATTACAATCTTCTGTCACTAGAATCTTCTGTCACTAGAATCTTATGTCACTAGAATCTTCTGTCACTAACTACAATCTTCTGTCACTAGAATCTTCTGTCACTACAATCTTCTGTCACTAACTACAATCTTCTGTCACTAGAATCTTCTGTCACTAACTACAATCTTCTGTCACTAGAATCTTCTGTCACTAAAATCTTATGTCACTAGAATCTTATGTCACTACAATCTTCTGTCACTACAATCTTCTGTCACTAGAATCTTATGTCACTACAATCTTCTGTCACTACAATCTTCTGTCACTACAATCTTCTGTCACTACAATCTTCTGTCACTAACTACAATCTTCTGTCACTAACTACAATCTTCTGTCACTAGAATCTTCTGTCACTACAATCTTCTGTCCCTAGAATCTTCTGTCACTAGAATCTTCTGTCACTAGAATCTTATGTCACTACAATCTTCTGTCACTAGAATCTTATGTCACTAGAATCTTCTGTCACTAGAATCTTATGTCACTACAATCTTCTGTCACTAGAATCTTCTGTCACTACAATCTTCTGTCACTACAATCTTCTGTCACTAACTACAATCTTCTGTCACTAGAATCTTCTGTCACTAGAATATTCTGTCACTACAATCTTCTGTCACTACAATCTTCTGTCACTACAATCTTCTGTCACTAGCATCTTCTGTCACTACAATCTTCTGTCACTAGAATCTTCTGACACTACAATCTTCTGTCACTAGCATCTTCTGTCACTACAATCTTCTGTCACTAGAATATTCTGTCACTACAATCTTCTGTCACTACAATCTTCTGTCACTACAATCTTCTGTCACTACAATCTTCTGTCACTTCAATCTTCTGTCACTAGAATCTTCTGACACTACAATCTTCTGCACTACAATCTTTTGTCACTAAATACAATCTTCTGTCACTAGAATCTTCTGTCACTAGAATCTTCTGTCACTAGAATCTTCTGTCAATAACTACAATCTTCTGTCACTAGAATCTTCTGTCACTAACTACAATCTTCTGTCACTATAATCTTCTGTCACTAGAATCTTCTGTCACTAGAATCTTCTGTCAATAACTACAATCTTCTGTCACTAGAATCTTCTGTCACTAACTACAATCTTCTGTCACTACAATCTTCTGTCACTAGATTCTTCTGTCACTACAATCTTCTGTCACTACAATCTTCTGTCACTAGATTCTTCTGTCACTACAATCTTCTGTCACTACAATCTTCTGTCACTACAATCTTCTGTCACTAGATTCTTCTGTCACTACAATCTTCTGTCACTAACTACAATCTTCTGTCACTACAATCTTCTGTCACTAGATTCTTCTGTCACTAGAATCTTCTGTCACTACAATCTTCTGTCACTACAATCTTCTGTCACTACAATCTTCTGTCACTAGAATCTTCTGTCACTACAATCTTCTGTCACTAGAATCTTCTGTCACTACAATCTTCTGTCACTACAATCTTCTGTCACTACAATCTTCTGTCACTACAATCTTCTGTCACTACAATCTTCTGTCACTACAATCTTCTGTCACTAGAATCTTCTGTCAATAACTACAATCTTCTGTCACTAGAATCTTCTGTCACTAACTACAATCTTCTGTCACTATAATCTTCTGTCACTACAATCTTCTGTCACTAGAATCTTCTGTCACTAGAATCTTCTGTCACTACAATCTTCTGTCACTACAATCTTCTGTCACTACAATCTTCTGTCACTAGATTCTTCTGTCACTAGAATCTTCTGTCACTACAATCTTCTGTCACTACAATCTTCTGTCACTACAATCTTCTGTCACTAACTACAATCTTCTGTCACTAACTACAATCTTCTGTCACTAGAATCTTCTGTCACTAACTACAATCTTCTGTCACTAACTACAATCTTCTGTCACTAACTACAATCTTCTGTCACTAGAATCTTCTGTCACTAGAATCTTCTGTCACTAGAATCTTCTGTCACTACAATCTTCTGTCACTACAATCTTCTGTCACTAGAATCTTCTGTCACTAGAATCTTCTGTCACTACAATCTTCTGTCACTACAATCTTCTGTCACTAACTACAATCTTCTGTCACTAACTACAATCTTCTGTCACTACAATCTTCTGTCACTAACTACAATCTTCTGTCACTAACTACAATCTTTTGTCACTAACTACAATCTTCTGTCACTACAATCTTCTGTCACTAACTACAATCTTCTGTCACTACAATCTTCTGTCACTACAATCTTCTGTCACTACAATCTTCTGTCACTAGAATCTTCTGTCACTAACTACAATCTTCTGTCACTAACTACAATCTTCTGTCACTAACTACAATCTTCTGTCACTACAATCTTTTTTCACTAACTACAATCTTCTGTCACTAGAATCTTCTGTCACTAACTACAATCTTCTGTCACTAACTACAATCTTCTGTCACTAACTACAATCTTCTGTCACTACAATCTTCTGTCACTACAATCTTCTGTCACTACAATCTTCTGTCACTAACTACAATCTTCTGTCACTAGAATCTTCTGTCACTACAATCTTCTGTCACTAGAATCTTCTGTCACTACAATCTTCTGTCACTACAATCTTCTGTCACTACAATCTTCTGTCACTACAATCTTCTGTCACTACAATCTTCTGTCACTACAATCTTCTGTCACTACAATCTTCTGTCACTACAATCTTCTGTCACTACAATCTTCTGTCACTACAATCTTCTGTCACTACAATCTTCTGTCACTAGAATCTTCTGTCACTAGAATCTTCTGTCACTACAATCTTCTGTCACTAACTACAATCTTCTGTCACTAACTTCAATCTTCTGTCACTAACTACAATCTTCTGTCACTAACTACAATCTTCTGTCACTACAATCTTCTGTCACTAACTACAATCTTCTGTCACTACAATCTTCTGTCACTACAATCTTCTGTCACTAACTACAATCTTCTGTCACTAGAATCTTCTGTCACTAACTACAATCTTCTGTCACTAACTTCAATCTTCTGTCACTAACTACAATCTTCTGTCACTAACTACAATCTTCTGTCACTACAATCTTCTGTCACTACAATCTTCTGTCACTACAATCTTCAGTCACTAACTACAATCTTCTGTCACTAGAATCTTCTGTCACTAACTACAATCTTCTGTCACTAACTACAATCTTCTGTCACTAACTACAATCTTCTGTCACTAGAATCTTCTGTCACTAGAATCTTCTGTCACTAGAATCTTCTGTCACTACAATCTTCTGTCACTACAATCTTCTGTCACTAGAATCTTCTGTCACTACAATCTTCTGTCACTACAATCTTCTGTCACTAGAATCTTCTGTCACTAACTACAATCTTCTGTCACTAACTACAATCTTCTGTCACTAACTACAATCTTCTGTAACTACAATCTTCTGTCACTAACTACAATCTTCTGTCACTAACTACAATCTTCTGTCACTACAATCTTCTGTCACTACAATCTTCTGTCACTACAATCTTCTGTCACTAGAATCTTCTGTCACTAACTACAATCTTCTGTCACTAACTACAATCTTCTGTCACTAACTACAATCTTCTGTCACTACAATCTTCTGTCACTAACTACAATCTTCTGTCACTAACTACAATCTTCTGTCACTACAATCTTCTGTCACTACAATCTTCTGTCACTACAATCTTCTGTCACTACAATCTTCTGTCACTAACTACAATCTTCTGTCACTAACTACAATCTTCTGTCACTAACTACAATCTTCTGTCACTAGAATCTTCTGTCACTACAATCTTCTGTCACTAGAATCTTCTGTCACTACAATCTTCTGTCACTACAATCTTCTGTCACTAGAATCTTCTGTCACTAGAATCTTCTGTCACTACAATCTTCTGTCACTAACTACAATCTTCTGTCACTAACTTCAATCTTCTGTCACTAACTACAATCTTCTGTCACTAACTACAATCTTCTGTCACTACAATCTTCTGTCACTAACTACAATCTTCTGTCACTACAATCTTCTGTCACTACAATCTTCTGTCACTAACTACAATCTTCTGTCACTAGAATCTTCTGTCACTAACTACAATCTTCTGTCACTAACTTCAATCTTCTGTCACTAACTACAATCTTCTGTCACTAACTACAATCTTCTGTCACTAACTACAATCTTCTGTCACTACAATCTTCTGTCACTACAATCTTCTGTCACTAACTACAATCTTCTGTCACTAGAATCTTCTGTCACTAGAATCTTCTGTCACTACAATCTTCTGTCACTAGAATCTTCTGTCACTAGAATCTTCTGTCACTACAATCTTCTGTCACTAGAATCTTCTGTCACTAACTACAATCTTCTGTCACTAACTACAATCTTCTGTCACTAACTACAATCTTCTGTCACTAGAATCTTCTGTCACTACAATCTTCTGTCACTAGAATCTTCTGTCACTAGAATCTTCTGTCACTACAATCTTCTGTCACTAGAATCTTCTGTCACTAGAATCTTCTGTCACTACAATCTTCTGTCACTACAATCTTCTGTCACTAACTACAATCTTCTGTCACTAACTACAATCTTCTGTCACTAACTACAATCTTCTGTCACTAGAATCTTCTGTCACTACAATCTTCTGTCACTAGAATCTTCTGTCACTAGAATCTTCTGTCACTACAATCTTCTGTCACTACAATCTTCTGTCACTAGAATCTTCTGTCACTAGAATCTTCTGTCACTACAATCTTCTGTCACTAGAATCTTCTGTCACTAACTACAATCTTCTGTCACTAACTACAATCTTCTGTCACTAGAATCTTCTGTCACTACAATCTTCTGTCACTAACTACAATCTTCTGTCACTAACTACAATCTTCTGTCACTAACTACAATCTTCTGTCACTAACTACAATCTTCTGTCACTAACTACAATCTTCTGCACTACAATCTTTTGTCACTAAATACAATCTTCTGTCACTAGAATCTTCTGTCACTAGAATCTTCTGTCACTAGAATCTTCTGTCAATAACTACAATCTTCTGTCACTAGAATCTTCTGTCACTAACTACAATCTTCTGTCACTATAATCTTCTGTCACTAGAATCTTCTGTCACTAGAATCTTCTGTCAATAACTACAATCTTCTGTCACTAGAATCTTCTGTCACTAACTACAATCTTCTGTCACTACAATCTTCTGTCACTAGATTCTTCTGTCACTACAATCTTCTGTCACTACAATCTTCTGTCACTAGATTCTTCTGTCACTACAATCTTCTGTCACTACAATCTTCTGTCACTACAATCTTCTGTCACTAGATTCTTCTGTCACTACAATCTTCTGTCACTAACTACAATCTTCTGTCACTACAATCTTCTGTCACTAGATTCTTCTGTCACTAGAATCTTCTGTCACTACAATCTTCTGTCACTACAATCTTCTGTCACTACAATCTTCTGTCACTAGAATCTTCTGTCACTACAATCTTCTGTCACTACAATCTTCTGTCACTAGAATCTTCTGTCAATAACTACAATCTTCTGTCACTAGAATCTTCTGTCACTAACTACAATCTTCTGTCACTATAATCTTCTGTCACTACAATCTTCTGTCACTAGAATCTTCTGTCACTAGAATCTTCTGTCACTACAATCTTCTGTCACTACAATCTTCTGTCACTACAATCTTCTGTCACTAGATTCTTCTGTCACTAGAATCTTCTGTCACTACAATCTTCTGTCACTACAATCTTCTGTCACTACAATCTTCTGTCACTAACTACAATCTTCTGTCACTAACTACAATCTTCTGTCACTAGAATCTTCTGTCACTAACTACAATCTTCTGTCACTAACTACAATCTTCTGTCACTAACTACAATCTTCTGTCACTAGAATCTTCTGTCACTAGAATCTTCTGTCACTAGAATCTTCTGTCACTACAATCTTCTGTCACTACAATCTTCTGTCACTAGAATCTTCTGTCACTAGAATCTTCTGTCACTACAATCTTCTGTCACTACAATCTTCTGTCACTAACTACAATCTTCTGTCACTAACTACAATCTTCTGTCACTACAATCTTCTGTCACTAACTACAATCTTCTGTCACTAACTACAATCTTCTGTCACTAACTACAATCTTCTGTCACTACAATCTTCTGTCACTAACTACAATCTTCTGTCACTACAATCTTCTGTCACTACAATCTTCTGTCACTACAATCTTCTGTCACTAGAATCTTCTGTCACTAACTACAATCTTCTGTCACTAACTACAATCTTCTGTCACTAACTACAATCTTTTGTCACTACAATCTTCTGTCACTAACTACAATCTTCTGTCACTAGAATCTTCTGTCACTAACTACAATCTTCTGTCACTAACTACAATCTTCTGTCACTAACTACAATCTTCTGTCACTACAATCTTCTGTCACTACAATCTTCTGTCACTACAATCTTCTGTCACTAACTACAATCTTCTGTCACTAGAATCTTCTGTCACTACAATCTTCTGTCACTAGAATCTTCTGTCACTACAATCTTCTGTCACTACAATCTTCTGTCACTACAATCTTCTGTCACTACAATCTTCTGTCACTACAATCTTCTGTCACTACAATCTTCTGTCACTACAATCTTCTGTCACTACAATCTTCTGTCACTACAATCTTCTGTCACTACAATCTTCTGTCACTAACTACAATCTTCTGTCACTAGAATCTTCTGTCACTAGAATCTTCTGTCACTACAATCTTCTGTCACTAGATTCTTCTGTCACTAGAATCTTCTGTCACTACAATCTTCTGTCACTACAATCTTCTGTCACTACAATCTTCTGTCACTAACTACAATCTTCTGTCACTAACTACAATCTTCTGTCACTAGAATCTTCTGTCACTAACTACAATCTTCTGTCACTAACTACAATCTTCTGTCACTAACTACAATCTTCTGTCACTAGAATCTTCTGTCACTAGAATCTTCTGTCACTAGAATCTTCTGTCACTACAATCTTCTGTCACTACAATCTTCTGTCACTAGAATCTTCTGTCACTAGAATCTTCTGTCACTACAATCTTCTGTCACTACAATCTTCTGTCACTAACTACAATCTTCTGTCACTAACTACAATCTTCTGTCACTACAATCTTCTGTCACTAACTACAATCTTCTGTCACTAACTACAATCTTTTGTCACTAACTACAATCTTCTGTCACTACAATCTTCTGTCACTAACTACAATCTTCTGTCACTACAATCTTCTGTCACTACAATCTTCTGTCACTACAATCTTCTGTCACTAGAATCTTCTGTCACTAACTACAATCTTCTGTCACTAACTACAATCTTCTGTCACTAACTACAATCTTCTGTCACTACAATCTTTTTTCACTAACTACAATCTTCTGTCACTAGAATCTTCTGTCACTAACTACAATCTTCTGTCACTAACTACAATCTTCTGTCACTAACTACAATCTTCTGTCACTACAATCTTCTGTCACTACAATCTTCTGTCACTACAATCTTCTGTCACTAACTACAATCTTCTGTCACTAGAATCTTCTGTCACTACAATCTTCTGTCACTAGAATCTTCTGTCACTACAATCTTCTGTCACTACAATCTTCTGTCACTACAATCTTCTGTCACTACAATCTTCTGTCACTACAATCTTCTGTCACTACAATCTTCTGTCACTACAATCTTCTGTCACTACAATCTTCTGTCACTACAATCTTCTGTCACTACAATCTTCTGTCACTACAATCTTCTGTCACTAGAATCTTCTGTCACTAGAATCTTCTGTCACTACAATCTTCTGTCACTAACTACAATCTTCTGTCACTAACTTCAATCTTCTGTCACTAACTACAATCTTCTGTCACTAACTACAATCTTCTGTCACTACAATCTTCTGTCACTAACTACAATCTTCTGTCACTACAATCTTCTGTCACTACAATCTTCTGTCACTAACTACAATCTTCTGTCACTAGAATCTTCTGTCACTAACTACAATCTTCTGTCACTAACTTCAATCTTCTGTCACTAACTACAATCTTCTGTCACTAACTACAATCTTCTGTCACTACAATCTTCTGTCACTACAATCTTCTGTCACTACAATCTTCAGTCACTAACTACAATCTTCTGTCACTAGAATCTTCTGTCACTAACTACAATCTTCTGTCACTAACTACAATCTTCTGTCACTAACTACAATCTTCTGTCACTAGAATCTTCTGTCACTAGAATCTTCTGTCACTAGAATCTTCTGTCACTACAATCTTCTGTCACTACAATCTTCTGTCACTAGAATCTTCTGTCACTACAATCTTCTGTCACTACAATCTTCTGTCACTAGAATCTTCTGTCACTAACTACAATCTTCTGTCACTAACTACAATCTTCTGTCACTAACTACAATCTTCTGTAACTACAATCTTCTGTCACTAACTACAATCTTCTGTCACTAACTACAATCTTCTGTCACTACAATCTTCTGTCACTACAATCTTCTGTCACTACAATCTTCTGTCACTAGAATCTTCTGTCACTAACTACAATCTTCTGTCACTAACTACAATCTTCTGTCACTAACTACAATCTTCTGTCACTACAATCTTCTGTCACTAACTACAATCTTCTGTCACTAACTACAATCTTCTGTCACTACAATCTTCTGTCACTACAATCTTCTGTCACTACAATCTTCTGTCACTACAATCTTATGTCACTAACTACAATCTTCTGTCACTAACTACAATCTTCTGTCACTAACTACAATCTTCTGTCACTAGAATCTTCTGTCACTACAATCTTCTGTCACTAGAATCTTCTGTCACTACAATCTTCTGTCACTACAATCTTCTGTCACTAGAATCTTCTGTCACTAGAATCTTCTGTCACTACAATCTTCTGTCACTAACTACAATCTTCTGTCACTAACTTCAATCTTCTGTCACTAACTACAATCTTCTGTCACTAACTACAATCTTCTGTCACTACAATCTTCTGTCACTACAATCTTCTGTCACTACAATCTTCTGTCACTAACTACAATCTTCTGTCACTAGAATCTTCTGTCACTACAATCTTCTGTCACTAGAATCTTCTGTCACTACAATCTTCTGTCACTACAATCTTCTGTCACTACAATCTTCTGTCACTACAATCTTCTGTCACTACAATCTTCTGTCACTACAATCTTCTGTCACTACAATCTTCTGTCACTACAATCTTCTGTCACTACAATCTTCTGTCACTACAATCTTCTGTCACTAACTACAATCTTCTGTCACTAGAATCTTCTGTCACTAGAATCTTCTGTCACTACAATCTTCTGTCACTAGATTCTTCTGTCACTAGAATCTTCTGTCACTACAATCTTCTGTCACTACAATCTTCTGTCACTACAATCTTCTGTCACTAACTACAATCTTCTGTCACTAACTACAATCTTCTGTCACTAGAATCTTCTGTCACTAACTACAATCTTCTGTCACTAACTACAATCTTCTGTCACTAACTACAATCTTCTGTCACTAGAATCTTCTGTCACTAGAATCTTCTGTCACTAGAATCTTCTGTCACTACAATCTTCTGTCACTACAATCTTCTGTCACTAGAATCTTCTGTCACTAGAATCTTCTGTCACTACAATCTTCTGTCACTACAATCTTCTGTCACTAACTACAATCTTCTGTCACTAACTACAATCTTCTGTCACTACAATCTTCTGTCACTAACTACAATCTTCTGTCACTAACTACAATCTTTTGTCACTAACTACAATCTTCTGTCACTACAATCTTCTGTCACTAACTACAATCTTCTGTCACTACAATCTTCTGTCACTACAATCTTCTGTCACTACAATCTTCTGTCACTAGAATCTTCTGTCACTAACTACAATCTTCTGTCACTAACTACAATCTTCTGTCACTAACTACAATCTTCTGTCACTACAATCTTTTTTCACTAACTACAATCTTCTGTCACTAGAATCTTCTGTCACTAACTACAATCTTCTGTCACTAACTACAATCTTCTGTCACTAACTACAATCTTCTGTCACTACAATCTTCTGTCACTACAATCTTCTGTCACTACAATCTTCTGTCACTAACTACAATCTTCTGTCACTAGAATCTTCTGTCACTACAATCTTCTGTCACTAGAATCTTCTGTCACTACAATCTTCTGTCACTACAATCTTCTGTCACTACAATCTTCTGTCACTACAATCTTCTGTCACTACAATCTTCTGTCACTACAATCTTCTGTCACTACAATCTTCTGTCACTACAATCTTCTGTCACTACAATCTTCTGTCACTACAATCTTCTGTCACTACAATCTTCTGTCACTAGAATCTTCTGTCACTAGAATCTTCTGTCACTACAATCTTCTGTCACTAACTACAATCTTCTGTCACTAACTTCAATCTTCTGTCACTAACTACAATCTTCTGTCACTAACTACAATCTTCTGTCACTACAATCTTCTGTCACTAACTACAATCTTCTGTCACTACAATCTTCTGTCACTACAATCTTCTGTCACTAACTACAATCTTCTGTCACTAGAATCTTCTGTCACTAACTACAATCTTCTGTCACTAACTTCAATCTTCTGTCACTAACTACAATCTTCTGTCACTAACTACAATCTTCTGTCACTACAATCTTCTGTCACTACAATCTTCTGTCACTACAATCTTCAGTCACTAACTACAATCTTCTGTCACTAGAATCTTCTGTCACTAACTACAATCTTCTGTCACTAACTACAATCTTCTGTCACTAACTACAATCTTCTGTCACTAGAATCTTCTGTCACTAGAATCTTCTGTCACTAGAATCTTCTGTCACTACAATCTTCTGTCACTACAATCTTCTGTCACTAGAATCTTCTGTCACTACAATCTTCTGTCACTACAATCTTCTGTCACTAGAATCTTCTGTCACTAACTACAATCTTCTGTCACTAACTACAATCTTCTGTCACTAACTACAATCTTCTGTAACTACAATCTTCTGTCACTAACTACAATCTTCTGTCACTAACTACAATCTTCTGTCACTACAATCTTCTGTCACTACAATCTTCTGTCACTACAATCTTCTGTCACTAGAATCTTCTGTCACTAACTACAATCTTCTGTCACTAACTACAATCTTCTGTCACTAACTACAATCTTCTGTCACTACAATCTTCTGTCACTAACTACAATCTTCTGTCACTAACTACAATCTTCTGTCACTACAATCTTCTGTCACTACAATCTTCTGTCACTACAATCTTCTGTCACTACAATCTTCTGTCACTAACTACAATCTTCTGTCACTAACTACAATCTTCTGTCACTAACTACAATCTTCTGTCACTAGAATCTTCTGTCACTACAATCTTCTGTCACTAGAATCTTCTGTCACTACAATCTTCTGTCACTACAATCTTCTGTCACTAGAATCTTCTGTCACTAGAATCTTCTGTCACTACAATCTTCTGTCACTAACTACAATCTTCTGTCACTAACTTCAATCTTCTGTCACTAACTACAATCTTCTGTCACTAACTACAATCTTCTGTCACTACAATCTTCTGTCACTACAATCTTCTGTCACTAACTACAATCTTCTGTCACTAGAATCTTCTGTCACTAACTACAATCTTCTGTCACTAACTTCAATCTTCTGTCACTAACTACAATCTTCTGTCACTAACTACAATCTTCTGTCACTAACTACAATCTTCTGTCACTACAATCTTCTGTCACTACAATCTTCTGTCACTAACTACAATCTTCTGTCACTAGAATCTTCTGTCACTAGAATCTTCTGTCACTACAATCTTCTGTCACTAGAATCTTCTGTCACTAGAATCTTCTGTCACTACAATCTTCTGTCACTAGAATCTTCTGTCACTAACTACAATCTTCTGTCACTAACTACAATCTTCTGTCACTAACTACAATCTTCTGTCACTAGAATCTTCTGTCACTACAATCTTCTGTCACTAGAATCTTCTGTCACTAGAATCTTCTGTCACTACAATCTTCTGTCACTAGAATCTTCTGTCACTAGAATCTTCTGTCACTACAATCTTCTGTCACTACAATCTTCTGTCACTAACTACAATCTTCTGTCACTAACTACAATCTTCTGTCACTAACTACAATCTTCTGTCACTAGAATCTTCTGTCACTACAATCTTCTGTCACTAGAATCTTCTGTCACTAGAATCTTCTGTCACTACAATCTTCTGTCACTACAATCTTCTGTCACTAGAATCTTCTGTCACTAGAATCTTCTGTCACTACAATCTTCTGTCACTAGAATCTTCTGTCACTAACTACAATCTTCTGTCACTAACTACAATCTTCTGTCACTAGAATCTTCTGTCACTACAATCTTCTGTCACTAACTACAATCTTCTGTCACTAACTACAATCTTCTGTCACTAACTACAATCTTCTGTCACTAACTACAATCTTCTGTCACTAACTACAATCTTCTGCACTACAATCTTTTGTCACTAAATACAATCTTCTGTCACTAGAATCTTCTGTCACTAGAATCTTCTGTCACTAGAATCTTCTGTCAATAACTACAATCTTCTGTCACTAGAATCTTCTGTCACTAACTACAATCTTCTGTCACTATAATCTTCTGTCACTAGAATCTTCTGTCACTAGAATCTTCTGTCAATAACTACAATCTTCTGTCACTAGAATCTTCTGTCACTAACTACAATCTTCTGTCACTACAATCTTCTGTCACTAGATTCTTCTGTCACTACAATCTTCTGTCACTACAATCTTCTGTCACTAGATTCTTCTGTCACTACAATCTTCTGTCACTACAATCTTCTGTCACTACAATCTTCTGTCACTAGATTCTTCTGTCACTACAATCTTCTGTCACTAACTACAATCTTCTGTCACTACAATCTTCTGTCACTAGATTCTTCTGTCACTAGAATCTTCTGTCACTACAATCTTCTGTCACTACAATCTTCTGTCACTACAATCTTCTGTCACTAGAATCTTCTGTCACTACAATCTTCTGTCACTACAATCTTCTGTCACTAGAATCTTCTGTCAATAACTACAATCTTCTGTCACTAGAATCTTCTGTCACTAACTACAATCTTCTGTCACTATAATCTTCTGTCACTACAATCTTCTGTCACTAGAATCTTCTGTCACTAGAATCTTCTGTCACTACAATCTTCTGTCACTACAATCTTCTGTCACTACAATCTTCTGTCACTAGATTCTTCTGTCACTAGAATCTTCTGTCACTACAATCTTCTGTCACTACAATCTTCTGTCACTACAATCTTCTGTCACTAACTACAATCTTCTGTCACTAACTACAATCTTCTGTCACTAGAATCTTCTGTCACTAACTACAATCTTCTGTCACTAACTACAATCTTCTGTCACTAACTACAATCTTCTGTCACTAGAATCTTCTGTCACTAGAATCTTCTGTCACTAGAATCTTCTGTCACTACAATCTTCTGTCACTACAATCTTCTGTCACTAGAATCTTCTGTCACTAGAATCTTCTGTCACTACAATCTTCTGTCACTACAATCTTCTGTCACTAACTACAATCTTCTGTCACTAACTACAATCTTCTGTCACTACAATCTTCTGTCACTAACTACAATCTTCTGTCACTAACTACAATCTTCTGTCACTAACTACAATCTTCTGTCACTACAATCTTCTGTCACTAACTACAATCTTCTGTCACTACAATCTTCTGTCACTACAATCTTCTGTCACTACAATCTTCTGTCACTAGAATCTTCTGTCACTAACTACAATCTTCTGTCACTAACTACAATCTTCTGTCACTAACTACAATCTTTTGTCACTACAATCTTCTGTCACTAACTACAATCTTCTGTCACTAGAATCTTCTGTCACTAACTACAATCTTCTGTCACTAACTACAATCTTCTGTCACTAACTACAATCTTCTGTCACTACAATCTTCTGTCACTACAATCTTCTGTCACTACAATCTTCTGTCACTAACTACAATCTTCTGTCACTAGAATCTTCTGTCACTACAATCTTCTGTCACTAGAATCTTCTGTCACTACAATCTTCTGTCACTACAATCTTCTGTCACTACAATCTTCTGTCACTACAATCTTCTGTCACTACAATCTTCTGTCACTACAATCTTCTGTCACTACAATCTTCTGTCACTACAATCTTCTGTCACTACAATCTTCTGTCACTACAATCTTCTGTCACTAACTACAATCTTCTGTCACTAGAATCTTCTGTCACTAGAATCTTCTGTCACTACAATCTTCTGTCACTAACTACAATCTTCTGTCACTAACTTCAATCTTCTGTCACTAACTACAATCTTCTGTCACTAACTACAATCTTCTGTCACTACAATCTTCTGTCACTAACTACAATCTTCTGTCACTACAATCTTCTGTCACTACAATCTTCTGTCACTAACTACAATCTTCTGTCACTAGAATCTTCTGTCACTAACTACAATCTTCTGTCACTAACTTCAATCTTCTGTCACTAACTACAATCTTCTGTCACTAACTACAATCTTCTGTCACTACAATCTTCTGTCACTACAATCTTCTGTCACTACAATCTTCTGTCACTAACTACAATCTTCTGTCACTAGAATCTTCTGTCACTAACTACAATCTTCTGTCACTAACTACAATCTTCTGTCACTAACTACAATCTTCTGTCACTAGAATCTTCTGTCACTAGAATCTTCTGTCACTAGAATCTTCTGTCACTACAATCTTCTGTCACTACAATCTTCTGTCACTAGAATCTTCTGTCACTACAATCTTCTGTCACTACAATCTTCTGTCACTAGAATCTTCTGTCACTAACTACAATCGTCTGTCACTAACTACAATCTTCTGTCACTAACTACAATCTTCTGTCACTACAATCTTCTGTCACTAACTACAATCTTCTGTCACTAACTACAATCTTCTGTCACTACAATCTTCTGTCACTACAATCTTCTGTCACTACAATCTTCTGTCACTAGAATCTTCTGTCACTAACTACAATCTTCTGTCACTAACTACAATCTTCTGTCACTAACTACAATCTTCTGTCACTACAATCTTCTGTCACTAAATACAATCTTCTGTCACTAACTACAATCTTCTGTCACTACAATCTTCTGTCACTACAATCTTCTGTCACTACAATCTTCTGTCACTAGAATCTTCTGTCACTAACTACAATCTTCTGTCACTAACTACAATCTTCTGTCACTAACTACAATCTTCTGTCACTAGAATCTTCTGTCACTACAATCTTCTGTCACTAGAATCTTCTGTCACTACAATCTTCTGTCACTACAATCTTCTGTCACTAGAATCTTCTGTCACTACAATCTTCTGTCACTAACTACAATCTTCTGTCACTAACTTCAATCTTCTGTCACTAACTACAATCTTCTGTCACTAAATACAATCTTCTGTCACTACAATCTTCTGTCACTAACTACAATCTTCTGTCACTACAATCTTCTGTCACTACAATCTTCTGTCACTAACTACAATCTTCTGTCACTAGAATCTTCTGTCACTAACTACAATCTTCTGTCACTAACTTCAATCTTCTGTCACTAACTACAATCTTCTGTCACTAACTACAATCTTCTGTCACTACAATCTTCTGTCACTAACTACAATCTTCTGTCACTACAATCTTCTGTCACTACAATCTTCTGTCACTAACTACAATCTTCTGTCACTAGAATCTTCTGTCACTAGAATCTTCTGTCACTACAATCTTCTGTCACTAGAATCTTCTGTCACTAGAATCTTCTGTCACTACAATCTTCTGTCACTAGAATCTTCTGTCACTAACTACAATCTTCTGTCACTAACTACAATCTTCTGTCACTAACTACAATCTTCTGTCACTAGAATCTTCTGTCACTACAATCTTCTGTCACTAGAATCTTCTGTCACTAGAATCTTCTGTCACTACAATCTTCTGTCACTAGAATCTTCTGTCACTAGAATCTTCTGTCACTACAATCTTCTGTCACTACAATCTTCTGTCACTAACTACAATCTTCTGTCACTAACTACAATCTTCTGTCACTAACTACAATCTTCTGTCACTAGAATCTTCTGTCACTACAATCTTCTGTCACTAGAATCTTCTGTCACTAGAATCTTCTGTCACTACAATCTTCTGTCACTACAATCTTCTGTCACTAGAATCTTCTGTCACTAGAATCTTCTGTCACTACAATCTTCTGTCACTAGAATCTTCTGTCACTAACTACAATCTTCTGTCACTAACTACAATCTTCTGTCACTAGAATCTTCTGTCACTACAATCTTCTGTCACTAACTACAATCTTCTGTCACTAACTACAATCTTCTGTCACTAACTACAATCTTCTGTCACTAACTACAATCTTCTGTCACTAACTACAATCTTCTGTCACTAGAATCTTCTGTCACTACAATCTTCTGTCACTAACTACAATCTTCTGTCACTAGAATCTTCTGTCACTACAATCTTCTGTCACTAAAATCTTCTGTCACTAGAATCTTCTGTCACTACAATCTTCTGTCACTAACTACAATCTTCTGTCACTAACTACAATCTTCTGTCACTAACTACAATCTTCTGTCACTAACTACAATCTTCTGTCACTAACTACAATCTTCTGTCACTAACTTCAATCTTCTGTCACTAGAATCTTCTGTCACTACAATCTTCTGTCACTAACTACAATCTTCTGTCACTAACTACAATCTTCTGTCACTAACTACAATCTTCTGTCACTAACTACAATCTTCTGTCACTAACTACAATCTTCTGTCACTAACTACAATCTTCTGTCACTAACTACAATCTTCTGTCACTAACTACAATCTTCTGTCACTAACTACAATCTTCTGTCACTAGAATCTTCTGTCACTAGAATCTTCTGTCACTACAATCTTCTGTCACTAACTACAATCTTCTGTCACTACAATCTTCTGTCACTAACTACAATCTTCTGTCACTAACTACAATCTTCTGTCACTACAATCTTCTGTCACTAGAATCTTCTGTCACTACAATCTTCTGTCACTAACTACAATCTTCTGTCACTAACTACAATCTTCTGTCACTAGAATCTTCTGTCACTACAATCTTCTGTCACTAACAATCTTCTGTCACTAACTACAATCTTCTGTCACTAACTACAATCTTCTGTCACTAGAATCTTCTGTCACTACAATCTTCTGTCACTAGAATCTTTTGTCACTAGAATCTTCTGTCACTACAATCTTCTGTCACTAGAATCTTCTGTCACTAGAATCTTCTGTCACTAGAATCTTCTGTCACTAGAATCTTCTGTCACTAGAATCTTCTGTCACTAACTACAATCTTCTGTCACTACAATCTTCTGTCACTAACTACAATCTTCTGTCACTAACTACAATCTTCTGTCACTACAATCTTCTGTCACTAACTACAATCTTCTGTCACTAACTACAATCTTCTGTCACTAACTACAATCTTCTGTCACTAACTACAATCTTCTGTCACTAACTACAATCTTCTGTCACTAACTACAATCTTCTGTCACTACAATCTTCTGTCACTAACTACAATCTTCTGTCACTAACTACAATCTTCTGTCACTAACTACAATCTTCTGTCACTAGAATCTTCTGTCACTACAATCTTCTGTCACTAACTACAATCTTATGTCACTAACTACAATCTTCTGACACTAGAATCTTCTGTCACTACAATCTTCTGTCACTAACAATCTTCTGTCACTAACTACAATCTTCTGTCACTAACTACAATCTTCTGTCACTAACTACAATCTTCTGTCACTAGAATCTTCTGTCACTACAATCTTCTGTCACTAACAATCTTCTGTCACTAGAATCTTCTGTCACTACAATCTTCTGTCACTAACTACAATCTTCTGTCACTAACTACAATCTTCTGTCACTAACTACAATCTTCTGTCACTAGAATCTTCTGTCACTACAATCTTCTGTCACTAACAATCTTCTGTCACTAGAATCTTCTGACACTACAATCTTCTGTCACTACAATCTTCTGTCACTAGAATCTTCTGTCACTACAATCTTCTGTCACTAACAATCTTCTGTCACTAGAATCTTCTGTCACTACAATCTTCTGTCACTAACAATCTTCTGTCACTAGAATCTTCTGACACTACAATCTTCTGTCACTACAATCTTCTTTCACTACAATCTTCTGTCACTAACAATCTTCTGTCACTAACTACAATCTTCTGTCACTAACTACAATCTTCTGTCACTAACTACAATCTTCTGTCACTAGAATCTTCTGTCACTACAATCTTCTGTCACTAACTACAATCTTCTGTCACTAACTACAATCTTCTGTCACTAGAATCTTCTGTCACTACAATCTTCTGTCACTAACTACAATCTTCTGTCACTAACTACAATCTTCTGTCACTAACTACAATCTTCTGTCACTAACTACAATCTTCTGTCACTAACTACAATCTTCTGTCACTAACTACAATCTTCTGTCACTAACTACAATCTTCTGTCACTAACTACAATCTTCTGTCGCTAACTACAATCTTTTGTCACTACAATCTTCTGTCACTAACTACAATCTTCTGTCACTAACTACAATCTTCTGTCACTAGAATCTTCTGTCACTACAATCTTCTGTCACTAACTACAATCTTCTGTCACTAACTACAATCTTCTGTCACTAACTACAATCTTATGTCACTAACTACAATCTTCTGTCACTAACTACAATCTTCTGTCACTAACTACAATCTTCTGTCACTAGAATCTTCTGTCACTACAATCTTCTGTCACTAACTACAATCTTCTGTCACTAACTACAATCTTCTGTCACTAACTACAATCTTCTGTCACTAACTACAATCTTCTGTCACTAACTACAATCTTCTGTCACTAACTACAATCTTCTGTCACTAACTACAATCTTTTGTCACTAGAATCTTCTGTAACTACAATCTTCTGTCACTAGAATCTTCTGTCACTAGAATCTTCTGTCACTACAATCTTCTGTCACTAACTACAATCTTCTGTCACTAACTACAATCTTCTGTCACTGACTACAATCTTCTGTCACTAGAATCTTCTGTCACTACAATCTTCTGTCACTAGAATCTTCTGTCACTACAATCTTCTGTCACTAGAATCTTCTGTCACTAGAATCTTCTGTCACTACAATCTTCTGTCACTAGAATCTTCTGTCATTACAATCTTCTGTCACTAACTACAATCTTCTGTCACTGACTACAATCTTCTGTCACTAGAATCTTCTGTCACTACAATCTTCTGTCACTAGAATCTTCTGTCACTACAATCTTCTGTCACTAGAATCTTCTGTCACTAGAATCTTCTGTCACTACAATCTTCTGTCACTAGAATCTTCTGTCACTAGAATCTTCTGTCACTAGAATCTTCTGTCCCTAGAATCTTCTGTCACTACAATCTTCTGTCACTACAATCTTCTGTCACTAGAATCTTCTGTCACTAGAATCTTCTGTCACTACAATCTTCTGTCACTAGAATCTTCTGTCACTAGAATCTTCTGTCACTAGAATCTTCTGTCCCTAGAATCTTCTGTCACTACAATCTTCTGTCACTACAATCTTCTGTCACTAGAATCTTCTGTCACTAACTACAATCTTCTGTCACTAGAATCTTCTGTCACTAGAATCTTCTGTCACTACAATCTTCTGTCACTAACTACAATCTTCTGTCACTAATTACAATCTTCTGTCACTAACTACAATCTTCTGTCACTAACTACAATCTTCTGTCACTAACTACAATCTTCTGTCACTAACTACAATCTTCTGTCACTAACTACAATCTTCTGTCACTACAATCTTCTGTCACTAACTACAATCTTCTGTCACTAGAATCTTCTGTCACTAGAATCTTCTGTCACTACAATCTTCTGTCACTAACTACAATCTTCTGTCACTAACTACAATCTTCTGTCACTAACTACAATCTTCTGTCACTAACTACAATCTTCTGTCACTAACTACAATCTTCTGTCACTACAATCTTCTGTCACTAGAATCTTCTGTCACTACAATCTTCTGTCACTAACTACAATCTTCTGTCACTAACTACAATCTTCTGTCACTAACTACAATCTTCTGTCACTAACTACAATCTTCTGTCACTAACAATCTTCTGTCACTAGAATCTTCTGTCACTACAATCTTCTGTCACTAACAATCTTCTGTCACTAGAATCTTCTGACACTACAATCTTCTGTCACTACAATCTTCTTTCACTACAATCTTCTGTCACTAACAATCTTCTGTCACTAACTACAATCTTCTGTCACTAACTACAATCTTCTGTCACTAACTACAATCTTCTGTCACTAGAATCTTCTGTCACTACAATCTTCTGTCACTAACTACAATCTTCTGTCACTAACTACAATCTTCTGTCACTAGAATCTTCTGTCACTACAATCTTCTGTCACTAACTACAATCTTCTGTCACTAACTACAATCTTCTGTCACTAACTACAATCTTCTGTCACTAACTACAATCTTCTGTCACTAACTACAATCTTCTGTCACTAACTACAATCTTCTGTCACTAACTACAATCTTCTGTCACTAACTACAATCTTCTGTCGCTAACTACAATCTTTTGTCACTACAATCTTCTGTCACTAACTACAATCTTCTGTCACTAACTACAATCTTCTGTCACTAGAATCTTCTGTCACTACAATCTTCTGTCACTAACTACAATCTTCTGTCACTAACTACAATCTTCTGTCACTAACTACAATCTTCTGTCACTAACTACAATCTTCTGTCACTAACTACAATCTTCTGTCACTAACTACAATCTTCTGTCACTAGAATCTTCTGTCACTACAATCTTCTGTCACTAACTACAATCTTCTGTCACTAACTACAATCTTCTGTCACTAACTACAATCTTCTGTCACTAACTACAATCTTCTGTCACTAACTACAATCTTCTGTCACTAACTACAATCTTCTGTCACTAACTACAATCTTTTGTCACTAGAATCTTCTGTAACTACAATCTTCTGTCACTAGAATCTTCTGTCACTAGAATCTTCTGTCACTACAATCTTCTGTCACTAACTACAATCTTCTGTCACTAACTACAATCTTCTGTCACTGACTACAATCTTCTGTCACTAGAATCTTCTGTCACTACAATCTTCTGTCACTAGAATCTTCTGTCACTACAATCTTCTGTCACTAGAATCTTCTGTCACTAGAATCTTCTGTCACTACAATCTTCTGTCACTAGAATCTTCTGTCATTACAATCTTCTGTCACTAACTACAATCTTCTGTCACTGACTACAATCTTCTGTCACTAGAATCTTCTGTCACTACAATCTTCTGTCACTAGAATCTTCTGTCACTACAATCTTCTGTCACTAGAATCTTCTGTCACTAGAATCTTCTGTCACTACAATCTTCTGTCACTAGAATCTTCTGTCACTAGAATCTTCTGTCACTAGAATCTTCTGTCCCTAGAATCTTCTGTCACTACAATCTTCTGTCACTACAATCTTCTGTCACTAGAATCTTCTGTCACTAGAATCTTCTGTCACTACAATCTTCTGTCACTAGAATCTTCTGTCACTAGAATCTTCTGTCACTAGAATCTTCTGTCCCTAGAATCTTCTGTCACTACAATCTTCTGTCACTACAATCTTCTGTCACTAGAATCTTCTGTCACTAACTACAATCTTCTGTCACTAGAATCTTCTGTCACTAGAATCTTCTGTCACTACAATCTTCTGTCACTAACTACAATCTTCTGTCACTAATTACAATCTTCTGTCACTAACTACAATCTTCTGTCACTAACTACAATCTTCTGTCACTAACTACAATCTTCTGTCACTAACTACAATCTTCTGTCACTAACTACAATCTTCTGTCACTACAATCTTCTGTCACTAACTACAATCTTCTGTCACTAGAATCTTCTGTCACTAGAATCTTCTGTCACTACAATCTTCTGTCACTAACTACAATCTTCTGTCACTAACTACAATCTTCTGTCACTAACTACAATCTTCTGTCACTAACTACAATCTTCTGTCACTAACTACAATCTTCTGTCACTACAATCTTCTGTCACTAGAATCTTCTGTCACTACAATCTTCTGTCACTAACTACAATCTTCTGTCACTAACTACAATCTTCTGTCACTAACTACAATCTTCTGTCACTAACTACAATCTTCTGTCACTAACTACAATCTTCTGTCACTACAATCTTCTGTCACTACAATCTTCTGTCAATAACTACAATCTTCTGTCACTAACTACAATCTTCTGACACTAACTACAATCTTTTGTCACTACAATCTTCTGTCACTACAATCTTCTGTCACTAGAATCTTCTGTCACTAACTACAATCTTCTGTCACTACAATCTTCTGTCACTACAATCTTCTGTCACTACAATCTTCTGTCACTAGAATCTTCTGTCACTACAATCTTCTGTCAATAACTACAATCTTCTGTCACTAACTACAATCTTCTGTCACTAACTACAATCTTCTGTCACTACAATTTTCTGTCACTACAATCTTCTGTCACTAGAATCTTCTGTCACTAGAATCTTCCGTCACTACAATCTTCTGTCACTACAATCTTCTGTCACTAGAATCTTCTGTCACTAGAATCTTCTGTCACTAACTACAATCTTCTGTCACTACAATTTTCTGTCACTACAATCTTCCGTCACTACAATCTTCTGTCACTAGAATCTTCTGTCACTAACTACAATCTTCTGTCACTAGAATCTTCTGTCACTAGAATCTTCTGTCACTAGAATCTTCTGTCACTACAATCTTCTGTCACTAGAATCTTCTGTCACTACAATCTTCTGTCACTAGAATCTTCTGTCACTAACTACAATCTTCTGTCACTACAATCTTCTGTCACTAGAATCTTCTGTCACTAGAATCTTCTGTCACTAGAATCTTCTGTCACTAAATACAATCTTCTGTCACTAGAATCTTCTGTCACTAGAATCTTCTGTCACTAGAATCTTCTGTCACTAAATACAATCTTCTGTCACTAGAATCTTCTGTCACTAGAATCTTCTTTCACTACAATCTTCTGTCACTAACTACAATCTTCTGTCACTAGAATCTTCTTTCACTACAATCTTCTGTCACTAACTAGAATCTTCTGTCACTAGAATCTTCTGTCACTAGAATCTTCTGTCACTAGAATCTTCTGTCACTACAATCTTCTGTCACTAGAATCTTCTGTCACTACAATCTTCTGTCACTAGAATCTTCTGTCACTACAATCTTCTGTCACTACAATCTTCTGTCACTACAATCTTCTGTCACTAGAATCTTCTGTCACTACAATCTTCTGTCACTACAATCTTCTGTCACTACAATCTTCTGTCACTAGAATCTT
The DNA here is from genome assembly GCA_036924085.1 of Ariolimax columbianus. Taxonomy (NCBI): domain Eukaryota; kingdom Metazoa; phylum Mollusca; class Gastropoda; order Stylommatophora; family Arionidae; genus Ariolimax; species Ariolimax columbianus. Next base: position 49,470,219 of record JAVGWX010000022.1, read on the forward strand.
CTGTCACTAGAATCTTCTGTCACTAAATACAATCTTCTGTCACTAGAATCTTCTGTCACTAGAATCTTCTGTCACTAGAATCTTCTGTCACTAAATACAATCTTCTGTCACTAGAATCTTCTGTCACTAGAATCTTCTGTCACTAGAATCTTCTGTCACTAAATACAATCTTCTGTCACTAGAATCTTCTTTCACTACAATCTTCTGTCACTAACTACAATCTTCTGTCACTAGAATCTTCTGTCACTAGAATCTTCTGTCACTAGAATCTTCTGTCACTAGAATCTTCTGTCACTACAATCTTCTGTCACTAGAATCTTCTGTCACTAGAATCTTCTGTCACTAGAATCTTCTGTCACTACAATCTTCTGTCACTAGAATCTTCTGTCACTAGAATCTTCTGTCACTAGAATCTTCTGTCACTAGAATCTTCTGTCACTAGAATCTTCTGTCACTACAATCTTCTGTCACTAGAATCTTCTGTCACTAGAATCTTCTGTCACTAGAATCTTCTGTCACTAGAATCTTCTGTCACTACAATCTTCTGTCACTACAATCTTCTGTCACTACAATCTTTTGTCACTAGAATCTTCTGTCCCTAGAATGTAAATCGCCATTTTACCCATACAAATACAGTGACGTGTCGGTTAACTAACAGCGTTGGTAAAAAGGCCGTTGGTATACGCACCAGCCTTAGCACAAAGAAGCGATCAAGAAGGAAACGGGGAGGTCGAGGGAGGAGTAAACGCGGCAGTTACCCTGGTTAACAGAAAAGCAAGTGAAGCCCGGCAGACAGGTGGGTGGGTGGTCCGGGACATGGATTGAAAGATTTCAAAACTTTCCCCACACTAAAAGAATGGACGTAGGCAGAAATAATCTCAATCCTCAAGAAGGGAAAACCAAAAGAAAACAAAACAAGCTACCGTCCAATCAGCCTCCTGAGCTGTCTGGGAAAGACAATGGAAAGGCTAGTGAACAATAGGATGCTAACCTTCCTTGAGAAAAACAAAATCCTGGACGAGTGCCAGTCTGGCTATAGAAAATACAGGCGTACCGACGACCAGACCGCTTATCTGACCCAGAAAATCGAAGATACCTTTCAGAGGCAATGCAAACTATTGGCCACCTTCTTTGACCTGACTAAAGCTTTTGACAAAGTCTGGAAGAAAGGACTAATGCTAAAATTAGCGGGCTGCGGAATAAGGGGAAAATGCTTGACTGGATCAAAGACTACCTCCACTCACGATGTGCGAGAGTCAGGCTGGATCAAAGACTACCTCCACTCACGATGTGCGAGATTCAGGCTGGATCAAAGACTACTTCCACTCACGAGAATCAGGCTGGATCAAAGACTACCTCCACTCACGATGTGCGAGAGTCAGGCTGGATCAAAGACTACCTCCACTCACGATGTGCGAGAGTCAGGCTGGATCAAAGACTACCTCCACTCACGATGTGCGAGAGTCAGGCTGGATCAAAGACTACTTCCACTCACGAGAATCAGGCTGGATCAAAGACTACCTCCACTCACGATGTGCGAGAGTCAGGCTGGATTAAAGACTACCTACACTCACGGTGTGCGAGAGTCAGGCTGGATCAAAGACTACCTCCACTCACGGTGTGTGAGAGTCAGGCTGGATCAAAGACTACCTCCATTCACGATGTGCGAGAGTCAGGCTGGATCAAAGACTACCTCCACTCACGATGTGCGAGAGTCAGGCTGGAAGAACAGGAGCAAGATGGTCAAACTGCATGAGGGGGTTTCCCAGGGAGAATCACTATCCCCTACCTTGTTTATCCTCTTCATTAATGATCTGCCACAACAGTTCAGACCACACATCCACAAAGCACTCCATGTGGATGACCTGGCCATGTGGACCCAGGCAGAAAACATTGGAACCGCAAAAGCAAGAATGCAGGAAGCAATTAATGCAGTAAAGAAATGGGCAGACTCATGGGGTGTCACAATAAACAGAAGCAAGACCCTCTCAACACTCTTCTCGCTCTCTACAAAGCCAGAGCAGGTCGACCTATATTTAGAAAATATCCTACTTCCTAGAGAAAACAATCCTACATACCTAGGAATGAGATATGACAAAAGATTAACATGGGGCCCACACATAGAGGATACTCAAAAGAAGGCCACACTCAGACTAAGGCTGATGAAAAAACTGGCAGGGACAAATTGGGGCGCAGATGCAAACACAGTCAGACAGGTCTACACTGGATACGTACGGCCAACACAGTCAGACAGGTCTACACTGGATATGTAGGGCCAACACAGTCAGACAGGTCTACACTGGATACGTACGGCCAACACAGTTAGACAGGTCTACACTGGATACGTACGGCCAACACAGTCAGACAGGTCTACACTGGATACGTAGGGCCAACACAGTCAGACAGGTCTACACTGGATACGTACGTCCAACACAGTCAGACAGGTCTACACTGGATACGTACGGCCAACACAGTCAGACAGGTCTACACTGGATACTTCTTCTTCTTCTTCTTCTGCGTACACAGTCAGACAGTAACCATTATTTTTTCGAGAAAAGCGGCGGTCATCCTGAGGCTCTCGCCACTGCCATAGAGCTTGTCTTGCAGTTCCACTGGTAATGGCCACATCTGCTCTCTCTGATCCTCGTATGTCGGGCAGTTCTGTAGCAGATGTTCAGTGGTCATTTTACCAGTACCGCACGGGCATTCGTCGGTACACCCTATCTTCAATTTGTTGAATAGGTGGTACCTCAGTCTGTTGTGGCCAGTGCGAAGTCTGAAGACAACTACCTGCTCTCTTCGGTTCAACTGGTAATAGGCATCGTTTTTGGTGTAACCAGTATGTTCGGTTTCCCATTTGGTCATGTATCTGGCTTTGATAAGCCGTTTTGACTCTTCGTACGTCATACTGGTATCTGTTTGTTGTAGTCTTGCACCTTCTTTTGCCAGTCTGTCTGCCTCCTCGTTGCCTTGGATGTTGCAGTGTGACGGGACCCACTGTACCACTACCCTTTTTGGTGCGGACTGCTGGTACAGTTTGCAGAGTGCTGCTCTTAAGTCATTAAGCTCAGTGTTTTTCTGGCTTTTTAGCGCTGTGACTACGGCGAGAGCATCTGTCAGCAGGACTATATGGCTCTCATTTTCACTGTGTGTCACCATTTCTTCCACTGCCGCCCTCAGTGCCTCTGCCTCCGCTCTGAAATTGCTTGTGTACTTACCAGTAGCGAATGACAGTGTTATTTTTCTGCCATTTGGTAGGTTCAGGAATGCTCCTGCCCCTCCGTTCTGTGTAGTGTTTGTTACAGAACCGTCGGTGTATGCATGGGTCCAGTCCATGCTTGGGTAGCTTTTCGTTATGAAGCTTAGGGTAGTGTCTCTCCTTTCTTTTTCAGTATGGCAGTTTTTGTTTGCAATACCTGGTATATTTTCTACCACCTCTGGAAATATATCCTGCCTCCAGGTAGGTTTTCCTACAGTAGTGATGGGTTTTGGTGTTGTTAGTGCGTTTATGGGATCTTCGTGCATCTTTGCTTTGGCTATTTCTGCAAAGTTTCTCCGCTTTAGTTTCCCATTTCCCAAATTGTTTAGTCTCTGGCACATTGGGGGGTCCGTCAGTCTTCGGAGTTTCTCTGACTGCAGCTGGGCTCTGCAGTCTCTTCTATCGGTCATGGATTGCAGTTTTGTAATCTTTTCAAGTTCTACAATTGGCTTTGACTTCATGCCACCTGTTATGATTCTCATGGCTTGGTTTTGAAGTTTGTTAACTTTATCGAAGTTCGCCTTCGCTGCTGTTGTCCATGCCGCAATGCCATACTCGAGAACTGGTCTCACTCTTCCAGTGTACAGTTTCTTTAGTATGCCTTCGTCTGCTCCCCAGCTTGTGCCAGCAAGTTTCCTCATGATTGCCATTCTTTCTCTGGCTTTCATTCGGTTTCTCTCAATCTGACTTTTCCATGTCATGCGCCGATCAAATGTGACTCCCAGATAGGTTGGGTTGTCGTTTGGCTGCAGGATTTTGCCATTTAGAATTAATTTGGTACTTTGGGGTTTTAATGAAAGCGAGAATATTGTGCACGTGGTTTTCTCCTCGTTTATTTTGACCAGCCATGAGTTCGCCCACTCTTCCAGCGATGTTAGGGCCGTCTGCATCCGATTTCTTGCTATGGTGAGATTCTTTTCAGAGGTCCACATAGCCAGGTCGTCTGCAAACATTGAGCTATAGACTCTTCTTGGTTATATATTCTCTGTAATATCGTTTATATATACCAGGAAGAGTGTGGGTGACAATACTCCCCCTTGGAGTACTCCCTGCTCGAGTGTCACCTTTTTGCTCATCTGCCCTTGTACTTGGACTCTGGCCGTTCTTTGTTTGAGGTAGTGGTTGATCCACTTGTACATCTTCCCACAGACATCACTTCTTCTTAGCTTGACTCTAAGTCCGTCCTTCCAGACTTTGTCAAATGCCTTTTCCAGATCCACCCAAACAGCTACTGTGTGTTTCTGTGCCTGGTAGGCATCTTCTATCTCCTGGGCTATGAGGATGACCTGGTCCTCAGTGGATCTGTGCTGTCTAAAGCCGGCTTGCTGTGGAATTAGTATTCGTTTTTCTTCCAGATGCCACATCAGTCTGGTGTTTATCATCCGTTCCATCAGCTTGCCGACACAGCTCAGTAGGCTGATGGGCCTGTATCCATTTGGATCTGTTTTATCCTTTCCTGTTTTTGGTACTGGTACCAGTATTGCGTCTTTCCACGCCTGGGGTACAATACCCCTTTTCCAGCTTTGGTTCAGGACTGATAGTAGTTTCCTCTTCGCTGTTTGGCCCAGCCCATCAGCATTTCGTTTGTTATCCCGTCTTTTCCGGGAGATTTCCTTTTCTTTAGCGTTCTCATAGCCTCTTCCATTTCGCGCATTGTTAGTTTGGCCATCATGTGCTCTTCGGGAGCCGTATTTATGTTTTCGTGTCCCTTTAGCTCTTCGCTAATGTCTGTATGCTTATCTGCAGGGACCTCGATGTGGTTTGCTCTGGCATAGTGATCGACAAAGGCGTTTGCGGCTTTCTTACCTGTGATCAAGTTCTCGCCCTGCTTGATAGTAATTTGTTTATTTGACGGGGTTTCGTCGTTCATGGCTCTGACTAGCTTCCATAGCTTGTTCCCGTCTTTGTCCAGGTTTAGACTTTCCGTTTTATTTTTCCAGCTTTCTCTTGCTGTTTGCTTGAGAGTGTGTTTGTACTTCGCCGCTGCGGCTTTGAGGGCGATGTTTGCCTCCATGGATTTTTCTCGCTCTGCCATGTTCCTAGCATTTGTTACTGCATCTTCCACTTTCTGCAACTCATCATTCCAGTAGGGCTTATAGTTTTTCCTAGCTCCTCTTGGGATGGTTTCAGTGGCGGCTTGCATTATTGCCTTGCTTAGGCTCTCTACCATGGGCTTCATTTTGGTGTTTCGTGTGTTGATGGTTTCACACAGCCCATCTGTCAGGATTGCAAATCTGTCCCAGTCGGCTCGTTTGTAATTCCAACGTGGGAGCGGTTTTGTTTCCTGTGGGCCTACTTCCATGTCAATGGTTAGCCTGATCGGCCTGTGGTCGCTACCTGCCAGTTGGTTTAGCACCTGGCGGTCTATTTTATGGTGTATGTCCTGTGTGGAGAAGGCCAAATCTGGAGTCGAGGTGGTATGCCATGTTCTTGAGTAGAAGCTAGGGCTATCCTCTGGCCTATTGATTAGGGAGAGATTTGCATCTATCTCCCAATCTTCCACTTCGTCACCTCTGCTGTCTGTGTCAGAGTATCCCCATGTCTCCGAGTGGCTGTTGAAATCTCCAACTACTATGCAGTTGGAGTCTCTGACCTCCATACTCGAGAGCGATAGGTCTCTGTTTGGTGGTCCGTACAGATTGAAAATGCGGAGCTTCGTCTCTTGAGCCATTATGTCCACTCCTACAATTTCTGCTTGTCCGGTGTGATTGACAGGTACCGCGCTACTCGGTATGCTGTTTCTGGTCAGTATCAGGACCCCTCCTTTGTGGCCTTCTCTATCTAGACGGAAGGTCTGATATCCTCTGATTGAGAATTTATGGTTATTGTTGAGGTGCGTTTCCTGGATACATGCCACGTCAATCTTACCTTCATGCATGTGGTGTGTTAGGGAAAGTTTTTTGTTAATGACTCCCTCCGCATTCCACTGTAGTATTTTGAGGCTACACTGGATACGTACGGCCAATGTTGGAATATGTCTTTGGTGCCTATCCAACAGCGGCAAAGACCAACCTACAGAAACTAGACAGGGCACGGAATACCGGACTCAGAATTATTACCGGAAGTCTACGAAGCACCCCAATTAGAGAACTCGAAGCGGTAGCAGGCCTCCAGAGCCTCGGTGAGCGCAGAGAAGGAAAAATACTAAACCTGACAGAAAAATATAAGCGTATGAATAAAAATCTAATGCAGGGAAAAGTCAAAAAACCTCATAAAAAGAACAAGCTTCAATTATCTATCAAAAGCCCTTACAGCAAGAAACAGTGATATATCAACATTTCCAACGATATGGGAAATAATACAAGTATATAAAAATACAGACCAACAGCCCAACTTCACGGTGGAAGCGAAAATACCAGGTATCGATAGAAAGGTGGAAGAATCAGACCATGCATTGAGAGAGAAAACCCTAAAGCATATTGTATTGGAGACGCCAATCCTCAACCCATGTGGACGCACGTCTACACAGATGGATCATCAGAGGAAACATTGAGGAAAGGAGGGGCAGGACTCGTCATATTTCTACGGGATGGAACCGTTATAGAAAAAGCAAGTGCTGCCGGGGAGCCCTCGATAAATCTAAGAACAGAGCAACAGGCAATAATTGAAGCAGTCAAACTATTGGATGAAAAGGGGTTCAAGGATAACAGAATAGTGTTTTTGTGCGACTGCATGGACATTTTACAGTCCACACAAAGAGAACCACGAAACAGTATGGAAAGGGAACTGATATGCCAGCTAAACAAACTCTCAGATCACAATAAAATCACCCTCCAGTGGATTCCAGCTCACTGCGGCATACCTGGAAATGAATGGGCGGACAGACTGACCACGGAGGGAAGACAAAGAGATCAATTCACCCACCCAGTGTCACTGCCAGAAGTCAAGGCACACATCCAAAGAAAATATAACCAACAGTGGATACAGGGAACAAACAGTAAATACCCACAGGACCCAATCAATAGACTGAATAGAAAACAGTATACCACAATTTTTCGCCTCAGAACAGATCATTGCAGACTAAATGCACACATGCATAAAATGAAAGCAGCACAGACTGCACAATGCACATGTCAGAGAGGACCCCAGACTCCAGAACACATCCTGCAAACATGTCCACTGCACCAAGACTCCCGTGAGAAGACCTGGCCCGAGGAGAGAACCATACAAGACAAACTGTGGGGATATAACAGGTGGCATGAAGTCAACGCCAATTGTAGAACTTGAAAAGATTAAAAAACTGCAATCCATGACCGATAGAAGAGACTGCAGAGCCCAGCTGCAGTCAGAGAAACTCCGAAGACTGACCGACCATCCAATGCACCAGAGACTAAACAATTTGGGAAATGGGAAACTAAAGCGGAGAAACTTTGCAGAAATAGCCAAAGCAAAGATGCACGAAGATCCCATAAACGCACTAACAACACCAAAACCCATCACTACTGTACGAAAACCTACCTGGAGGCAGGATATATTTCCAGAGGTGGTAGAAAATATACCAGGTATTGCAAACAAAAACTGCTAGACTGAAAAAGAAAGGAGAGATACTACCCTAAGCTTCATAACGAAAAGCTACCCAAGCAGGGACTGGACCCATGCATACACCGACGGTTCTGTAACAAACACAACACAGAACGGAGGGGCAGGAGCATTCCTGAACCTACCAAATGGCAGAAAAATAACACTGTCATTCGCTACTGGTAAGTACACAAGCAATTTCAGAGCGGAGGCAGAGGCACTGAGGGCGGTAGTGGAAGAAATGGTGACACACAGTGAAAATGAAAGCCATATAGTCCTGCTTACAGATGCTCTCGCCGTAGTCACATCGCTAAAAACACTGAGCTTAATGACTTAAGAGCAGCACTCTGCAAACTGTGCCAGCAGTCCGCACCAAAAAGGGTAGTGGTACAGTGGGTCCCATCACACTGCAACATCCAAGGCAACGAGGAGGCAGACAGACTGGCAAAAGAAGGTGCAAGACTACCACAAACAGATACTAGTGTGACGTACGAAGAGTCAAAACGGCTTATCAAAGCCAGATATATGACCAAATGGGAAACCGAACATACTGGTTACACCAAAAACGATGCCTATTACCAGTTGAACCGAAGAGAGCAGGTCGTTGTCTTCAGACTTCGCACTGGCCACAATAGACTGAGGTACCACCTATTCAACAAATTGAAGATAGGTGGTACCGACGAATGCCCGTGCGGTACTGGTAAAATGACCGCTGAACATCTGCTGCAGAACTGCCCGACATACGAGGATCAGAGAGAGCAGATGTGGCCATCACCAGTGGAACTGCAAGACAAGCTCTATGGCAGTGGCGACAGCCTCAGGATGACCGCCGCTTTTTTCGAAAAAAATAATGGTTACTGTCTGACTGCGTACGCAGAAGAAGAAGAAGAAGAAACTGTGGGTAAACATTGAGGATCTGCGACTGACGTGTCACTTCATGGAGGCAGCCAATTTGGTGGCATAAAACGAGCATTCGCGACCGAATGCAAAGAAGAAGAAGAAGACATGTAAGTCCTCCAGCGTCATCTACTCTATCATCTGTTGCCAATGTGGTATGACATATATTGGGGACACTGATCTGGAACTACGTGAGCATTTCCGCCAGCACCTCAATGATTTATAACTACACGGGCTGCCCTATTGCCAACCACTTCGATGGTCCTGGACACCGACACAAAGCAGATGTTAATGCCACAGATTTAGTTTCTTGCTTCTCTGACGGCCGTCATAGATTCGACCTTGAAAACAAACTGATTTCCTGCACGGGCTGCCTCCAGCCACACTTTTTCTTCAATTCTCATCTCATACCGGCCTACATCTATATTGTTTTACCATTTCCCCTTATCTCTTTTCTCTTTCTCCTTAAATCACGTTTTGGCCTTTCTGTATCTTGCCGCGACTGGCTTATCTGGCCTTTACCCACTTCTTACACCCTCCTGGCTACTTTCCCCCGCTTGTATCCGTCATTTGAGGTCCTGCCCCCGTCCTGAAAGGAGTGATCTTTATCTCAGTTAAGTAAACCTTTTTTTTGACCCCTTTGATATATCCCAATTTATGTATTAATCCCTTCTTCTTTGATTCGTTAGTTAATTATTGGTATCATTCTTTTTCCCTGATGAAGGCCTATTGGTCGTAACGCAGGTTTCTTTCGTGTGTTCATATCGGAATCCCACCATACCCCTTTATAATGTGTTGTCACTTTGCTTTTTACTGCGATAATGGAGACAGCTCTGGTTATATGCCCAAAACGTGTCAGTTTTCGAAGTGGACCGTGAATCCTAATCGACAGTGAGCTGGCTTACTAGAAAGGGATTACAGCGTGCTAGAGGTTCGAGTTCACGGACATGCAGAAACAAACCAGGCCGTAGTTCGTGTCTGATACGACCGCTCCTCCAGTTGACGCAGTAGTAAATGGGTTTCAGCAGGGCAGGAAACTGACCACCCGACCTCACATATGTTGTGGCCTAGCAAACGAACAGGTATCTTTACCCAAACGACAATTGTTGACATGTGACTGACCTTCACCTTTACTGATAAAAATTGTTCCTATTGACCTGCCAAGGAAGTTATGCTATCTCTCACACAATCATTTGTTTTATCCTCTTTGAAAGCGATACGCACAATTCTTCTAATGTGTATCCTTCTTTCCATATCACCAGACAATGTCCAGCTCTCACATTTTAGTACTTTATTATCACTGACGAAGACCTTGTCATCATAACAAAGTTATGGATTTACTTATCTCCTTGTGGGGTCACTTACATTTTTTGTACGTTTGTATCAACTTCTAACCTTCAGCACCGCTACAAATTGGATCGATTTCACCAAGCATCCAAACACAACACGTCTATGTTGTAACCCCATGTCCTTTACCGACTAGCCACGTCTTGAACAACAAAAAAAAAACAATCCCAGTTGATTGCTCTAAGATTGTTTGGAGTGCTTCTATTTGACCTGTGCATCCAATCCTGCTCGCTCTTCCCTGAAATTGCCTTCAAATTCCTCCATTATGTTATCCATCCCCAATCAGGCCTCAACGTGTGCAGGAAAAGCTACCATTGTTATGCATGGCCAACAGCGTTATATAACCAATTGGTAATCGCGTGCGGTCGAGTTCGGCGACTTGACTTACTATTTTGGGGGATTGCTTCTTATTCTGATGTTTTCTTGAGGATTTATTAGTTCTTCTCTCTGGTGGAGGGGATGTTTCTTTTATAGTGTCGTTCTCTCCCTTCACTCTATGCGCGCGTGCCAAATCAATTCATTCCAGCTGTGCCACAAACTCTTTCCTGGCGCCCCACGAACTCCCTGCTACCACCTCACCCATTCCTTCCTGGCGCCCCACCAACTCCCTGCTACCACCTCACCCATTCCTTCCTGGCGCCCCACCAACTCCCTGCTACCACCTCACCCATTCCTTCCTGGCGCCCCACCAACTCCCTGCTACCACCTCACCCATTCCTTCCTGGCGCCCCACCAACTCCCTGCTACCACCTCACCCATTCCTTCCTGGCGCCCCACCAACTCCCTGCTACCACCTCACCCATTCCTTCCTGGCGCCCCACCAACTCCCTGCTACCACCTCACCCATTCCTTCCTGGCGCCCCACCAACTCCCTGCTACCACCTCACCCATTCCTTCCTGGCGCCCCACCAACTCCCTGCTACCACCTCACCCATTCCTTCCTGGCGCCCCACCAACTCCCTGCTACCACCTCACCCACCCTTTGCTGGCGTCACACCAACTTCTTGCTCAGGCGCCACCAGCACCTTCCTCTCGCAAAACAACTCCTTGCCCGCGCCCATCCAACAACTTGCCCGCCCCACCAACACCTTGCCCGCGCCCCACCAACAACTTCCTCTCGCCCACTAACACATTTCCCGCTCCCCACCAACAACTTCATCTCGCTCACCAACACCTTGCCCGCGCCCCACCAACACCTTGCCCGCGCCCCACCAACACCTTGCCCGCGCCCCACCTACACCTTGCCCGCGTTCCACCAACATCTTGCCCGCGCCCCACAAACAACTTGCCCGCGCCCCACCAACACCTTGCCCGCGCCCACCAACACCTTGCCCGCGCCCCACGAATACTTTTCCCGCGCCCCACCAACAACTTCCTCTCGTCCACAACACCTTGCCCGCGCCCCACCTACACCTTGCCCGCGCCCCACCAACACCTTGCCCACGCTCCACCAACATCTTGCCCGCGCCCCACCAACAACTTCCTCTCGTCCACCAACACCTTGCCCGCGCCCCACAAACAACTTGCCCGCGCCCCACAAACACCTTGCCCGCGCCCCACGAATACTTTGCCCGCGTCCCAGCAACACCTTCCTTTCGCCCACCAACTCCTTGCCCACGCCCAACAACACCTTGCCCGCGCCCAACAACACCTTGCCTGCGCCCCACCAACACCTTGCCCGCGCCCCACCAACAACTTGCCCGCGCCCAACAACACCTTGCCCGCGCCCCACCAACACCTTGCCCGTGCCCACCAACACCTTGCCCGCGCCCCACGAATACTTTGCCCGCGTCCCACCAACACCTTCCTTTCGCCCAACAACACCTTGCCCGCGCCCACCAACTCCTTGCCCGCGCCCCACGAATACTTTGCTCGCGCCCCACCAACAACTTCTTCTCGTCCACCAACACCTTGCCCGCGCCCCACCAACACCTTGCCCGCGCCCCACCAACACCTTGCCCGCGCCCAACAACACCTTGCCCGCGCCCAACAACACCTTGCCCGCGCCCCACCAACACCTTCCTTTCGCCCACCAACACCTTTCCCGCGCCCCACCAACAACTTGCCCGCGCCCCACCAACACCTTTCCCGCGCCCCACGAACACTTTGCCCGCGCCCCACCAAGAACTTCCTCTCGTCCCCCAACACCTTGCCCGCGCCCACCAACTCCTTGTCCGCGCCCCACCAACACCTTGCCCGCGCCCACCAACACCTTGCCCGCGCCCCACGAATACTTTGCCCGCGCCCCACAAACACCTTCCTTTCGCCCACCAACTCCTTGCCCACGCCCCCTCTGTCATCGAAGTTTCTCCTGTCTTCAGACACCTTAGTTTCACATCCATTTTGTCATACCATCCCAGATTGTATATTTCTCTGGCTTTCTCTGCCGCTGTTGCCTTGAATCTTCCCCGTTCGTTTTCCCAATGTTTTTAGGCTTTACAAATGTGTTTAAGGCTTTTCCAATGTGTTTAAGGCTTCCCCAATGTTTTTAGACTTTCCCAGTGTGTTTAAGGCTTTCCCAATGTCTTTAAGGCTTTCCCAATGTGTTTAAGGCTTTCCCAATGTGTTTAAGGCTTTCCCAATGTGTTTAAGGCTTTCCCGGTGGGTTTAGGATTTCCCAATGTTTTTAGGCTTTCCCAATGTGTTTAATCCTTTCCCAATGTGTTTAAGGCTTTCCCAATGTTTTTAGGCTTTCCCAATGTGTTTAAGGCTTTCCCAATGTTTTTAGGCTTTCCCAATGTGTTTAGACTTTCCAAATGTGTTTACGATTTCCCAATGTTTACATACTTTTAATTCAGATAACGTAAAATATGAACACGTTTTTATAAATCGTATTTATCATCATCATCAAGTGCCATCTCAGCATCGGAGGTAGACGGTAACGGATCTCCAGTTGTCTCTGACACACGTAAGGTTGGTACACTCGGCCAAACTGTGTGCCAACCACATCCTGATCTTGTCTGTCCATCTCTTCCTCTTCCGTTCTCTGACTATCTTGCCCTCCACTCGTTCCTCCTATTTAACCTTCAGCAGACTTTCATGTTGCTTGGGAGGATCAATATATTTCGCTTTTCTGCTATTAATTTCCTTCAGAAGTATTGTTTCAACCTTGAGCTGTTCTAATTGTTTTCCTACCTTTCCCAGAAACTCGTCCAAGTCTTCTGAAATCCCACATTTCAAAAACATCAAGACCGCCTCTCCAATTTCTTTGTCAGAGTCCAGGTTTCTATTCCGTACAATAAAACTAAATGCACATAGCATTTAATGATTCTCATTTTTAATTTCTGAGATATCTGCTTCCAGAGAAATGGAACTCTCACGCTGTTAAATGTATTCTTCGCCTTTGAGATTCTTTTAATGATTTATTAAACGGTGTACATATATCAACATTGAGAGTTTAATTGATATTTCTATTGAGTTTACGTCCATTATCAGATAACTTTTTATAATCGATCTTAATTTAATTTGGTAAGACCGTTGCCCTTTCGCGTGGACTTTTATTTCTCTTATTTTAATAGACTCCCCCATAAGCAATAGAAGTGAATGTGTGTAGCCGGTCTCTACAAGGACGATCTGTTGATCTATCACACTTTGACGGATCCCCGAATGCTCTGTCCTTAAATAACGTTCTTTTCAAATTCAACACGAAAAGTTAGGCAACTTAGGGTGGCGTGGGGTTGTGAGGATGTCTTCATGTGTGCCCAAACGACTTCACCGGCAAAAGGATGACCTGGCCTGATGGTCAGTTCATTGAGTTGGAAATTGACGAATAACCGGAAGTTAACTTTGAAGATGATGTAAATGGATAAACTACTGCAGTGAAATTAATAGGGGGAGGGGGCAGACTGAGTGGTCTCGAGGGAAGACGTCGACCTCGTGTGCTGGAAGACGTCGGGTCAAATTACGGTGGAAACCGTGAATTTTTTATGTAGACTTTCTGGTAGTTGCCCTGATCTCTTTGTAGTAGAGATCGGGCGCACGTGGTCAACGTATCGCACTTTATAAAAATCAATCGGCAGAGGAAAATCGAAAAGAGTAGTTAAAGATCTAGCCAATCTATTACGTGATCCTCGCTGCGGACTTTGTCCATTGTGCTGAGTCTCCAAAAATATAGAGAAGAATAGAGCACTTATGGGTTAAAACGCGTACAATGAGGTTGATTCTTCGACTAAACAAGTTACATTAACAATCGATAGAAAGGATAAATTAAACTATAACAAGTTTTCAAAGCACAGCCGCTTAGAAGGACAAGAGAAAACAGCTACAAATTAATTAAAGAAATGTTAAGATTAAATACCAGGAGATATTTTTTTAGTAAGTGTGGGAAGGGCTTGTAATGCATTACCACGGGAAATAGTGGAGGCAGGGTTAGTTAGTGCATTAAAGAATAGATGGATGGACAGTTATTTTTATATCAAGTGTAGTAGACGAAGCTGGTTGTATATAAACACTGCGAAGTCTTCTAAATGAGTATAAATACGTTAGGTATACGCCAACATTATACATCTGTGTCAATCTCTCACTCTATTCCCTCCCACACCGCCATTAATTTATTTGGTAGTATAGTTTATTTTTCTATACGGTCAGAAAAAAACATATTGATCGGACATGTTAGCCATAATAAAAATGATAATGTTCGATTCTTATAAAATCGTAATACACATCATCTCATCATGACCTCAGACAAACCCCAAGTCAGATCGCGACCTCACATTTTCTATCCACGAAGCATCGTATTCTCAAGGGATCGAAGAGGGACTGCTAACCCGGTACTCAAAAAATGATTGCTGAAGTCGGATGTGTTAGACCGAAAAGTGCAAATATCGCAGTTATGCTGTAACCTACAACACAACGCATTCCGTTCTCTGGACTGCATTTTTGGGTTTGGTAGTGGGAGATTGAGAACGAACGAAGCCAAGCCAAGACAAGCCAAGCCAAGCCAAGCCAAGCCAAACCAAGCCAAGCCAAGTCAAGCCAAGCCAAGCCAAGCCAATTCCTCTGATTCCACTTAGGCACTACCCCATTTCTCCGAAAGGAGACAGTTATCTGAGGACCGTTCGGTAGGTCGGTCACATCCATGACCAACTGTTACGCCGTGGTTCCAGTCCTCGTGCATGGCATCGGAGGAGGTTGATATATGCTGGAGCAACTCCGTACCGGAACAGCCTCTTTTCTTCGCCTCCATCCGGGTGGAGGGAAGACTTTGGCGCATAAGAGCCACTTATATAGTATCTAGTGGGCCCAGATTGCCTGGTCCAGGCGAATAACATGACTGAACAAAAAAACTCGGTAGCGGTCTAGTGTTTCTGGGATTGGGTGGAGGCCTGTTTTAACAGAGACCTCCACGTTGCGGATGTAGTCATGCCATCGGGTGCTCAGGATACCGCTGGTTGCGCGTGTGGTGGACCTTTAGTCTCGACATGTCATGTTTCATCAATGTCCAGGTTTCGGAGCCGTAGAGCAAGACTGGGACCACGCAGAACTGGTAGATCCGGATTTGTGTCCCAGAGAGATTTTGCCATTACTCCACACATGTCGGAGGTCGTGCAGAGCGGACCCAGCTAGTCCGATCCACCGTGACATATCGGGACCGCTACTCCTATCGCTACTGCGATATATAAATTCGTTGGTGACCTCCGCAATGTGACCTTGTATTTTAATACCCTGGGGTGCTGTGTCGGAAATGAGGTTCTGAATTTTGGTTTTGGCCCAGGATATAGATAGGCCACGGGAGGGCGTTTCACTGTCTAGCATTTCCAGAGAGCGCTACATTGCAGAGCTGTCTGTGCCGAACAGGACAATGTCGCCCACGTAGGCGAGCTTACTGATCAATAGCAATATACCCTCTTGGTGAGTGCTGAGGCGGTCAAGAAGCCAGTCGACTACCAGACAGAATAGGCCGGGTACAAGAACAAATCCTTTTGTAACACCAGAAGTCCTGGGGATTCTGTCAGAGAGTGCCATCATGCCAAATTCTGACGCCGGTGTCCTTGTGTATCTCCTTTATCAGGTTCAACAGGGATTGGAGCGTGCCTAGTTCATGGAGGGCTGTTTATAAAGCCGGCCGATCAACCGAGTAGAAGGCGGAGTTGAAGGCCATGTATGAAACGTTCAAGGGGCGATTGAAGGCCCGGTGAGGAGGCGCAGAGCAAGGAAAGTGTCGGTTGTAGAACGACCCTGGGTGAAGTCAGATTGTTCTGGGCGACGTTTTGTGCTCAAGAGAGGCTTGGGTCTAGCCAGTAGCACGTGGGCAAACACCTTCCTCAGAACCGAGAGTAGTGTTATAGGCCTGTAGTTACTGCAGTCTTTGTGACTCCCCTTGCCTTTGTACAAAGAGACGACGATTCTATCGCGCCAGTCGGCTGTCCCGTCCACCATTCTTGCAGGAATAAATGATGGACGGCTCGATAATGTGATTGGGGGGAGCCGGTCGTCCTTTTCTGAGTTGTCGGATGAAGGCACGGTCTTCAGCTGGGGGGGGGGGGGGGGGGGGGGGGGTTGGGGGGGGGGGCGATGTTGGTTTCCGTATCTGGGGGAGGATCCGGAAATTCAGCAGACAGCTTAGGACATGTCGTTGCTGGTGGGTGGTTAGGAGCATACGTGTAGTGCTCCTTCCAGCTTCTAGCTACCTCCTCGAATGACTTGGCTTGGCTTGGTTTCGTTCATTCTCAATCTCCCCCTATCAAACCATGAAAGGGCTTAAGTAGTAGAATGTAGTCCAGAAAACCGAATGCGTTGTATCGTAGTTTACAGCTTGACTCCGATATTTGCACCTTTCGGTCCAACACATCCGACTTCATGAAGCATTTTTTGAGTACCAGATTAGCATTCCCTCTTCGATCCCTTCTCCTTAGCCAGTCTGCCCTGCTGCAGCCTGTTATTCAGGATCACCGCGTGGAGGTGTAGAAGGGTCTTGGCAGCTATGGTTCGCTGGCCCTGACGCTAGCAGTCAGCTATGGATCGCTGACCACTGCAGCTCATGTGCTGCTCAGCATCTTGATCCCCCTCCTCGTTTGATGATCACATGGAACCGTCAGACTTATTAATGAACTCTAGGCTTTTGTTCTCGTTCTGCTTGCATCCAGGCCGGAGGAGCCATGTAGGCGGGTCTGAGGTCATGGTCAGGTCAAATGTACTAACAACGGTCCACACCTCACTGGCACGTAGGTCTCCATCTAAACGGCCTATGTCATGGCAGTGTGGCCAACGAGGTGGGCATCCGTAGTGATTACCGTATATATGAGCTTGTTGAGTAGCCCTACATTGCACTACAGCCAGGAGCACCCCTTTCTTCTTCTCAAGGACGCCTCGGAAGATGAGCCAATATAACCCGCCACCAGAGAAAGTCGTCAGAAGTAGCTAACTCAACTACGACTAGCATCGGCAACTCCATCAGCAACAACATCAACAACAACAACAACAACATCAACAACATCAACAACAACATCAGCAACAACAACTTCAACATCAACAACAACTTCAACAACAACATCAACCACAACAACTTCAACATCAACAACAACTTCAACAACAACATCAACCACAACAACTTCAACTTCAACAACAACATCAACAACAACTTCAACAACAACAACAACAACAGCATCAACAACTTCAACATCAACAACAACAACATCAACAACACCACGCCCATGTTTACTTAACCAACACCCCACTAGGGCTGATGGGGTCAGCATCACCCCGGGTGCATAGACTTTCCCAATTGAGTATTTGAGTGTAACCCCAGAGCCGTCTGTCATCGAACAAAATATCATGCACCTTCAAGGAAGAGAATATGGCAAGATGGTATTCAGTAACATGAGGCACACTCACATCCAAAACAGGTCAATCGGAAATGCAAAATGAGAATGTGTAAGTGGTGTGCCATCTCATCACTACTTTATGGCTCAGAAACGTGGATACTGAATAACAAGTTGGAAAAGAGTATTGAAGCCTTCGAAATGTAGGTAAATAGAAGAGTGGGTCGCATTTCTTGGAAAAAGAAGAAAACAAATTTGGAGGGATTGAAAAAGTTGAGGAAGTACAGAGAATTAATTACTGAAATCAGGGTTAGACAGTCACGTTACTTTGGTCATATTGAAGTCGGATGTGTCGGACCGAAAGTTGCAAATATCGCTGTATAGCTGTAAACCACGACACAGTCCATTTTTTTAATTATCGGGTTACCCTTTCTTCTTCGATCCCTTCTCCTTAGCCAGCCTGCTCTATTACAGACACTACCTCCTTGTTGAAGACCACACTGGAAGGTAGGAATGAAGACAGTCATCAAAGCGGCATACAACGTTATAAATGGGTGGATAACATCAGAAGATGGACCGGGAAAAGCCTCACAGATTGTACCATTACAGCAAGAGATAGAGTACACTGGAGATTCATTGCAACCGACCTTCGATGCGGAGACGGCACTTGAACTGAACTGAATTTTGGGATTGAGCCTAGACTGCTCGAGTTGGCATTCAGTGCTCTATCCAATAGGTTGAACTTGTGTACCAAGCAAATTCAGAGCGGAGGCAGAGGCACTGAGGGTGGCAGTGGAAGAAATGGTGTCACACAGTGAAAATGAAAGCCATATAGTCCTGCTTACAGATGCTCTGGCCGTAGTCACAGCGCTAAAAAGCCAGAAAAACACTGAGCTTAATGACTTAAGAGCAGCACTCTGCAAACTGTGCCAGCAGTCCGCACCAAAAAGGGTAGTGGTACAGTGGGTCCCATCACACTGCAACATCCAAGGCTACGAGGAGGCAGACAGACTGGCAAAAGAAGGTGCAAGACTACCACAAACAGATACCAGTATGACGTACGAAGAGTCAAAACGGCTTATCAAAGCCAGGTACATGACCAAATGGGAAACCGAACATACTGGTTACACCAAAACCGATGCCTATTACCAGTTGAACCGAAGAGAGCAGGTCGTGGTCTTCAGACTTCGCACTGGCCACAATAGACTGAGGTACCACCTATTCAACAAATTGAAGATAGGTGGTACCGACGAATGCCCGTGCGGTACCGGGAAAATGACCGCTGAGCATCTGCTGCAGAACTGCCCGACATACGAGGATCAAAGAGAGCAGATGTGGCCATCACCAGTGGAACTGCAAGACAAGCTCTATGGCAGTGGCGACAGCCTCAGGATGACCGCCGCTTTTTTCGAAAAAATAATGGTTACTGTCTGACTGCGTATGATGAAGAAGAAGAAGAAGAAAAAGAAGAAGAAAAAGAACTTGTGTACTCAAATGTCATGTTTTGCAATACATGTTGTTTACGGGGTGGCATTGGCGAGCTAAATAATACAATACGTCAGTTGGGTCACAACAGCGATCAAACTGAGAACCGCTGTGTTTGACTTCTTTACAAGTCTATGTAAATACAATTCTGTTTGCTATCCTGTCAATTGTTATTCGCGACGGAGATGTGGAAATACCACATCTGTAGGCGTCACACTCACAGAATCGGAACAATGGGGTACTGAGAGGGGGAGGGGGTAGGGTATGATTTGACGGAAGGATGGAAAAGGAAATGTTTAACAGTGGTCAGAACGATTGGCGGTTCGCAGTTTCTTGGGGCTGGTTGGGGTATTGGCGGGCCTCTTTATGTCGGAGTTTTGTCTACGTTATTGAGAAAGCGATACTTCGGGGACAGAAGTGGTAAGGCGGCGATCTATCTTCGTGTTGTCCGAGGTATTGAAGAGGTGGTGTGTATTACGGGTTGTCTGGGGTATTGTAGAAGTGGTGTGTATTACAGGTTGTCTGGGGTATTGAAGAAGTGTGTATTACGGGTTGTCTGGGGTATTGAAGAAGTGGTGTGTATTACGGGTTGTCTGGGGTATTGAAGAATTGGTGTGTATTATGGATTGTCTGGGGTATTGCGACAACGTATTGTCTGATTTCACGACCTGAAGGAGACAATAGTATTAGTCTGACTTCACCTCCACAAAACTACAATAGCACATCATAACTTCACCTCCACAAAACTACAATAACACATCATAACTTCGCCTCCACAAAACTACAACAACACATTATAACTTCACCTCCACAAAACTACAATAACACCTCATAACTTCACCTCCACAAAACTACAATAACACATCATAACTTCACCTCCACAAAACTACAATAACACATCATAACTTCACCTCCACAAAACTACAATAACACATCATAACTTCACCTCCATAAAACTAAAATAACACATCATAACTTCACCTCCACAAAACTACAATAACCCATCATAACTTCACCTCCACAAAACGACAATAACACATCATAACTTCACCTCTACAAAACTACAATAACACATCATAACTTCACCTCTACAAAACTACAATAACACATCATAACTTCACCTCCACAAAACTACAATAACACATCATAACTTCACCTCCACAAAACTACAATAACACATCATAACTCCACCTCCACAAAACGACAATAACACATCATTACTTCACCACCACAAAACATGAGAATCATTCGAAGTGCAACAGAAGGAAGTCAGGATGAATGGAGAAACATGAGAATCATTCCAAATGCAACAGAAGGAGGTCAGGATGAATGGAGAAACATGAGAATCATTCGAAGTGCAACAGGAGGAAGTCAGGATGAATGGAGAAACATGAGAATCATTCGAAGTGCAACAGGAGGAAGTCAGGATGAATGGAGAAACATGAGAATCATTCGAAGTGCAACAGGAGGAAGTCAGGATGAATGGAGAAACATGAGAATCATTCGAAGTGTGGAAGGATAAGGAGAAAGGTGTATTCTCTCCCCTTAACTGTTCAATATTTATGCCGATAATAGAATGACACCTTTTACATGAGGTGTCTACTGTGTATATTTGGGATTGGGTGTCAAGAGAGAGTGTCACATAATACGGTTTTATAGAGAGCATACACTCACATCATGTACTCAATATTGAGCCAGCGACGTCTACGCTGGTTGGGACATGTTTATCGCATGGAAGACGAGAGGATGGCAAAGGATATCCTTTATGGACAGCATCCATTGGAGTTAGAAGAATCGGCCGTCCCACACTGCGATTCAAGGACGTTTACAAGAGTGACTTGAAGTCATGCGACATCCCATCCGAGGGCTGGGAAGAAATTGCTCAGGATCGAGTTATCTGGAAACAGTTGGACGGGGCGTAGTGGCTGCTGACGCTCGTAGAGGTCTTCTGGCTGTAGAGAAAAGAGAAAGACTGAAGAGATCAAGGAACAGCCAGGCAAGAGCCTCCTCAGTATGGTTGTACGATCTGTGGCAGGGACTGTCACTCACGGATCGGCCATTACAGCCATAGCAGACAGTGTCGACATACAGGAGACAGAGCTGGACAAAACTCACAGGACGTCAGAGATGATCAAGGAGACTAGTGATCACAAACCTAACCACCAGAAAAGTTTCCAACAAACGGAAAACTCCCAGAACTTTGGTAACGCTGACTGGAAATCTTTCCAGTCATCATCTGACTGTGTGCGTGGTGAAATCTACAGCAACATTGCAGAAATGCTCAGTAATGAAGTGACAAGAAGTAATCTAAATGCGACATCACAAAGCACCCATAGAGGCAGTAAAAAGTAAAGTAAAGTAACCCATAGCATTACTGCCTTAGGGATGTGAGCTGTTAACGATCTCAAATTTCAAATGCTCGACTATATGAGGGCAGTAGCCATCTCCTCTCCCTCGCCGCTTTTACTTCCCGGACTGAACCGGTACCCATTTATGGCTGGGTCGACCAGGGAGCCATTGCGGTCTGAAAATCATTACCGCCTCAACTAGGGAATGAACGCAGGACCACTGAGATGCGAAGCATGAGCGCTAACCACTGCGCTACGTGGCTTGATAGAGGCAGTAGGAAGGCGTAAAACATTTATATAGTACAACAATGCAAGCTGTCGTATAGGAAAGAACGAAAGAAGAGCGACCATCGATAGAGAACCATCACAAGAAGCGAAGAGTCTATACAACAAATCATGCGCAAACGTCAAACTCGTAGTTGAGAAGACGAACAATGAAAGTTGGACAGCAGCATGTGCGAGATTTGATCTAAAACACAATAGGAAGAGAGCCTGGGCATTGATTGACAATTTGTCTGTAACAGAAGGAGAACAAATGGTAAGCCAGTGATAGGAAGAAGAAGGGGAATACATGAAGACCAGAAAGACCAGTCAATAGCAGGGCACTTCAACCGGTACTTTGCCTCCGTGAACAGAGCGAGAAAACTCTCTGAGTTGGAACGGCTAGGATACTTGAAACGTCGAGGGGAGGTCCCAACCAATAGAGCCTCTATAATCTTCTTCTTCGTTCGTTCTCAAACTTCTACCAAACCCCGAAAAGGGCTTCGCAAGTGTAGGGATGTTGTCCGTAGGACGGAATATGGTGTGTCGTAGATTACAGCTTGACTGAGGTATTTGTACCATTCGGTCCGACAAATCCGACTTCTGCAGGCATTTTTCGGTGCCGGGATATTCTTCCTTCTGATGGATTCCCCTTAGGTTGTCTCCCCTGTTAGAGCATGTTATCCAGGATCACCACGTCGAGGTGTAGAAGTGTCTTGGCAGATCTGGTTTTCTCGCCACGACACTGGGAGTCAACTTTGGGTCGCTGACCATGTCACTAGGGCTCAGCTTTTGGTCACTGACCATGTCGCTAGGGCTCAGCTTTGGGTCTCTGACCATGTCGCTAGGGCTCAGCTTTTGGTCACTGACCATGTTGCTAGGGCTCAGCTTTGGGTCACTGACCATGTCGCTAGGGCTCAGCTTTGGGTCACTGACCATGTCGCTAGGGCTCAGCTTTGCATCGCTAGGACTCAGCTTTCGGTCGCTGACCATGTCGCTAGAACTCAGCTTTGGGTCACTGACCATGTCGCTAGGGCTCAGCTTTGGGTCTCTGACCATGTCGCTATAGCTCAGCTTTGGATCGCTAGGACTCAGCTTTCGGTCGCTGACCATGTCGCTAGGGCTCAGCTTTGGGTCACTGACCATGTCGCTAGGGCCTAGCTTTGGGTCACTGACCATGTCGCTAGGGCTCAGCTTTGGGTCACTGACCATGTCGCTAGGGCTCAGCTTTGGGTCACTGACCATGTCGCTAGGGCTCAGCTTTGGGTCACTGGCCATGTCGCTAGGGCTCAGCTTTGCATCGCTAGGACTCAGCTTTCGGTCGCTGACCATGTCGCTAGAACTCAGCTTTGGGTCACTGACCATGTCGCTAGGGCTCAGCTTTGGGTCTCTGACCATGTCGCTAGAGCTCAGCTTTGGATCGCTAGGACTCAGCTTTCGGTCGCTGACCATGTCGCTAGGGCTCAGCTTTGGGTCACTGACAATGTCGCTAGGGCTCAGCTTTGGGTCTCTGACCATGTCGCTAGAGCTCAGCTTTGGATCGCTAGGACTCAGCTTTGGGTCGCTGACCGGTGCAGCTCATGCACTGCTCAGCATCTTGATTTGAATATTTTGATGTGAAAGAATTTTAACAAGGTCTGAAAAAAGTAATACCTAGAAAGTTGTCATGGTCAGCCATGTTATTCATAATGAACTACTTACTCATATGGGCGCATTGAGGAATGAAACAATCTTCTAGCTGATCAACTTGGCTTGGAGAAATGGACAACTGTTCAAAGATTTGTAGAATGCACATATTATACCCGTTCTTGGGACAGATGACAGGTGTCCATGTGGGGAGCATATCATTACCGTGGAACACATCCTCCAAAGCTGCACGCTCACGCAGGAAAAGAGAGAACAATACTGGCCCAGCGATTCAGATTTGAGACAAATACTTTATGGAGATTAAACAGCGTTACAAACAACGGTGTCCTTTGTAAGAGAAACCGGGACTTGATCTGATGAAGGACGAAGAAGAAGAAGATACACGTTCTGAAATGCAAATTATGTAAAAAGATTGGCGTTTCCTAAGGGGAAGATCATTCAATGGATTGACCAGGTTTGTTGGCAACCATGCCATGGGTATCACATGACCAAAGAAAGGTGCAGTCGCCTCAAAGATGGCCGTACATATATCTTAAGGCATACAATCTGTGGCTACAAAGTCTGGTTATATCAGAATATGTTTGCCATTTGGAGAAAAGACGACTTCAAGGTCACCCTGGAAGGAGCTCGTTCTAGAAGACTGCTTTACTGATGGACCAGTTTTCAAAGCCGAAATAACAGACTTTCATGCAGCAACTCAAATTTGTATCAGCGAAGAAACTACTGTAAGGAAAATAGTAATTCTAACAGACTCCAGGAGCAACTGAAGGCCATCTCAAGCCCTCAGGCCATCTCAAGCTCCAAACAAAGATACAGTTTCACACGAACGAAAATTTAACATAGAATTGCTGTCTTTAAAAATAAATAGATTTGGTGCTACAGTTGATTCCAGCCAACTGTAGGATCCTTGGAAACGAGAAAGCAGATGAGCTCGCAAAAGCCAGTAGTGAGTGCACGCAGACTCATCATCCACAGAGCTATAAAGAAGCAAAAACACTCATCAAACGATCCATAAGGACGGAATGTAGAGATCCACACAAAGAATACGAGCCAGAAAATGATAAAATGATAGCTTTACAAACTTGGCAGAGATGGACAGACAAAGATCTTTAGACTCATAACGGGACATTCTAGACTCAAGGTCTACCTCCACATAATGGATTATTAGAAACACCACAGCATGCGATTGTGGAGCACCCAAGCAAACACCAGAACACACCCTGCAAGTCTGCCCCACTTATTCAGAGATGCAGTCTGGCCCGGGGGTAGCGACCATGCTCGACAAACCGTAGATGACCGACAAGGATCTGAAACACAGTTTACTTCGTGAGGTAACACCTCCCCCCCCCCCCTCTCCCCCACCGCGGGGCTAGAAACATAGCCTGAGTTGATCGATGAAGAAGTAGAAGGACTGGACTGTTGGCAGAAAGTTGAACAACTAATTTGATAGGGCTATAAACATCTCAGAAAGTTGAACAACTAATTTGATAGGGCTATAAACATCTCAGAAAGTTGAACAACTAATTTGATAGGGCTATACACATCTCAGAAAGTTGAACAACTAATTTGATAAGGCTATAAACATCTCAGAAAGTTGAACAACTAATTTGATAAGGCTATAAACATCTCAGAAAGTTGAACAACTAATTTGATAAGGCTATAAACATCTCAGAAAGTTGAACAACTAATTTGATAGGGCTATAAATATCTCAGAAAGTTGAACAACTAATTTGATAGGGCTATAAACATCTCAGAAAGTTGAACAACTAATTTGATAGGGCTATAAACATCTCAGAAAGTTGAACAACTAATTTGATAGGGCTATAAACATCTCAGAAAGTTGAACAACTAATTTGATAAAGCTATAAACATCTCAGAAAGTTGAACAACTAATTTGATAGGGCTATAAACATCTCAGAAAGTTGAACAACTAATTTGATAAAGCTATAAACATCTCAGAAAGTTGAACAACTAATTTGATAGGGCTATAAACATCTCAGAAAGTTGAACAACTAATGTGATAGGGCTATAAACATCTCAGAAAGTTGAACAACTAATTTGATAAAGCTATAAACATCTCAGAAAGTTGAACAACTAATTTGATAGGGCTATAAACATCTCAGAAAGTTGAACAACTAATTTGATAAAGCTATAAACATCTCAGAAAGTTGAACAACTAATTTGATAGGGCTATAAACATCTCAGAAAGTTGAACAACTAATTTGATAGGGCTATAAACATCTCAGAAAGTTGAACAACTAATTTGATAAAGCTATAAACATCTCAGAAAGTTGAACAACTAATTTAATAGGGCTATACACATCTCAGAAAGTTGAACAACTAATTTGATAGGGCTATACACATCTCAGAAAGTGGAACTAAATTGATAGGGCTATAAACATCTCAGAAAGTTGAACAACTAATTTGATAGGGCTTTAAACATCCCAGAATGTTGAACTAAATTGATATGGCTTTAAACATCTCAGAATGTTGAACTAAATTGATATGGCTATAAACATCTCAGAAAGTTGAATTAAATTGATATGGCTTTAAACATCTCAGAATGTTGAACTAAATTGATATGGCTTTAAACATCTCAGAATGTTGAACTAAATTGATATGGCTATAAACATCTCAGAAAGTTGAACAACTAATTTGATAGGGCTATAAACATCTCAGAAAGTGGAACTAATTTGATAGGGCTATAAACATCTCAGAAAGTGGAACTAATTTGATAGGGCTATAAACATCTCAGAAAGTTGAACAACTAATTTGATAAGGCTATAAATATCTGAGAGTGTTTCACTAGTCATTGAAGAATTTAGAGGAAATAGCGATTGTTCCTCCCAGACAAATTATCGAACCACAATAGTTTGCACGACACCATTTACTCAGCTGGTTATGGTTTCCTGACTTACAGTTACAAAGCACGCCTCATCCTATCTGAAAACAAGCTCTGCCCTCGAACAACAAAGTATCTAACACTTTTCTCCCGACAACAGTGTCTCTGTGGACGCCTTCATGTATTGTTTTGCTATTGATGAAATCTGCGGATCCGTCCTTCACCTTGCCATTCACACAAACGTGAAATCGGGCATTTCAATTCTCATTTTTTTAAACCTGGATTCTAAATAACAAGAATTTGAGAAACGGAATAAAATCACTGAAACTAAAATGATGTGGGAGGAATTATCAATGTCTTGTGAAATTAATTCATTAATTAAAAAAAGGGCAATGTACAATGGAACATACCAAGATGTAGAACAAAACTTCATTTCAAATGTGATTTCCAGCCATCAATAATCAGGTTTATTGCAAATGCATGATGGCATTGATTCAAGAACTATAATAATACATAAAGATGCCGTTCTTTTCCAATTACCGAATGCGTCAAGGGTTACAGGATTCGGGCCGATTGGTGTCAAGGTTTCATGTTTTGATAGTCGCAGCACAGTGTGTAGGCTAGGTTTAGAATTGTATCCACTCTGAAAGCCATACAATCATTCACCTTTTCGCTGCAATGTGAAGTGTACTTCGCCACTACAGCTCTCACTTTTCTTCTTCTTTTTTTTCCTCTTTCTTCTCCCTGTTTTTCTTCTTCTTCCTTTTTCTTCTTCTTCTCCTGAAAAAAACGGCGGAGTCCGGAGTCGAACCCACACCACCTGATCACGAGGTCGACGGCTTAACCACTTTGCCACGGAATCCACTATAAGACGACATCTGTTTTTATTTTCAAATTGACAACATACCGATGTTAAATTGTATTTTGTGCGAGAGTCAATCTTGCTCTGTCTCCTTTAAAATGCAACTTATTTCAGCGAAAT
The DNA here is from genome assembly GCA_036924085.1 of Ariolimax columbianus. Lineage (NCBI taxonomy): Eukaryota > Metazoa > Mollusca > Gastropoda > Stylommatophora > Arionidae > Ariolimax > Ariolimax columbianus. The sequence goes on from JAVGWX010000022.1 coordinate 49,497,565, forward strand.
TGCAACCATCCACAACCATCTACAACCATCCACAACCATCTACAACCATCTACAACCATCTGCAACCATCTACAACCATCTGCTCCAATGTGAATCCTGTGATTTATCTGCAGCTGGTCTCTTTGCAAGAACCATGTTTCTGGTGTTTAACCGTTGCATTTGTGTGTTCTTCGTGACGATGTGGTGAGGTCCTAAGCATAGCGGTCTTTAATTTTCTTTTACGACATAATTGGGAGGTAGCAGTGGTTCCATTCCCTCATTACCTGCCACTGCGGAAGTAAACTTATTTTTCTGTCCGATCAACTGATGCTTTACTTCTCGGCTGTATATTCACCAAGGAAACTATGCTGCAGGTCTTCAACAGTTATATTTCTTTAATTGGGAAGGAAGCCTAACTTCTGGTCAGACGAAACATACAGATCAGACATGATAGTCAGGGTCAGTCAAAACATTCAGATCAGACATGATAGTCAGGATCAGTCAAAATATACTGACCAAACATGTTAATCAGTTTCAGGGAAAACATACTGGACAAGACCCTCATTTTGGCTTCCACGCAGCCCTTTCTTGAAAAAGGCTGTTTTTACGATAGCCTGGCTAACAGTGTGAGGATCGACGTGATCCTTGTTGTAGTGAGCGACACGCAGTCAAAGCCAAACATAGCACAACCGCCCGGAGGGCGTTTCTACGGCAGCATTGCATTATACATGCTGTCAGACGGGGCAATAACAACCATGTTATCTTCTTCTTCGTACGCTGTCAGACGTCAACTTGTATTTGTTTGAAGAAAGCAGCTGTCACCCTGAGGCTGTCGACACAGCCATAGAGCTTGTCTAGTGTTGCCACTGGTGATGGCCACATGTGCTATCTCTGGTCCTCGTATGTCGGGCAGTTTTGCTGCAGATGTTCAGCGGCCATTTTCCCTGTGCCACACGAGCATTCGTCAGTGCCACCTATCTTCAATTTATTGAATAGATGGTACCTCAGTCTGTTGTGACCTATGCGGAGTCTGAAGACCACGACCTGCTCTCTTCTGTTCAGCTGGTAGTAGGCATTGATTTTTGTGTAACCAGTATGTTCTGTTTCCCATTTGGCCATGTATCTGGCCCTAATAAGCCTTTTGGACTCTTCGTAGGTCACACTAGAATCTGGTTGTGGTAGTCTTGCACCTTCTTTTGCCAGTCTGTCTGCCTCCTCGTTGCCTTGGATGTTACAGTGGGATGGAACCCACTGTACCACTACTCTTTTTGGTACGGACTGCTGACATAGTTGACAGAGTACTGCTCTTAAATCATTAAGTTCAGTATTTTCTGGCTTTTTAGTGCTGTGACTACGGCCAGGGCATCTGTAAACAGGACTATCTGGCTTTCATTGCTTTCGCCTGTCAGCATTGCTTCTACTGCAGCCCTCAGTGCCTCTGCCTCTGCTCTGAAATTGCTTGAGAATTTTCCAGTTGCCACTGACAGTGTTATTTTTCTACCATTTGGTAGGCTCAGGAATACCCCTGCCCCTCCATTCTGTGTTGTGTTTATTACAGAACCGTCGGTGTATGCATGGGTCCAGTCCATGCTTTGGTAGTTTTCCGTTATGTGCCTCAGGGTTATGTCTCTTCTTTTTTTTTCAGTCTGGCTGTTCTTGTTTCCAATACCTGGTATATTTTCTACCACCTCCGGAGTGATTTGCTGCTTCCATATGAGTTTGCGTACAGTAGGGATGGGCTTTGGTGTTGTTACGGTGTTCATAGGGTCTTCGCTAATTTTCGCTTTGGCTATTTCTGCAAAAGTTTCTCCGCTTTAGTTTCCCATTTCCAAATCTATTTAGTCTCTGATGCATTGGATGGTCAGTCAGTCTTCTGAGTTTCTCTGCTTGCTGCTGGGCTTTGCAGTATCTTTTGTCGGTCATGGATTGCAGATTTGTAATCTTTTCAAGTTCTACAATTGGCGTTGACTTCATGCCTCCTGTTATAACTCTCATGGCTTGGTTTTGAAGTTTGCTAATTTTATCAAAGTTCGCCTTTGCTGCTGTTGTCCATGCTGCAATGCCATACTCGAGAACTGGTCTCACTCTTCCAGTGTACAGTTTCTTTAGTATTCTTTCGTCTGCTCCCCAGCTTGTGCCAGCAAGTTTCCTCATAATTGCCATTCTTTGTCTGGCTCGATCTGACTTTTCCGTGTCATGCGCCGATCAAATGTGACGACCAAGTAGTTTGAGTTGTCGTTTGGACGCAGATATTTGTCGTTATGACTTATTTTGGTGTTTTGTTGTTTATTTGAAAGCGAGAATATCGTACATGTTGTTTTTTTTCCTCGTTTATTTTGACCAGCCACGAGTTCAACGATGTTATGGCCTGCTGCATCCGATTGTTTACTACGGTGATATTTTTTTCAGAGGTCCACATAGCCAGATCATCTACAAACATGGAGCTGTGGACTCTTCTTGATATATTCTCTGTGATGTTGTTTAAATACACCAGGAAAAGTGTGGGTGACAGTACTCCTCCTTGGGGTACTCTTACTCCAGTGTCACATTTTTGCTCATCTGCCCTTGTACTTGAACTCTGGCTGTTCTGTTTTCGAGGTAGTGGCTGAACCATCTGTACATTTTCCCACAAACTTCACTTCTTCGTAGCTTGACTTTAAGTCCCTCTTTCACACCTTGCCAAATGCCTTCTCTAGATCCACCCAAACCGCTACTGTATGCTTTTTCTCCTGGTAGGCATCCTCTATTTCCTGTTCCATGAGAGTGATCTGGTTCTCAGTTGATCTGTGTTGTCTAAATCCTGCTTGCTGTGGAATTAGTATGTGTTTTTCTTCCAGGTGCCACATCAGTCTGGTGTTTATCATACGCTCCATCAGTTTGCCTACACAGCTCAGTAGACTGATGGGCCGGTATCCATTTGGATCTGATCTATCTTTTTCTTTCTTTGGTACTGGTATAAGTACAGTATCTTTCCATGCCTGCGGTACAATTCCCCTTTTCCTGCTTTGGTTCAGGACTGATAGTAACTTCCTCTTTACTGTTTGGCCCAACCCCATCAACATTTCTTTTGTTACCCCATCTTTTCCGGGTGATTTCTTTTTTTTTAAAGTTCTCATGGCCTCATCCATTTTATTCATTGCCATGGTATCTGACCTTAATCCTAACTCTATTCAAAATCCTAACCTAACCCTAAACCGTACCCTAACCCTAATCCTTAACCTAACCCTAAAACTAACCCCAAAACTTACTCTAACCCTAAACCGTACACCTTACCTTAACCCTAACCCGTCGCAGAACTCAATATAACCATATTTTCTAGACTTCTATCTTCATCTAAGTCCTTATCTATTTATTTAAAATAAAATTATATCGACCTGTCCTCACCTCAACCCGAAATGGATAGTCTCGTTACAGTCATCAGCTGTCAAATAGGGGTATAATGGTACACTAGGAACTCTGTTTGGGGTGAATTGAGACGCAATTACCGCATATTCTTGTTTGTGTGCGGAATCACCTTTTTGTTATTATTATTTTGTTCTTGCTAGATTACAATTATCTAAAAATGAAAGCGGATCAACTTTTTTCTACTCTACCCAACACCACCACCACCACCAACACCATCATCATCTCTTCTCTCTCCCGGTCAACATTTAAAAGATTGAAACTATTAGAAAACGAAACAATAATTGCTAAAGATTTGTAATTGCAGATGGTGTCTCGGAACATTATCGTCCATAATCTCCTGACATTTTATTCACGAGCGGCACCAAACGCAGATTTTGTCTTCAAGTGCTAGGCCGAATTGCGTAGGCGGACGCGTTTCTCTGCAATCTCTTGCCCTTGAATTTTATGAATTCCGTTGTTGGGTTTTTGGGTCTGTAATTTTGTTTAGCGTGCTAATATTTTATCTGGTATTCGTGCTTTGTGTGTGCTTTCTGTCTGTCCTGTATGAAGGCATTAGATATCGAAATGTATCTATATTTTGAATATCTGCTCGGCCTGTTGTCACCAAATGTGGGAGCTCTCTACAATCAGATGTGTCTGTCTGTTACCACCAAGTGTTGGAACTCTTTACAATCAGTCCAGTTTGTCTGTTGTCATGAAACACAGAAAATGTTTACTGTTAGATGGTTCTGTCTTCTACCCAGAGTTGGAACTCTTTACAATCAGATGTGTCTGCTACCACTAAGTGTTGGAGCTCTTTACAATCAGATGTGTCTGTTACCCTGAGTTGGGACTCTTTACAATCAGATGTGTCTGTCTGCTTCCACTAAGTGTTGGAGTTCTTTACAATCAGATGTGCCTGTTACCCTGAGTTGGGACTCTTAACAATCAGATGTGTCTGTCTGCTTCCACTAAGTGTTGGAGTTCTTTACAATCAGATGTGTCGTTACCCTGAGTTGGGACTCTTTACAATCAGATGTGTCTGTCTGTTACCACCAAGTCTTGGAGCTCTTTACAATCAGATGTGTCTGTTACCCAGAGTTGGGACTCTTTACAATCATATGTCTTTGTCTATCATCACCAAGGTAACTATATATACTCAATCCCAAATTGACCCAGGGTATTTTTTTGGTGGCAGGCAACTTTGGTCTCAACCTATCCTACACAAAATGTAAGTCTGAGAAGAAAACATGGGTGGTTTGATGCAGACCACATGACCTGGAGTCTGCACTTGGCGGAGAGCAAAGATGGACTTAATACCATATTCCCAATATGCCATACAGTGTATAATTGGGATATTTACAACATTTTAACAGCATAACCATACATTATTAACAAATAAGGTAAACATGATTCGCCCAATGTCGGTACAGTAATAACATGATTAACACAATGTCGGTACAGCAATAACATCATTCACCCAATGTTGGTACAGTAATAACATCATTAACACGATGTCGGTACAGCAATAACATCATTCACCCAATGTCGGTACAGCAATAACATCATTCACCCAATGTCGGTACAGCAATAACATCATTAACACAATGTCGGTACAGCAATAACATCATTCACCCAATGTTGGTACAGCAATAACATCATTCACCCAATGTTGGTACAGTATTAACATCATTCACCCAATGTTGGTACAGTATTAACATCATTCACCCAATGTTGGTACAGTATTAACATCATTCACCCAATGTCGGTACAGCATTAACATCATTCACCCAATGTCGGTACAGTATTAACATCATTCACCCAATGTCGGTACAGCAATAACATCATTCACCCAATGTCGGTACAGCATTAACATCATTCACCCAATGTCGGTACAGTATTAACATCATTCACCCAATGTCGGTACAGTATTAACATCATTCACCCAATGTCGGTACAGTATTAACATCATTCACCCAATGTCGGTACAGTATTAACATCATTCACCCAATGTCGGTACAGTATCACCTCCTCCACTACACTTAACTCCCTGCTCTGGAAATTATTCAGATTTTGCTATTCTTTCTTTCTACACCTCTCTCTCTCTGTCAGTCTCTCTCTCCATCTTCCCTCCCTCTCTCACTCTCTCTCACTCTCTCTCTCAATCTCTCACTCCATCTCTCTCTCACTCTCTCTCACTCTCCATCTCTCTCTCTCCATCTCTCTCTCCATCTCTGTCTCTCTCCCTCCCTCTCTCTCTCCATCTCTTCCATCTCCATCTCTCTCACTCTCTCTCACTCTCCATCTCTCCCTCTCTCTCTCCATCTCTCTCACTCTCTCTCTCACTCTCTATCTCTCTCTCCATCTCTCTCTCCATCTCTCTCCCTCCCCCTCTCTCTCCATCTCTTCCATCTCCATCTCTCTCACTCTCTCTCACTCTCCATCTCTCCCTCTCTCTCTCCATCTCTCTCACTCTCTCTCTCTCACTCTCTATCTCTCTCTCCATCTCTCTCTCTCCATCTCTGTCTCTCTCCCTCCCCCTCTCTCTCCATCTCTTCCATCTCCATCTCTCTCACTCTCTATCTCTCCCTCTCTCTCCATCTCTCTCCATATCCATCTCTCTCTCTCCATTTATCTCTCCATATCTCTCTTTCCATCTCTCGCTCTCCATCTTTCTCTCTCCATCTCTCTCTCTCCTTCTCTCTCTCCATCTCTCTCTCTCTCTCCATCTCTCTCCATCTCTCTCTCTCCATCTCGCTCTCCATCTCTCTCTCTGCATCTCTCTTTCTCTCTCCATTTCTCTCCCTCTATTTCTCCATATCTCTCTCTTTCCATCTCTCTCTCCATCTCTCTCCATCTCTCTCCATCTCTCTCCATCTCTCTCTCCCATCTCTCCCTCCATCTATCTCTCTATCTCTCTCCATCTCGCTCTCTCTCTCTCTCTTTCCATATCCCTTCCTCTCTCCATCTCTCTCCCTCTCTATTTCTCCATATCTCTCTCTCCATCTCTCTCCCCATCTCTCTCTCCATCTCTCTCTCTCCATCTCTCCTCTATATCTATATCTTTCTCTCCATCTCTCTCTCTCCATCTCTCTCTCCATCTCTCTCTCTCTCTCTCACTCTCAAGACAATGACATTAACACGTTTCTCTGGAATAATTCCGTCCATGTCGCCGCTGGCCTCCTGAGCCTATGTGGCTGACGTGTGTGTAGGGGCAAGTTAGCCCAGGCGTACAGTTCACAAGTAGATAATGGCGTCGGCCATTTGCATGTCAATATTGCTGATTTACACATTCTGTTTTATCAGTCCTTTCTTACCGTCTGTCTGTCCTTTTTTTCTGCGTGGCCATGTCTCATTTTCTTATTTGCCTATGTTATCATTCATTTGCATCTTCTTCTTCTTTTTCTTCTTCTTCTTCTTCTCCATTTCTCTGGATAAGGATTGCAGTAGTGGAGAGTTCTTCAGGGCTGCCAAACAGCTTTCTGTGGATATTCGTCTCCGTGGGCAATTGTTCAATACGCAATTGGTTAAGAATATAGCAGTTTTGCAGGATAGGTTCGGATGTCTATGCTGCCTGCCCACACATACACATGGGTGATGGAGCCAATTTTAGCCTGTGTAAATGGCTATTCAATATGTCCCATTCTCAACGGTGACTCAATAATCTCCAGGTAAGGTGTTCGCCTCAGGTGGGGGGACTCAGTAGTCTCCAGGTAAGGTGTCCGCCTCGGGTGGGGGGACTCAGTGGTCTCCAGGTAAGGTGTCAGCCTCGGGTGGGGGGGGACTCAGTGGTCTCCAGGTAAGGTGTCCGCCTCGGGTGGGGGGACTCAGTAGTCTCCAGGTAAGGTGTCCGCCTCAGGTGGGGGGACTCAGTGGTCTCCAGGTAAGGTGTCCGCCTCGGGTGGGGGGACTCAGTGGTCTCCAGGTAAGGTGTCCGCCTCGGGTGGTGGGACTCAGTGGTCTCCAGGTAAGATGTCCGCCTCGGGTGGGGGGACTCAGTGGTCTCCAGGTAAGGGGTCCGCCTCGGGTGGGGGGACTCAGTAGTCTCCAGGTAAGGTGTCCGCCTCGGGTGGGGGGACTCGGTGGTCTCCAGGTAAGGTGTCCGCCTCGGGTGGGGGGACTCAGGGGTCTCCAGGTAAGGTGTCCGCCTCGGGTTGGGGGACTCGGTGGTCTCCAGGTAAGGTGTCCGCCTCGGGTGCGGGGACTCAGTGGTCTCCAGGTAAGGTGACCGCCTCGGGTGCCAAACGTCGCATGTTCGAATCAAGGAGATACCGGGTTTTTTCTCTCACGTGGATCTTCTGGTAAAAATTCCCATAATCTCTGGGTAGTGAGATCGGACTCCCGTGTTCAGTGTCGAGAACGTTAAAAATTCCTTGATAGTTGGAAATCGAAAAGAGTAGACTTAACGGTCGATGCCAGGACAAAATTCAAGTTAAAAACCTATTCAAGTTATCTGTACCTTTCCCTGGGTGGTTTGTTAAGAGCAGCTATAGATGCCACCTAACTGGCTGCGGGTCTACTTAGCTCTAGTGTTTGAGTCTGTTAAGATGGAATCATACATCGCTAAAAACCACCTTCCAAGAAACTGGTTGTATACAGACTCTGTAGAGTCTTCTATACCAGTATAAAAACGTTGTTGATTTGCTCGGAACAGGATCACTTGCTCTGCTCGATGAAGACAGTGATAGTTGTCTTTCGTTTGGTCAACTTTCCTTATTGCTTGGATAAGTTTCATCTTTCCTTGGAATGTGATTGTTTGTTCGTTTTGTTTTTGTACTGCTCCCTTCTTTGCCAACCTGCCTGCTGTCTCATTTCCTGGTATGCCACAGTGTGATGGCATCCGCTGTGTCACCCCGCTTCTTGTAGGTTTTAGTTCTCCCACAAACTCATTCTTATGCATCTAGTTGTGTTGATTCATTTCTTTGTTTTCAACAAATACTTTCGCCTTTCTGAATTCGTTTTGAGAATCTTTAATCCATTTTCACTTCTCTTAAGTCTTGTTCTACTTCTCTTCAAATCTGAACTTCTTTCATTCACCGATTAGTCAATCTCTCAAAACCATTCTATCCATTTGTGCCTTATTTCATTCTTGATGAGAGTATCTCACGACCTTCCAACCCATTTGCAATGCGTTCCTTTACCTTGTAATTCTTACTCTGCGTTTCTACCAATCTAACTCTTTCTCCCACGTATTTTTCTTCCTTCTCTTTTCTTTCATTCTATAATTCTCTCTTCATTATTACTCTTTCACTTCTTGTCGATAGATTTGTACTTCTCTCTCTCCTCTATTACACTTTCTTCTATTTTCTACCAATCTGTACTTCACTCTCTTCCCCCAATCTTGTCGTAATTACACTTTCTTCTTTTGTTTATCAATCTGTACTTCTTTCTTTTTCCTCTATATTTCAATTTTTGATCTTTTCTATAATTCTGTACCATCTCTCTCTCTCTTATTACTTCTTCTTCCCGTTTTCTTGCCATCTGTAATACTCTCTCTCTCCTTTATTACTCTTTCTTCCTCTTACCTTGCCATCTGTAATCCTCTATCTCTCTTATTACTCTTTCTCTTGATTTTGATAAAACTGCTACTCTCTCTCTCTCTCTCTCTCTCTTTTATTACACTGTAATCTTTTTTCTATCATGCTGTACTTTTATATATCTCTCTCTCAATCTCTCATTCATCTCTTCTCCGCTTTTCTCCAAATCTGTACTTCTGTCTCCCGCTTTTGTTTTTCTCCGCTTTTCTCCCAATCTGCAATTCGCGCGCGCTCTCTCTCTATCTCTATCTCTCGCCTTCTCTCCCTCTTCAATCAATCTGTACTTCTCTTTCCTTCTAACTCACATGTCCATCAATCTATACTTCTCTCACTCCTTCATCCTCCTTCTCCTCCTCACTCCCCAACCTCGTATCTAAACAATACAGCCTCCCACACAAACCAATGCCAGCAACATCCATACTCACACTCATCTGACAGCAACCCCTGATCTGGTAACTATCCATATGTTTCTACCCATAAATCCATGCACCGAACCTGTTTACAAAAGAGAATATCTTCAGCCAAACGCTGGAGAAGAATTCCATCCATACCACTGGTATCTCAAGCATTGTTGGTACGATGACGCTAACGTCTGATCAGGCAAAGCACACTTATCAGACAATGTAGGCTAGGGCATGTGAAATATACTGACCAAGACTCTCACCTGACGGGACGATGAGGCTAACGTCTGGTCAGGCAAAGCACACTTATCAGACAATGTTAGCCAGGGCATGTAAAATATAATGACCAAGACCCTCACCTGACGGGATGATGAGGCTAACGTCTGGTCAGGCAAAGTACACTTATCAGACAATGTTAGCCAGGGCATGTGAAATATACTGACCAAGACCCTCACCTGACCTCCTCGTTGGTCGTCTTGGAAACAGGCTGTTGTCGAGGACAACTGTGGCTAACAAGATGAGGTTCGACCCGTTGTGGGCATTACCAAAAAACCATCTCAAGCGTTGCCGAGTGGCTGATGTTCCTGCGGGTAACATGGCGATAGGGCAACATGCTGGGATTGAGTCCAATTTAAAAAGTGGACAGTTGAGTTACAAGTCTACAACTCCTACTTGCACGATGTTTCCTCCAAGCTATTGTGTCTATGATAACTCCACCGTCACTTCCATATCCATACCTATGATCCGATCTCTGTCATGTATGAAAACTGGCTTAAGAGTGTCTAGAATTCGAGGTGATTTAGTAAAGGTTTATAAGATATTGGAAGGTAAGGATACATTAGACTATTGCAAGTTTTTTTAATATCCAAAATACAACCCAGGGTGGACAGCGTGGGCTAGTGGTTAAGTGACACGACTCACAACCCCAAGGTGCTGGGTTCGATCACCATCCGGCAGTGGCCGTTACCCCGGGGAAGCAAACCCTTAGAAAATGCAGGAGGAAGCATACACTTACATGAAATAAATGCCGTAGTCGGATAAACTGGGCCGAAGGACGCAAAAATTAAAACCGTAGTGCAACGCACGCCATCTTGGGGCGAACACAAAAACAAAAACATACACAATAAATAATACAACCATCTACAAGAACAAGAGGGCGCAGCAACAAATTGGTTAAAGAACTGTCCAAATTAGATACCAGGAAATATTCTTTTAGTCAGAGAGGGGTGAATACTTGGAATGGATTACCATCGAAAATAGTGTAGGCTGGGTAAATTAATTAATTCAAGAATAGATTGGATGCACATAGATATTATTAGATTACGTGAATGTAAAAGCAACTTGGTCTTCCAGACCCCGAATGGAATATTGTGCAACAAAACCTTGTCGTCGGAACTGAGGGTGTCCTTGGGGGGCACTTGGAACCAGTACTGACATATGGCAGTGAATCATGGACAATTAGCAAGCAAGCGCATAGATCTTTGGAAGCAACAGAGATGTGGTTTTACAGAAGAATGCTGCTGATCGCATGGATTGCAAAGAAGACTAATGATACGGTACTTGAGGAGGCACAAACACAAAGACAACATATTACAAAGATCAGAGCAATGCAGTTATTTTTTATCGGGCATGTTATGGGACAAAGTGGCTTGGAGCACGTTGTGACATCGGGAAAAATAGCAGGAAAGAGAGACAGAGGAAGGCAGAGAGAGAAGATGTTGGACAGTCTGAGAGACAGAGGAAGGCAGAGAGAGAAGATGTTGGATAGTCTGAGAGACAGAGGAAGGCAGGGAGAGAGAAGATGTTGGACAGCCTGAGAGACAGAGGAAGGCAGAGAGAGAAGATGTTGGGCAGTCTGAGAGACAGAGAAAGGCGGAGAGAGAAGATGTTGGACAGCCTGAGAGAATGGCATGGGCGACAATCCACAACAGAATTGGTAAACGACACACGTGATAGAAATGGATGGTGGTCTATGATCGCCAACCAACAGGGCCCCTGATGATGCTGATGATGAATGTAAAAGAAACAGGTTGCATACGGACTCTGCAGAGTCTTCTAAACCAGTATAAAGAAGTTTAGTTATATCTGCGCTTCTTGCCTTTTCCAATCATTATGTTTGCGTCTTTTTCTTCACTTCTGTTTATTTCACCGTCTGACTCCCTCATAACAAGATGTTAATCGTCTCTTTTTTTTACCAGTTGTTCTACTCTCGCCCATCATTGTCTGTTCCTCGCCATTGTTCTATTTTCTTCGTCATTATCTAGCTCTCACTTATTTCTCATTATTCAGTGCCAGAATTTGGTATTAACAAAAAATAAATAAATAAAAGAAACACCGTAAAACAGAAAGAAGAAACACCGTAACACAGAAAGAAGAAACACCGTAAAACAGAAAGAAGAAACACCGTAAAACAGAAAGAAGAAACACCGTAAAACAGAAAGAAGAAACACCGTAAAACAGAAAGAAGAAACACCGTCAAACAGAAAGAAGAAACACCGTCAAACAGAAAGGAGTGCCTATGCCGAATGATTGGGGAAATACGAATGGATAGAATCAGAAACGAAGATATTAAGAGACAAGTAGTTAGAACTCCAGTGCTAAACCTCATCAATGGATAGCAAAGCTAATGGTTCGGCCAAGTGAAATGTTTCTGTTTCTTAGAATCGACGTCACTGCACTCCGGGCATACCCATATGTGCTCAGTCTCTCTCATCAAATAGTGTAAGGTATGGATGCTGATGGTCCCTGTAGCTCGCTGGTTGTACACGCTCCTGCGTCGCCCTCTCATGCGCCCCACTCCGCTCGAACCTCGTTTAATGTGGAAACTTTGCAGTCTGTGGATTGATGCTTCATCTATTGCGGTGTCCTCATCCAGCAGGCGGTCATTGATTGATTTCAAAATGTCACTTCTGTCCATCACCAATGTGCCCATGATGGGAGCTTGAGAAGCCATGATGTCAGCTCTTTCATTGCCTTCAACCCCAGCATGAACATGACAGCAGATCCAGGTCAACGCCTGAAAGTTTGAAGCCTCAACAGCAGCTATCCACTCGTACCTAAGCCATCCCTTCTGTACTTTCTGAAGTACGGCTTGCGCGTCTGTCACGATGACTGCCTTTGTTATAGAAGTCTCAGATATCCATTTCAGTGTTGAGGTCACTGCTTCCGTCTCCATTCTTATACTGGAGGTTGTTGCCATGTATGCCCTACTGCGCTTAGCAACGATCATGTCGTATCTCTCAGAAAGCAAACATCTACAGAATGGATACAGAGCCATGGGCCGACCACGAAAAAGATGGATAGCATCAATAACAGAAGCACAACCAAAGCTCACACATATGCAAATTGACACCCCTTACTCTCAAAGAGCGCGCCGAGGCTGGAACGGATGATCATATCGGTAAAATAAAACATTAACAACTTTCGTAGTATGACCTTTGCAGAATGTTGCCTCTTATAGCTGCCAATCTATTTAGTTGTAAGTTTATTGGCAAGTGAGGATTCCGTGGCGAAGTGGTTTAGCCGTAGGCCTCGTCATCAGGTGGTGTTGGTTCGACTCCGGACTCCGCCGTATTTTTCACGGGTGCTTGATGCGGAGTCCCCTGCATGTCGCAGTAGCCCCCTAGAGTGAGGATACAAAGTAGCACAGTTTATCCTTACTAAAAATTGCGCTAGCAAAATCAGTGATGTTATCGTCCTCCACGATGGACGGCGACGTTTGCCTTCGCTTATTGGCAAGTGTGCAGTACAGTAGGTTGCCATTACTTTCTGTACGTGGAGGGGGAAAAACCATGTCTGCCAAACTGGACACGAACGTGATTCGAACCTGGTACGTTGGGATTGTGAGACGGATGCTTTAACCACTAGACAACTCAGCCTCCTAAGACAACACAGTGAAAATAAACGTCTATTCCTGATTATAAGTACAACCAAAACCGTCTGCTGGATGAGGATACCGCAATAGATGACGCAGCAATCCACAGACTGCAGGGTTTCTACATTAAACGAGGTTCGAGCGGAGTGGGGCGCATGAGAGGACGGCACAGGAGAGTGTACAACCAGTGAGCTACAGGGACCATCAGCATCCATACCTTACACCATTTGATGAGAGAGACTTAGCACCTCTGGGTATGCCCGGAGTGCAGCTACGTCGATTCTTAGAAACAGAATCAGAGGCAGAAACTAAAACCAAAATAATGAGCACAGACAAGACAAAGACCAAACCTAAAGACATTCTAGATCAACAGGGAATTGAGAAAGTCACAAGTTTTGAATACCTCGTCTAAACCCCGTCAAATAAACAAATTACTATCAAGCAAGGCGAGAACTTGATCACAGGTAAGAAAGCCGCAAACGCCTTTGTCGATCACTATGCCAGAGCAAACCACATCGAGGTCCCTGCAGATAAGCATACAGACATCAGCGAAGAGCTAAAGGGGCACGAAAACATAAATACGGCTCCTGAAGAGCACATGATGGCCAAACTAACAATGCGCGAAATGGAAGAGGCTATGAGAACACTAAAGAGAAGGAAATCTCCCGGAAAAGACGGGATAACAAACGAAATGCTGATGGGGCTGGGCCAAACAGCGAAGGAAAAACTACTATCAGTCCTGAACCAAAGCTGGAAAAGGGGTATTGTACCCCAGGCATGGAAAGATGCAATACTGGTACCAGTACCAAAAACAGGAAAGGACAAAACAGATCCGAATGGATACAGGCCCATAAGCCTACTGAGCTGTGTCGGCAAGCTGATGGAACGGATGATAAACACCAGACTGATGTGGCATCTGGAAGAAAAACGAATACTAATTCCATAGCAAGCCGGCTTTAGACAGCACAGATCCACTGAGGACCAGGTCATCCTCATAGCCCAGGAGATAGAAGATGCCTACCAGGCACAGAAACACACAGTAGCTGTTTGGGTGGATCTGGAAAAGGCATTTGACAAAGTCTGGAAGGATGGACTTAGAGTCAAGCTAAGAAGAAGTGATGTTTGTGAGAAGATGTACAAGTGGATCAACCACTACCTCAAACAAAGAACGGCCAGAGTCCAAGTACAAGGGCAGATGAGCAAAAAGGTGACACTCGAGCAGGGAGTACCCCAAGGGGGAGTACTGTCACCCACACTCTTCCTGGTATATATAAACGATATTACAGAGAATTTACCAAGAAGAGTCCATAGCTCAATGTTTGCAGACGATCTGGCTATGTGGACCTCTGAAAAGAATCTCACCATAGCAAGAAATCGGATGCAAACGGCCCTAACATCGCTGGAAGAGTGGGCGAACTCATGGCTGGTCAAAATAAACGAGGAGAAAACCACGTGCACAATATTCTCGCTCTCATTAAAACCCCAAAGTACCAAATTAAGCCTAAATGGCAAAATCCTGCAGCCAAACGAAAACCCAACCTATCTGGGAGTCACATTTGATCGGCGCATGACATGGAAAAGTCAGATTGAGAGAAACCGAATGAAAGCCAGAGAAAGAATGGCGATCATGAGGAAACTTGCTGGCACAAGCTGGGGAGCAGACGAAGGCATACTAAAGAAACTGTACACTGGAAGAGTGAGACCAGTTCTCGAGTATGGCATCGCGGCATGGACAACAGCAGCGAAGGCGAACTTCGATAAAGTTAACAAACTTCAAAACCAAGCCATGAGAATCATAACTGGTGGCATGAAGTCAACGCCAATTGTAGAACTTGAAAAGATTACAAAACTGCAATCCAATACCGACAGAAGAGACTGCAGAGCCCAGCTGCAGTCAGAGAAACTCCGAAGACTGACGGACCATCCAATGTACCAGAGGCTAAACAATTTGGGAACTGGGAAACTAAAGCGGAGAAACTTTGCAGAAATAGCCAAAGCAAAGATGCACGAAGATCCCATAAACGCACTAACAACACCAAAACCCATCACTACTGTACGAAAACCTACTTGGAGGCAGGATATATTTCCAGAGGTGGTAGAAAATATACCAGGTATTGCAAACAAAAACTGCCAGACCGAAAAAGAAAGGAGACACACTACCTTAAGCTTCATAACGAAAAGCTACCCAAGCATGGACTGGACCCATGCATACACCGACGGTTCTGTAACAAACACTACACAGAACGGAGGGGCAGGAGCATTCCTGAACCTACCAAATGGCAGAAAAATAACACTGTCATTCGCTACTGGTAAGTACACGAGCAATTTCAGAGCAGAGGCAGAGGCACTGAGGGCGGCAGTGGAAGAAATGGTAACACACAGTGAAAATGAGAGCCATATAGTCCTGCTGACAGATGCTCTCGAAGTAGTCACAGCGCTAAAAAGCCAGAAAAACACTGAGCTTAATGACTTAAGAGCAGCACTCTGCAAACTGTGCCAACAGTCCGCACCAAAAAGGGTAGTGGTACAGTGGGTCCCGTCACACTGCAACATCCAAGGCAACGAGGAGGCAGACAGACTGGCAAAAGAAGGTGCAAGGCTACCACAAATAGATACCAGTATGACGTACGAAGAGTCAAAACGGCTTATCAAAGCCAGGTACATGTCCAAATGGGAAACCGAACATACTGGTTACACCAAAAACGATGCCTATTACCAGTTGAACCGAAGAGAGCAGGTCGTTGTCTTCAGACTTTGCACTGGCCACAACAGACTGAGGTACCACCTCTTCAACAAATTGAAGATAGGGTGTACCGACGAATGCCCGTGCGGTACTGGTAAAATGACCACTGAACATCTGCTGCAGAACTGCCCGACATACGAGGATCAGAGAGAGCAGATGTGGCCATTGCCAGTGGAACTGCAAGACAAGCTCTATGGTAGTGGCGAGAGTCTCAGGATGACCGCCGCTTTTTTCGAGAAAATAATGGTTACTGTCTGACTGTGTACGCAGAAGAAGAAGAAGAAGAATACCTCGTCTCAATTATAAGCAATAGCGGAGATTGCTTTAAGGAGGTCAGATGGAGAATGGCTATTACAATGCAGAGGATGAATCATTTGAGAAACGTATAGCAGAAAAGAATGACGAACAAAACAATCCTGCGAACTTGTGTCTTCCCTGTGTACACGTACGGATGTGAAACACGGACCACCATACAAACACTTAAAAAAAAGATTGAGTCATTTGAACTAAAATGCTACAGAAGGGTGCTCAAAATACCATGGATAGCGAACAAAACAAATGTAGACGTACTTAATGAAATCGATGTCAAGGATAATTTGTTAGTAAACAACATCTTGTCCAGAAAGCTCAAATATGTTGGCCACATCAAACGTCATAAAGACCTGGAGAGAACAATACTGGAGGGCATGGAGCCTGGAAAGTGGGGCACAGGCAGACCGAGGAGAAGATGGATGCAAGACATCACTCGGGTGCCGAAGATGTCATCAAAAGAGGTGGAAGTTCTGGCTACAGATAAGTTGCTGTGGAAGCGACGTTCTGCTATCAGAGCAGCACAGATGGCGCCGTACCGGTTGCGAGTCTTAAATTGTTCTGGTTTTTTAGTTCTTTATGGATGCTGCCAGGTCACGGATTTACCTGAAATGACTTACACTTGTGTTCACGGAAACGTGTGGTTGTTTTTCATATGGATTAGTTAATTCGATAATTTTTTGTGTTTTCTATCTTCCGATTATTCTGCAATAGACCATTGGCTACATGAATTAGCACATACTTGTGCTCACGGCTGAGGCTCCCGAGATTGGTGCCATTCACTCTAGCTGCAGACAGTGTCGATTATAGTGCGGCTGTAAATTTAGACACGTGACCACATCGGGCTATAAACACGATACCACGATTACCACATTACTCACACGCTGAGTTAGAACAATAAAATCTTTTGCGGTTTTGGGAAAGGCACGACACGCAACGATAGATGTTATCACACTCCCTCCCCCCTCCCCCCCCCGCACCCCCGCCTTGCGGAATACCTATTTACGGGAAAGGGTTCGGGAGTAAACTCTGAAGAAAAACCTGCATCCTATGCTATCTCTGGTTGTCTCGATAGAAGAAAGAACCGAAACCAACATTGTAAGAAGTACGCTCTGCAATTAAAAGCCTGAAAAAGGGAAAGTCCCCAGGATGCGATGATATCCCAGTAGAGCTAATACAAGCAGGAGGAGAGGCATGTGCTCGAGTCTATCACAAGCTGTGTAAACATATATGGCACAGTGCAGAGTGGCCAGAAGCATGGAAGAAATCAATTTATATTCCCCTCCCCAAAAAAGGCAACATGAAGCTGTGCACGAACTACCGAACTATCGCACTGATCAGCCATACTAGCAAGATACTCTTGCAAATCCTATTAAGAAGGATAGAAAAAAGGTTTGAATCTGAAATTCACGTAGTCCAGGCAGGTTTTAGGAAAGGCAGAGGGACCCGGGACCACATATTCAATTTAAGGAATATCTATGAAAAATGTAGAGAGTTTAATGTAGACATGTACACATGTTTCATTGATTACACTAAGGCCTTCGACACGGTAAAACATCAAAGTCTGTGGAGAATCATGAAGGAAATGGGGTTTCCTTTGCATATAGTCCATCTCATTGAAACATTATACCAAGATCAACAAGCCGCTGTCCGAGTATCTGGGCAAACATCAGATTGGTTTGCAGTACAAAAGGGAGTCTGACAGGGATGTATACTCTCACCTTATCTGTACAACATATATGCGGAATGTGTAATGAGAAATGTGCGAGAAGATGAGAACATTGAAAGTTTCGACCCATTTACGATTGGGGGGTACGAGATTCCAGAGTTACGATACGCAGATGACACAGTGATACTATCAAGAAGTGCGGAAGGGCTAGAGCAGCTACTTTCAGCCGTTAATGGACATAGTGAAGATCAAAATCTGTTCATAAACATGGGCTCCAGAATTGACAAAAAATGGTGGCTTCTCGAAAGAAATCAGAAGAAGACTAGCTATGGCAATGCAGAGACTAAACAGCTAGAAGAAATTATGGCAGGGCACCAACAAAACGATAAAAGTAAAAGTCTTGAGAGCCTTTACTTTACCAGATTATTCTGGTACCCAATTGTTGAGGCTGGATCGATCCCGGGAGCCGTTTTGTGATCGGGAAAATCCCGCACCAATCGAGGACCGAACCCAGACCAAAGAGAGGTAGTATGGCCCAGGGGAACGACCATGCTTGGAAAGCTGTGGTGAACCGGCGAACACCTTAAACGCTCAGTCTCATTCGTGGACATCACTGGGCTAGCAGCACAGCATCAGTTAATCGTGGACACCATTGGGCTAGAAGCATAGCATCAGTTGATCGTGGACATCACTGGGCTAGAAGCATAGCATCAGTTGATTGTGGACATCACTGGGCTAGAAGCATAGCATCAGTTGATCGTGGACATCACTGGGCTACAAGCATAGCATCAGTTGATCGTGGACACCACTGCGCTAGAAGCACAGCATCAGTTGATCGTGGACATCACTGGGCTAGAAGCATAGCATCAGTTGATCGTGGACATCACTGGGCTACAAGCATAGCATCAGTTGATCGTGGACATCACTGGGCTAGAAGCATAGCATCAGTGTATCGAAGAAGACAAAAAAGGAATAGGAGAAGGAAGAAAAATGAAGGAGGAGGGAGGAGGAAGAAGAAGAACTCGGAACCGAACCCGGATCGCTCGCCTTGGAACCAATGCGCTACCTCCACTCCGACGTCTGTACTTACAGGTAACATGTATCATCGTCCCATAGCCAGAATGAAACAGAGCTCTTGTCTATCGTGGTAATAGGATTCGGTGTTGATCGCCGGTTTGGCTTGGTTTGGCTTGGCTTGGTTCGTTCTCAATCTCCCGCTACCAAACCCTGAAAGAGCTTAAGTAGTAGAATGTAGTCCAGAGAGAGGAATGCGTTGTGTCGTAGTTTACAGCTTGACTGCGACCTTTCGGTCCAACACATCGGACTTCAGCAAACATCTTTTGAGTACCGGGTTAGCATTCCCTCTTCGATCCCTTCTCCTTAGCCGGTCTGTCCTGCTACAGCCTGTTATCCAGGATCACCTCGTGGAGGTGTAGAAGGGTCTTGGCAGTTCTGGTTCGCTGGCCCTGGCGCTAGCAGTAAGCTATGGGTCGCTGACGCCTGGAGCTCATGCGCTGCTCAGCATCTTGATCCGGATCGCCTTTTTGATACCCTACAGTTTATCCAGTTGTAAATTGGAATCTGCCTCTTCTTCGTCCTGAAATAGGCGCTGAGATGTTGTAATGTGGTTTACAGCGAGGCTGCAATCCATCCGGCTTCCGGCCGACACGTTCGATTTCAGCTGGCCTTCGTGGATAACAGATTTGATGTCTCACTGCAATCCCTATTATTTTAGCCAGTCTACACTTGAGCAGCCTGTTTCTAGGGCCGCAGTTTGGAGTATTGGCAGGCACAGAAATGGAACTCCAGGGTTGATTGGTAGATTGGATAGAGCGGCCCAGTAATGGAAATAAATGCAGATAAAACAAAGCTGATGATCATTAACATAGATGGGTTTACATCTGAATTAGAGGCAAATGGGCAGGAACTTGAGGTGGTACAACGTTTCAAATATCTGGGATCATTGATCAGCGAAGAGGGATCGAAGCCAGAGGTAATTTCAAGAATAGCACAAACAACAGCGGCGCCGACTCGACTGAAACCTACATGGCAAGACAAGCGGCTCGCCCTCGGCATAAAAGTTAGACTACTGCGCTCTTTGGTGCTGTCAATATTTCTGTATGCCTTCGAGACCTGGACCATTACAGCAGATATCCAGGGCAGGATACATGCAATGGAAATGAGGTGCTATTGAAAACTTCTAAATGTTACATATAAAGATCGTGTCACGAACGTAGAAATACGACAGAGAGTTGAAGACGCTATTGGTCCTTTTGAAGATCTGTTCACAACAATCAAAATACGAAAGATGGCCTGAAGCGGGCACGTCACGAGGTCTAACGGAATTACCAACTCGATACTCTTTGGTTCCGTACCGGGATAGAGAGGGGGAGGACGTCTAAGGAAGAGATGGGTGGACAACAACGCTGAGTGGTCAGGCCTTCGTCCCGGTGAGATACGTCAGGCGGCGACAGACAGAGAAAGATGGCGTGGGATTTTGAGTGTCTTCAAGTGTGCCCCAACTACCTGATGGGTTACGGGATGAACTGAACTGAACTGAGTTTGAAGTCGAAATAAAGTATTTGTGAGTTGGTGCACGATTACCCTCAGGCCAGCAGCCGGCCATGAGTCGCTGGATACTGTCAGGTCATTCACTGTGATGTATCTGTGGCCATCAAACTGACCTGCCTCTTTGGCCATCAAACTGACCTTCCTCTTCAGCCATCAAACTGACCTCCCTCTTAGGCCATGAAACTGACCTCCCTCTTCGCCATCAAACTCCGCTCCCTCTTCGCCATCAAACTCCGCTCTCTCTTCGGCCATCAAACCTCGCTCCCTCTTCGGCCATCAAACTCCGCTCCCTCTTTGCCATCAAACTGACCTCCCTCTTTGGCCATCAAACTGACCTCCCTCTTTGGCCATCAAACTCCGCTCCCTCTTCGGCCATCAAACTCCGCTCCCTCTTCGGCCATCAAACTGACCTCCCTCTTCAGCCATCAAACGCCGCTCCCTCATCGGCCAAAAACACTGACCTCCCTACGACCCACAAACTAATCTTACTCTCGGCCCCCTCTGGCAGTTAATGAAAGTAAAACCTCGAAGAAGGGACGCGCTACCCACACCACCAAACACTTTGTCGCGATAACTGTACCCACTAGAGAATGACCTTACACCTCAGTGCCATCTCGAATCTGTCCGTTGGATGAGGTGCACACAAGTTAATTGTATGAAATGTCAACTGGTTTGTTTGTTTGTAAAAGTTTGCTTCTCTGTGTTCAACTGGCGGAGGCACGCCCCCCGGGATCGTTGTCTTTAAGACGACATCAGGATGTATGAACCAGTGCTTGGATGCGTGCGTGGGTCTGTATGTAGCTATCATAGTTAGTGGTCAAATCCAATCTAAGGGCAATGAAAGGGCCCCACCCTGAGGTCGCGTGGTAGTGTGTATGGGGGGGGGGGGGTGGAAGGTAATACAAATCTAGTATCGTATGATCATATATCTTGGGACTGTTAAAAAAAAATGTTAAAGGTTTATCTTTCTGTATTCTACTGATGGAGGCACGGCGGTTACCTCTCTGGACTGTGTTATTTTAGGCGTTTTAAGTCGCATTTACCAGTTCTTGGATGCGAGTGTGCGTACCTGTGTGTACCTCTTTGTACCTGTGTGTACCTGTGTACCTGTGATAGTAAGGGCGACCTCAGTGGTCAATCCCAACCAAAGAGCAGTCTAAGAGCCATACCCTGAGGGAGCGTGTGTGTGTGTGCGTGCGTGAGAGAGTGTGAGAGAGAAATGGTTGTTTGTGCTTTGGAACCAACACTTATATCTCGCTCTCCAGCCTACTAACAGATCCAAGTAGCCATTTATGAACGGGTAAACTGAATCTTAAACACGATTGTGTAAGGTACTAGTCAGTTTTGAAGCAAAACGTGCACTCAAACGGCTATTGGAGTACACATATAATCCGAATTGACCGACGTCTTAAAAACAAAAATTCCGATGCAGCATTTCGAGTTTGTTCAGATGACCTCCAATTTGTCTCCCTTTATTATCATGAGTTTGTTCAGATGACCTCCAATGTGTCTCCCTCCATTATCATGTATATCTAATTGTTAGCTCTGCAAGTAGAGAAATAATCGTTTCAATTTAGCTTCCACCACCAGTTAGTTTTAGTCTGTTCTGCGCCAAGTGCGGTGCGTCGGTCATTGTGAGCCCGTGTCGTTGCGCAATCACACTAATATCATCTTATCCACCTGCCTCGTGGCCGCTCTTTTATTTTGTAGCCAGGCCTACCAGCGTTGTAAGCCCTCAGTGGAAGTTGATAAGTGTGCATTCTCGTGGAATGACAAAACCAGCTTTTGTTTTGCATAAAAATGTATTATGCACAAGACGAAGTGCCAACCATACTTCGAATGTCGTCGTTCCGTATTCTGTCTCTCCTGGTAACACCGATCACCTTCCTCAAACACTTCATTTCACAAGTCGAAATTCTGCTCTCGCGCGCCCTGGACAGAGACCATGTTTGGCACTGGTAGCACAGAATCGGTATAAATATACTGTTTAGCGGCTGTTACTTTGTTGCCAAACTAATGCTCGGGTGTCTAAGCAGTGGTGACAGCTGATAAGTCACCGCAGATGATTTCTAGTCTCGATTTCCCTGTTCATTTTAACGTCTGCCGAACAAATCCTGCTCAAATACTTGAACTCTTGGACCTGTTGAAGAGCAATATCAATGACACTTATCTTGAGTGGCACATGTGTTCTAGTGGCCCAGATGTTCTAGTGACCCAGGTATTCTAGTGGCCCAGATGTTCTAGTGGCCCAGGTGATTTAGTGGCCCAGATGTTCTAGTGGCCCAGGTGTTCTAGTGGCCCAGGTGTTCTAGTGACCCAGGTGTTCTAGTGGCCTATGTGTTCTAGTGGCCCAGGTGGCCTAGTTGCCAAGGTGTTCTAGTGGCCTAGGTGTTCTAGTGGCCCAGGTGCTCTAGTGGCTCTGGTGTTCTAGTGGCCCAGGTGTTCTAGTGGCCCAGGTGATCTAGTGGCCCAGGTGTTCTAGTGGCCCAGGTGTTCTAGTGACCCAGGTTTTCTAGTGGCCCAGGTGTTCTAGTGGCCCAGGTGGCCTAGTTGCCAAGGTGTTCTAGTGGCCCAGGTGTTCTAGTGGCCCAGGTGATCTAGTGGCCCAGGTGTTATAGTGGCCCATGTGTTCTAGTGGCCCAGGTGTTCTAGTGGCCCAGGTGTTCTAATTACCCTCATAGTTTTTGTTGTATTCTGTTCAATTCGCCTATTGTATTTAGCACAGGTAGTCACAAGCGGGCTCATATGTTCTTTGCAGTTTATTTTCATCGTCGTACAACAGACACTGATCATCTTTAAAGAGCAATTCGTGTATTAATATTGGTTCTGCTTCAGATGTCTCAATTTTATTGGTTTCTTTCTGTGATTTTGTTCATGTAGATATTGAAGAACAGTAGAGAAAGTACATACCCAAATCTCACGCCGGTCGTAGTTTTAAAACCATCTGTGACACCATCAGCCGTTCCCTCAACATTGAACCTTCTACGATAAAGTGCTCGTACATTATCAACTATACTTGTATCAGACAGTTGATATCACTTTACGACACATACCGTGATAATAACTCTACCAATGTTCGATCTCCTTTCTCATCGCTGATCGATCACAAATAAACACAGCTCTTTCCTGCCAGTAACTAACTCAGTGTTCTCTCAGTACATACAGTTTATCTCTTAGATGGATTGATAAGGGACATGTTGTCACAATGTTACGTGTGTGTGAAGTCCCCAGACTTGCAGAACACTATCTGCTGCACGTAGGTCCTCCAAACACGGTAAATGTCTTTCTGATATTGAGTACATCGCTGCAGAATATGCTGTTTGCGTTTATGAGGAACTCTCTAAATTATGGTCCTGATTTAGGAGATTTGTGATTCAATGGATTCTTTCTCATTGCAACATACTGGCATTCAGGAGGCTGACATACTGGCATTCAGGAGGCTGACATACTTGGCATTCAGGAGGCTGACATACTTGGCATTCAGGAGGCTGACATACTTGGCATTCAGGAGGCTGACATACTTGGCATTCAGGAGGCCGACATACTTGGCATTCAGGAGGCTGACATACTTGGCATTCAGGAGGCTGACATACTTGGCATTCATGAGGCTGACATACTTGGCATTCAGGAGGCTGACATACTTGGCATTCATGAGGCCGACATACTTGGCATTCATGAGGCTGACATACTTGGCATTCAGGAGGCTGACATACTGGCATTCAGGAGGCTGACATACTTGGCATTCAGGAGGCTGACATACTTGGCATTCAGGACGCTGACATACTTGGCATTCAGGAGGCTGACATTCTTGGCATTCAGGAGGACGACATACTTGGCATTCAGGAGGCTGACATACTTGGCATTCAGGAGGCTGACATACTTGGCATTCATGAGGCCGACATACTTGGCATTCAGGAGGCTGACATACTTGGCATTCAGGAGACTGACATACTGGCATTCAGGGGGCTGATATACTTGGCATTCAGGAGGCTGACATACTTTGCATTCAGGAGGCTGACATACTGGCAATCTGGAGGCTGACATACTTTGCATTCAGGAGGCTGACATACTGGCAATCAGGAGGCTGACATATGTGGTCATCAGCAGGCTGACATACTGGCAATCAGGAAGCTGACATATTTTGTCATCAGGAGGCTGACATACTTGTCATCCAATAGGCTGACATATTTGGTCATCAGGAGGCTGACATACTTGGTCATCAGGAGGCTGACGTACTTGGTCATCAGGAGGCTGATATATTTGGTCATCAGGAGGCTGACATACTTGGTCATCAGGAAGCTGACATATTTGGTCATCAGGAGGCTGACATACTTGGCCATCAGGAGGCTGACATACTTGGTCATCAGGAGGCTGACATACTTGGCCATATGGAGGCTGACATACTTGCAATCAGGAGGCTGACATACTTGCAATCAGGAGGCTGACATATTTGGTCATCAGGAGGCTGACATACTGGCTAGAGTAGACAGAACGCTCTCTCACGCTAATATATGTTCAACTTATGAACACATCAGGAGGTTTGCCAGATGCAGGAACACGTTATTAGTGGAGCATCCAGGACGACATCAAAATGGCGCTTACTACAAGCTCGACAAGACCGGCTTGTTTCTAGAGGCCCAGATAACAACAGGTCACAACAGGCGACGAGACCATCTGTTCAAAAGTTCAAATTAGAGCATACTGAGGAATGTTTTAGCGGCACTGATAGAATGGTTGCTGAACATCTTCTGCAGAAGTGTCCAACATGTGAGTTTCAGAGAAAGCACAATCGGCCATCTCCCAATTGCTACATTCTGAGACAAGCTATGGAGATTCCGATGACCTCATGTGATCCACTGCCATCTTTAGAGACATCCAAGTTTGCGTTTGGAAGCGAACCAATAAGACGTTTCCGTTTCTGCAGTAGCCGGTTTATAAGAATTCATGATGATGCTTGTTCTCCATTCACTCGTATGTCCTTGTCCGTCAGAATCTCGTGTGTTTTACCATGATTCGACAATAATTATCGAAGATTAACTACCCACTTACTCACTTCCCTTGTCTATGCACCATTTCATGCGTGAGAGGTTCGATGTTTGTCTGAATACCCTGCTTACCGCGTTGTTTCATGCGTGAGAGGTCCGATGTTTGTCTGAATACCCTGCTTACCGCGTTGTTTCATGCGTGAGAGGTCCGATGTTTGTCTGAATACCCTACTTACCGCGTTGTTTCATGCGTGAGAGGTCCGATGTTTGTCTGAATACCCTGCTTACCGCGTTGTTTCCACCAAACATATTTTCCATCATACATGCATGTCTTGATGTTTGGGCAGATCATGAGGAGTTCTTTTCCTGGACAATACTGCACATGCAAGTATCATATGTCGCTGTATCCTGATCCCATCTGGATTTTTTCTGGATCGGCTCACCCCTAGACCGAAGTCTATTTGTTGATGTATTTGTTTGTGTGACCTTGTTCATATTTCGCCTGTTTCTGTCTGTGTGCAATCATGTTAACCATTATTTTTTATTCAACTCCCTTTCATAACTGGCATTTCGTGTCTCACACGTTCCTAGCACATCCTATGAATGGCGGCCACTTTATCTTAAACCACTAACGTTACGTCATATCTAGTTGCTAATTGTTATGATTTATTAGCTGTTTTTGTTTGCTTTGTGCACCTGACGAAGGTCTTGTTGTCGTAACGTATGTATCGATTTATTTTTGTCCGACTGCGGTCACTGAGCCTTTACTTATATATATTTTTATCGATTCAGAACAATTATTAATTTTTCGCAGTTGACATTCAACAATTGATGTTCAGTTCAGTTCATCCTGTAACCCATCAGGTCTTTGGGGCACACTTGAAGACACTCCCACGCCATCCCTCTCTGTCCGCTCATCCCGTAACCCATCAGGTCGTTAGGGCACACTCGAAGACACTCCCGAAATCCCATGCCATTTTTATCGGTCTGCCGCGGCCTGTCGTATCTCACCGGGACGAAGGCCTGACCACTCAGTGATGTTGTCCACCCTTCTCTTCCTTGGACGTCCTCGCCCTCTCTTTCCCGGTACGGAACCAAAGAGTATCGAGTTGGTAATTCCGTTGGACCTCACGACGTGCCCGCACTAGGGAATCTTTCGTATTTTGATTGTTGTGAACAGATCTTCAAAAGGACCAATAGCGTCTTCAACTCTCTGACGTTCGCGACACGATCTTTATATGTAACATTTAGGAGTTTTCTATAGCACCTCATTTCCATTGCACGTATTCTGCCCTGGATATCTGCTGTAATGGTCCAGGTCTGGCAGGCATACAGAAATATTGACAGAACCAAAGAGCGCATTAGTCTGACTTTTATGCCGAGGGCGAGCCGCTTGTCTTGCCATGTAGGTTTCAGCCGAGTCAGCGCCGCTGTTGTTTGTGCTATTCTAGCAATTACCTCTGGCTTCGATCCCTCTTCGCTGATCAATGATCCCAGATATTTGAAACGTTGTACCACCTCAAGTTTCTGCCCATTTGCCTCTATTACAGATTTGATCTTACTCTGCTTCAAATTATCTTCGTTATCATTGGTCATTATTCCATTTATTACATTGTGTTATCTAGATTTGTTTTGTTGTCAGATGCTGCCAATCCTCCGGCACTCTTCTTTCTTTCTATGTTCATGCGAAGATATTGTGTAGTCACTTTATTCCTGCCTCCATTTACATTTAAATTTCTTCAATTGTTATTCCGTCCATACATTCCGAATGATCTTTTTCGGGCTGTTCTTAATAGCGCTTTCCATTTATTGAATTAATCAATCAGTTTCCAGCTGATTCTTGTTTCTGGAGATTGATATCGATTGTCCTCGAGTGCCTGTTGGGTTGAAAAGTTCTTGCAAGTAACCTTGCCTTCGCTGTTATATTATGAGCTCGTTAAATATAAAGGATCCATTTTTATGATTGATGATTTAAGAAAAGATTTAAGCTCTCATCTATTAACCATTCTGCTTAGAGTCGTATATAACTATATTACTAGTTTTTATATATGCATGTTAGTTTGTCGCAATATTTCTCTCATGATTTTTCTTTTGCGATCCTGATTACTCGTATGGCATTTCGTCTTGATATTTTTCAAGTAATATGATCTTTTTTTTATGTCTTTGACGTTAGCCATGTTCTACACTTTCTATTTGGATGAATTGAGTTTGGTTTCAAAGTCGTGCATGACATAGCACTTTGACATTTGTCGTGTGCATTTATTGAGTTTATGTTTCTAATATTTATAATGGATCCTGCTGGTTGTCATTATGGTTGATGTAAGCCGACTTATTCTGCTAGTTGTTTTTCGCTATGATTAATGATGTTTCTGAAAGCGAATTATTGGTTTCCAGTCCATATTCCCACTTAATGCTATACCAATGTAAAAGACTTTATGTAAATAATCAATGTACAGCACGAACAAACGCTGGATATTCAGAAATATTTCATATTAGATCTGTTCTAGGGCTCGGTTGTGTACTATCCCCTTGATTGTTTTACGCAGATATAGGCGCAATATGTAAAACATGCAACAGGTAAGGGAAACAACCTCAGTGATCACTCCCATAAACTTCTCTTTGCTGATGACCAAGCAGTAATAGCAACCTCGGAAATACAACGGCAGGAACATATCCACAATCTAGATGAGGTCTCTACGGATCACAGTATGAAAATCATCATAGAGAAAGCCCAAGTTTTGACAATTGCAAGAACACAAATGGAAACAACAATATTCAGGTAAAACTGTGAACAATTTCACGTACTTGGGTAACATAATCTCAGCAGATGGAAAAGGTGACAGAAATCTAAAACATATGTAATAAAGGAAGTCAAATCATAAGAAAAATGTTTCCCATTTTACCTATTCAAGAACGTGATAATGGAAACAAAAAGTACGCTGAGCAGCCCCAATATTCTAGCCACTTTACGTTATCAGTGTTATAACAAGACATTAACAAACAAAGATAAAAAAGAGACAACCAAACACCAACAGATTAAATGCTTGGAGCAAGAAGATTGGCTAGAATCCGAAACGAAGATATTAAGGAACAGGTAGGTACAACACCAGTGCTAGACCTCATCAAGAGACAGCAAACTTAATATATACTAGGGCCCATTAACGAAACGTGTTCATAACCTGAAGCTGAAAGGCACAAGCATTTACTAGGGCCCATTAACGAAACGTTTTCATAACTTGACGCTGAAAGCCACAAGCATATACTAGGGCCCATTAACGAAACGTCTTCATAACCTGACGCTGAAAGGCACATAAGGACACAAGTCGAAAAGAAAGAAAGATTCCACACCAATGTTCACCTACAGAACAATCTATAATCATATCGCGTCTGGTCAGTACACATTTTCAAGATCTGTGTATTTTTGGTACTTTCTCTATCAAGATTGACGACTTCGCCAGTATGGCCATCGCTGACCATATGGAGCTAATCTCGTGACTAATTCTGCATATGTCTTTTTCTTCTTCTGCGTTCGTTCTCAATCTCCCGCTACCAAGCCCTGAACGTTCTCAATCTCCCGCTACCAAGCCCTGGATGTTCTCAATCTCCCGCTACCAAGCCCTGAACGTTCTCAATCTCCCGCTACCAAGCCCTGTATGTTCTCAATCTCCCGCTACCAAGCCCTGAACGTTCTCAATCTCCCGCTACCAAGCCCTGGATGTTCTCAATCTCCCGCTACCAAGCCCTGAACGTTCTCAATCTCCCGCTACCAAGCCCTGAACGTTCTCAATCTCCCGCTACCAAGCCCTGTATGTTCTCAATCTCCCGCTACCAAGCCCTGAATGTTCTCAATCTCCCGCTACCAAGCCCTGAACGTTCTTTCACTCCCGCTACCAAGCCCTGAAAGTTCTTTCACTCCCGCTACAAAGGCCCTGAACGTTCTTTCACTCCCGCTACCAAGCCCTGAACGTTCTTTCACTCCCGCTACCAAGCCCTGAACGTTCTTTCACTCCCGCTACCAAGCCCTGAACGCTCTTTCACTCCCGCTACCAAGCCCTGAACGTCCTCCCACTCCCGCTACCAAGACCTGAACAGGAATTTGCAAGTATGAAGTAGTCCGGAGAACGGAATGCGTTGACCCAGCCATTAATTGGGTACCAGACACAACCTGCGAAGTAAAGGCGGAAGCTCCGTGTAGCTAAACACATCATCCACCACACATGAAATCCTGGTACTCAAACAGGCATGTTAATATCTGATGCCAGGTAGCCGAAGGCTTCGGATATACACAGTAGGTATTTTCAAAATTCCTGCGGCTTACTAAGCCTGGGGGAAGGTACCAAAAATTCGGGCATATTTTTAAATATTTGTTGATATTGTCCGGGCAGCAGCTGTTCAGTTTTCTCATTTCGATTTCCAACGGTAAAAGGATTTTTCACATGCTCGACACTGGACACGGGAGTCTGATCTCACTATACAGAGATTGGGGGGGGGGGGGAGGGAGGAGGAGAATTTTTTAACCAGAAATTCCACATGACAAAAATCGGGACTCGAACCATGATTCGAACCCGCTACCTCCGGCAGCCGAGGCGGCCACCTTACCGCGAGACCACTGATCCCGCATGCCCTGACGATATTTTTACTTTTTATATTTGTTATTTCGGTCAAGATTTGTTGAGGTCGTGTTTGTCTCCATAACCAAAACACGCTTGTAACTTTGTGAATATAAAAGAACATTATTTTAACAATGATATAAATCAAGTTTAAAAAGATCTAACGACAAACTATCATTATAAAGCATTGTTAGTAGCATGATGCAGCAAAGATGGCGCCATAACTATCTGTGGATCTACATTGATCTTCTGATTTATTTCAGTTTAGATGCCGCCAGATCATGGATTTGCCGGGAAATCCCAATAATCGACGACTTACACTTGTGTTCACGGAAACGTGTCGTTGTTTTCCATTTGGACTGGTTAATTCATTCGTTTTGTGTGTCTTCTTCTGTCATATTATCCTGGAATGGACATCGGCTATATGAACAGCACTACGCTTAAACCTGTTTCGTATTTCACGGACTTCTTCTTCTTCTTCTTCTTCTTTGCGCTCATGATCTTTTGGTAATGCTATATCTGCAGGCCAGTCGCCATGATCAAGTCTGTAGTCTTCACCAGGTTGCATCGGCTGCCCAACAGCTTTTGTCTCAGCTCCGCACCCTCTGGCCAGGTCTGGCATCTCATTTCCCTAAAGATTGGGCATTGTTATAGAATATGCTCAGGGTTCTGGCATCTTGTTCCACATGGGCACTCATCGGTGTGTGAGATCTTCAGTCGGTATAGATGTTCACGGTCAAGTTCACACGGCTTATCTACACGAGATTGGCGCCCTTGGCCCTAGCTGAAGACAGGGTCAGCTTTGTTGTATGAAATTTAGACACAACTGTAATGAACTGCCACCTGGAGAGAGATGGGCGCCGTCAGGTTTGTAGCGGCCCAAGACACCCCGTTGTTGTATAGCGGCAGCTGGTGCGTCAAACTGCAATAACGGTTCTTCAACGACCTTCTAGGATATGGGACTGACGATGAAGAAGTAGCATGCCCTCTGCATAGCGTCGCTTCTCACAACAGCTAACTTATTTCGCCGTTATCAGTTGCTTGGCAGTAGTGCAGTACGGTAGGTTGGTAGATTGCCATTACTTTCCGTACGCGGAGAAGCTATATAACCTAGAAAAAACTTCCGTGTCTGTCAGACTAAATATAGCCCTATTCGTAACCAGAGTGTTGTGAATGAAACGGATGTTTTACTCATAGACCACTACTGCATTTCAATTTATCAGATCAATTTGTAATTCTTCTTCTAATTCTTCTTCTTCTTCTTCTTCTTCTGCTTATTCTTCATCAGATCTCGACTTCAACGATAACGTTAGCAGCAGATGACTTGAGGTTCCCTGCACTTCAAACAGTTTCTCGAAGAACACTGGCTGTTGTTAAATACCATTTCTTTTATCTGTTTGGGCAGGTCTGTGAAATGCGTTCTATTGCCATCATATCGTGGTCATTCAACAACAACAACAGCATTGTGTTTCTTAATGCTACGAGACGAAACCAACAAAATATGGCAAGAAACCATAAATTGCCACAGAAAACAGGAACCAGTTAATATTACACGATGTATCTGTCTTGTCTCCCATAAACAGCACGGTACGCAGGTTCGGACTGCTAGACTAACAGAGGAAAGCTGCAAAAACTTGACTGCAGATCAGTAAACAAAACAAATGAAATATGAATACAGTACGGCGCCCCCCCCCCCCCCCCCACCCCCAAACCCCCATCCCCTTCAGATGGAAGAGTAGTGAGATAATACTAAAAAGGAAATCTGCACGTGTTACAGAGTTACAGAGTTACAGAGTTACAGAGTTACAGAGCAACTTCACAAAATGTTACATTCTCGACCATTTTCTTACATAAATGTGTACTAACGTACGTGTGTGTGGGTATGGATTATATATATATGTATAACAAGATATATAGAGGATGCGTGGCCTAAGGGTGAAACTCGCTCGGCTTTCACAATCCCGACGTTCAGGGTTCGATTCCCACTTGTGTCCAGTTTGGCAGACACTGGGTTTTTTTCTCGGGAGAATGCTCCTCCATGTACGTAAAGTAATGGCAACCTACCGTACTGCACACTTGCGAAGAAACTTATAACAGCCAAATAGGTAGCGGTTGTAAGAACCTACGTTCTGTAAATTGAAGGCTAGTTACTACGCCTATGACAAGATATAAATATATATGAAATATCAAAATCCGGTAGAATGTCCTTTGCAGACCGTCGCTCCCATCACAGCTCGATCACATGCCAAATCTCCAGCCTGCTCCAGAGTCATGCCCACGCATGTCTTGAAATCTAGGTACCATCGCCTTCTTGCCTCTGCCTCACTTGCCTGGCACCATACCTACCACGACCGTTCGCTCTGGACCATTGAATCTTTAGATGTGACCAATTTTCTGTTCAAGATGGAATTTATGAACCAGTTCTCCTCTATATCAAACTCTTGTCGAACGTCTCCATTCTTCAGATTTTCGATCCATGATATTCTGATAACTTTTGTATACTATTTCGACTCGAACGACTTGATTGCCTTCCTTGATGTTTGGGTAATTGTCCATGGTTCGTAGTTTTGTGCTAGCACGGAAAAAATACAGTATAAATATATATATAAACACAATATATGTGTGAGTATGTGTTTATGTATACTAGTTCAGGTCGCCGGCATTGTCCGTATTATTGTGAACATAATTGTTTTAATTCCTGGACTGCATCTCCCACTCTCCTCTTAACCTTATATCTCCTTTGTACTACCTACCTTAACACCAGTCCATCTCATCCTCCTCAACACAGCGATCCCTCCGTCAATCTCTTCCTCCTGAACTTGTTAATTTATTCTCCCACTCAATTCGCCCATCACCCTGTCCATCACTCCGCTCATCACGTCGTCCCCCCCCCCCCCACCACTCTCACCTATTTCACAATCGTCCAAATTGCGCAGAACATCGAGTGCCCCACTGGCCTCCCCCGAATCCTCGTAACGAACGCACATCATCATGGCGTCACAATTCATACTTCTAATAAAGGAACGGCGTGGGCTTGTGGTTAAGTAACGCGGCTCACAACCCAAATGTGCTGGGTTCGGTCCCCAATCACAGCACCGGCCGTTACCCCCCGAACGCAAACCCTTGGAAAATGAAGGAGGAAGCAGACCCTTACATGAAAGGAATCCCGAAGTCGGATGCACTGGGTCGCCGGGCGCAAAATGAAAACAGTGCAACGTACACTGTCTTGGGGAATACAAAAATAAGGTGAACGCAACAACCGACCAAACAAAGATACTTCTAATAAAGTTGCCATAAACCTGTTGATTAACTTTGTTAAACGTTAGAGTCCCTAGAGTTGAACAATATAAGTATACAAGGGAGGCAGTAGATCAGTGGACATGTTTTCCGATCGCAAACTGGTTCCTGTGGTCGATCCAGAAAACAATTTGGAAATTAAAGCCAGACAACATGAGATTGACCACTTCAGCCATTATGTACCCGTCCCTCCCAAGCGGCCAATTCTGTAGTCTCTTGCCTTCTCAACCCGCTAATCTCAACCCACTCACCTCAACCCGCTCACATCATCCCGCTTACTTCAACCCGCTCATCTCAACCCGCTCACATCATCCCGCTTATTTCAACCCGCTCACCTCAACCCGCTCACATCATCCCGCTCACCTCAACCCGCTCACATCATCCCGCTTACTTCAACCCGCTCACCTCAACCCGCTCCCCTCAACCCGCTCACCTCAACCCGCTCACCTCAATCCGCTCACCTCAACCCGCTCACCTAATCCCCACTCAACAACCCATCATGTATCGCCAACCTCCTCCTTAAACCGTTCCTCCTTGTCCCTCTCCCATTCCCCACCCCCTCAACCAAACTTCAAGAACACATTACCGCCCACCTAACCGCCCACCTCACAGCCCACATCACCGCCCACCTCACAGCCCAACTAACCGCCCACCTCACAGCCCACATCACAGCCCACCTCACAGCCCACCTAACCGCCCACCTCACAGCCCACATCACCGCCCACCGTGCAGCCCACATCACAGCCCACATCACCGCCCACCTCGCAGCCCACATCACCACCCACCTCGCTGCCCACCTAACTGCCCACCTCGCAGCCCACCTAACCGCCCACCTCGCAGTCCACCTAACCGCCCACCTCTCACATTTCAAAGGCTCGGCTATATGAGGGCGGTAGCCATCTCCTCTCCCTCGCCGCTTTTACTTCCCAGACTGAACCGGTACCCATTTAAGGCTGGGTCGACCCGGGAGCCATTGCGGTCTGAAAAAAACATTACCGCATCAACTGGGGAATGAACCCAGGACGACTCAGATGCGAAGCCAGCGCGCCAACCACTGCGCTACGCGGCTCCCAATGGAAGCCAACACATTTATAGAATAAATCGGTCATTATATAGTTTTCGCTGCTGTCATAATCGATTAAGGTGTCAGTTCATGGTATCTGTTCATAGTGTCCAGATTTGCTTCTGAAAATTCGTGCTATGGAATGTCCAGTGTACCATGTCAGCTCGATACATTTTCCGCTCAAGCCAGTAAACAATATTCTGTATGCAGCCTCATAATCATCTGCCCATAAGTCGTGAAGCGAACGCCATATCCACTTGAAATAACTGATATAGAAATCGGCAATAGGATGTTCCGTGAGAATTTGAGTTTGATATGCCCTTTCCGTTCGAGAGTTCAATATACAAAGCAGCAAATATTGCGCGGTAACCGGCTGCGGGTCTACATTGCTCTGCTGCTTTAGTTCATTATGAATGCCGCCAGACCACGGATTTGCCTGGAATTCACACTAGTTGACAACATACACTTGTGTTTACGGAAACGTGTTATTTTCCATTTGGATTGGTTAATTCGTTTGTTTTTGTGTTTTATTCCGTCCAATTATCCTGGAATGCTATACTATATGAATAGCACTACGCTTAAATCTGTGTCGTTTTTTCACTGTCTAGTTCACACAGCTGAATTTCACGAACTTGACGCCATTCTCCCTAGCTGCAAACAGTGTCGGTTTTGGTATGTGAAATTTAGACACGATTATAATGGACTAGAACATAGCCCGAAAGAGATGCCCAACTTACTGACACGCTGAGTGACGTCTCTACGATCTCTAGGTTTATGGGAAAGGTTCGACACACAACGGTATATCCAAACCACAGCGGTTGAACAAAGATAGTGGTATTCATCCCATGTGATGGATGAACAACATATATACATATAGTTTGTTTTTGTTTTGCTGATAAGACAAAAACTACCCAAACACCTGGAATTCCTCGTTTGCTGCCTCCATGCTGTATTCTTGAGGTATGCCGCTGGCATCATGGCGTATTCCTGTCAACAGTTCTGTTCAGTAGTCTGTCATTCAAGTCGTGGTGAGTCCCACGCAGTATCTCCAATTTGCTGTGTAAGAACTTAGTCTTTCAGGTCCTATCCTCCCCATCAGGTGAAGACCATGTACAGATCCATTGTTTTTGCTGCTCATCAAGCATGTGTGAGATACCGAGGTTACTTTCTGGGCAGAATTCCATTCATTTGTTTTCTCCTCTTTCATTTCTGCTTCCAAACCCGAAGTGCACCAGCACGCTTCCTTTCTTTCTTTCCCTTCTGTTTTCGCATTGAAATTTCCCTTGATTATCATCTGTTTTGGTCTTTTTTTTGTCTCTTGCAGCTCGTTATAACGCTCCTCTTTCTTGTGCTTCCCCTGCAGCTGCTGTTGACGCACAGACTTGTATTACAATGTTCTGTTTGCCTCGCTTTCATCTGATTGTGAGGCGGAAGATCGCTGATTGGATTATTGCCTTGCAGTTCTGTGGATGCTCTTGCTCATAGGAAAAACATCGCCTCCACCATGTCGGCTCGTCTCTCTTCCAGAGTATAACTTCTTTTTCTTCTTCTTCTTCTTTTTCTTCTCCTTCTTTTTCTTCTCTTCTTTCTTCTTCTTCTGCTTCTTTTTCTTTTTCTTCTTCATCTTTTTCTTTTTCATCTTTTTCTTCTTCTTCTTCTTCTTCTTCTTCTTCTTATTATTATTCTTTTTCTTCTTCTTCTTCTTCTTCTTCTTCTTCTCCATCGTTGTTTGTTCTAAAAATCCCGCTACCGAGCCCTCCAAAGGATTTTGCAATTAGCGGCATGTTGACTGGAGAACGGAATGCCTTATGTCGTAGCTCACAGCTTGACAGCTATTTTTACACCTTTCGGTCCGACACATCCGACTTGAGCATACACTTTTGGGTACCGGGCTAGTCTTCCCACTTCGATCCCTTCTCCTTAGCCCGTCTGCCCTGTTGCAGCCTGTAATCCAGAATCACCACGTGGCGATGCAGGCGTGTCTTGGCAGCTTTGGGTCTCTAACCGCTATAGATCATGCACGGCACATCATTTTGATTCCACGAGTATATACATCTTGCTCCTTTTGGGTTGTTTAAATGATTCATTCCGTAGAGCTGACATATTGGCTAACACTTTTTCTTACAATGCTGCAGAGCCGCAATATCGGCTTTGACTTGGTTATATTTAAACGTTTGTCAATAACATCTTCGCCGGAATTTATAGATGTACCTACACTCGCTGATTGGCACAGGAGCAGAGCACTGGACTTTCATGTGAAAAATACGGAGTTAAATTACCGCCACCGACAGCTCCAGTCGACCCAGCTGTAAATTGGTAACTGGCTGACGTCTACGGAAAGTAAAAAGTCGGAAAGAAGGGTATTTGCCATCCCATCTCACTAAGATGTGGTTTAATACAATAAATGCCTAATTACTTCATCCCCTCGGGCAGTGTCTGCTATAAGACTACCTTTACCCTTACAATGGGGAGTTTTAAATGTTTTTTTAATAATCGTGTCCAGATGTCAATATATGCTGGAGTGAATGATTTATATTGCGCCGTTCAGTCATTCTCTGTTGTATGACTCAAAATACATTCACTTCCCATTTCATTCTCAATAATTAGCAATTTACTTTCAGCCATGAGAAGTTTTCCTTCACATAGTCTGTGTGGTCTCGAGGAAAGGTGTCCGCCTCGGGGGCCGGAGGCCGCGGGCTCGAATCACGGTGAAGACCGAGATTTTTTTCACATGGATCTTCTGGTAAAAATCCCCCCGATCTCTGGGTAGTGAGATCGGACTCCCGTGTTCAGTGTCGAGCACGTTAATAATTACTTGGCAGTTGGAAATCGAAAAAGTAGGCTTAATGGCCGCTGACCGGACACAATTCGAGCTAAAAATCTATCCAAGTTATTTATACCTTGTTTCATGTAGTTTGTTAAGAGCAGCTATAGATGGCGCCTAACTGGCTGCGGGTCTACTTAGCTTTAGTGTTTGATTCTATTAAGATGGACTTGCACATCGGTTAAAGCACCCTCTAAGAAACTGGTTGTATACAGCCTCTGTAGAGTCTTCTAAGCCGTCATTTTTTTGGGCGCACAAAAGAGTAACTTACTCATTATGAGCATTTAAAACAACAACAACAACAACAACAACAACAACAAGTAATCAACGATGATTTAGGTAAGAGAGTGGTAACAGAAGTGGTGAGACGACCCTGCTCAGTACTGGCCCGCTAATGAGGAAACAGATGACCAATGACAACCCCAGATGCATCAGCTTGGAGCCCTCCAGCGCTAGCACGAATGCGCGGTGCGACATCTTATAATCAATCGTCAATTGGTCACTTTCTGGTGAAACTGGACGACTGGAATGAGAAATTGGTTGTCTACAGACTCTTCTTTGTTCGTTCTCAATCTCCTGCTACCAAGCCCTGAACAGGGATTTTCAAGTAGCAGGATGTAGTCCGGAGAACGTAATGCGTTGTGTCGCTAGTCCACAGCTTAACTGCGATATTTGCACCTTTCGGTCCGACACATCCGTCTTGAACAGCAGACTCTGCATGACCGTCTAAAATATTATAATGATGTTAAGTTCAGAACAATTTAGATTGGCTCATCTAGCCACCAGTCAATTTTCGCCTGTCAAAAATAAAATAATTGATACTTCAACGGAATGTGACCCGTAATGTCAAATAAACTCGGGATGACACCGCTATCAGTGACAAAGCTGGCAGACAATAGAAAATGACATCTTCTCGCGTCGTCTAACAACACATGTGTATGGAAGATGACACGATGATGATGATAAACTCTATAAATGAGGGCCTTTCAAGTCAAACCGGGACTTTTTTTTGGTAAGGAAATTATTTTTTTCCCAAGCAGACAAAATGCTATTTATTTTTCTATATAATCTCCTTCAACGTTTATGCAATTTTGCCAGAGTTTAAGTAATGCTTGAAAAGCTTCAGCGTAGAAAGATGTGTCAGTATGTCTGAACCAATCTAGGACAGTCTGTTTTACTTCGTCATCAGTGCTGAAATGCTGACCTTAGGATTTCATTTAGGCATCCAAACAGGTACAAATTGCTTGGAACGAGGTCTAGGCTGTAAAGTAGATGTGGCAATACCTCCCAGCCGAGTTACAGCAGATGTCAAAACGATTCTTTAAATCACAGTGCAAGCTTGAACTCTTCTCTACCGGTCAAAAACGAAAAGCTGCTTTGTCGTTCAACGCACCAACCTTCAGAAAATGCAAAGGTTCGTGAAGTATAGTGTTTAGAGAAAATCTTGCCTTTTGTGCAATTTGGTGACAGGTTATGCGTCGATTTTCTAGGATAAGGCGTGACTGGTGAGACGCGACAGCCACTAACGGATATACGGCCTTCTCTCAAACGTTTACACCATTTAAATGTCTTACTGCGTCTGAGTGTCTCGTCACCGTATTGTGATTGTAGTCTTGTGTACATGTCCGCAGGTTTCTCGCCTTCTTTCACAAGAAACTTTCATCACAACACGCTGTTCCATAAAAGCACTAACAGTGTTGTCCGCCATTTGTATGTGTCTGTCACGTGACTGGCCCATGGCAAGTGGGTCACCTAGCAGTAATAGAACAGAAGTGCCCCTAACTAATGATAGTAGTTCCAGCATACTATAACCCATTCAGGTAGAAGTAGACAAAACGTCCACATTTGATTTGAACGCTCCTGATAAACATATACATACATACCAATTATTAACTATTTTCCGTTTCACCTGTTTGTTCAAAAACTTTGTATACACAATTTGTTTAAAAAAAACGTTGTATTTTAACCTTGTGTAAAAACTTTGTATAAAAGCTTTGTATTAAAACCTACCGACTATAGTTTTTTTTAAGGGGTGGGGGGGTGGGGATGGGGGGGGGGGGGGTGGACCCATTGGTCTCGAGGTAAATATTTCCCTGATCTCTGAGTAGTGAGATCAGACACCCGTGTGCAGTGGCGCGCACGTTAAAAATACATTAGCAGTTTAAAATCGAAAAGAGAAGACCGTACATTATTGTGGGACACTGACATTATTGTAGGACACTGACATTATTGTAGGACACTGACATTATTGTAGGACACTGTGTGTGGACAACTCTGGAGTGCAAGGATATTAAAAAATATACAAGCAATGTACAAAAACAGCCGCTGTACTGTGAGAACACCAAGTGGACTCACCAAGTGGTTTGCAGTTTAAACAGGGGTAAGACAGGGATGTGTACTGTCATCACTTTTGTTAATT
Organism: Ariolimax columbianus; assembly: GCA_036924085.1. Taxonomy (NCBI): domain Eukaryota; kingdom Metazoa; phylum Mollusca; class Gastropoda; order Stylommatophora; family Arionidae; genus Ariolimax; species Ariolimax columbianus. The sequence continues at coordinate 49,537,230 of JAVGWX010000022.1, forward strand.
GTATACATGGATCAGATAACAGCTGAAGCAAAACCAGAAACCACTACAATGAATGAGCTACTTTTTGCAGATGTTCAGTCTCTTTCATTCCGATGAACAAAACTTCCAAGAACATCTGAATGCCCTTGACAACGATAGATATAATATGAGGATTAGTACAACAAATACTGAAAGAATGAAAATCAGTAGAATATAGAAAACCACTAAATATACAGAAAAAAAAGTACAGAGCTTAAACAGGTCATACAGAGCTTAAACAGGTCATACACAGCTTAAACAAGTCAGTGAATTCAAATGCTTGCGGAACATGTTCGCACAAGATGGAAGGCTAGATAGAGAGGTGGAATCAAGAACACAGAAAGCTAATACGGTTTTCTATTAGCTCTCACCATTACTAAGACATAAACACATCCAAATGAAGACAAAGAGACAGCTGATAAATAATATTTTTTATACCAACTCTCTGCTACCAGTGTCAGACATGGACACTCTCACTAAGGCACAAGAACGAAAATCATGGTATTCGAAATTACATGTTTGGCTTGGCTTGGCTTGGCTTCGTTCGTTCTCAATCTCCCACTACCAAACCCTGACACGTGCTTAAGTAACAGAATGTAGTCCAGAGAACGGAATGCGTTGTGTCGTAGTTTACAGCTTGACTGCGATATTTGTACCTATCGGTCCGACTTCAGCAAGCATTTTTTGAATACCGGGTTAGCATTCCCTCTTCGATCCCTTCCCCTTAGCCAGTCTGCTCTATTGCAGCCTGCTATCTAGGATCACCGCGTGGAGGTTTAGAAGAGTCTTGGCAGCTCTGATTCGCTGGCCCTGACGCGAGTAGTCAGCTATGGGTCGCTGGCCCTGACGCTAGCAGTCAGCTATGGGTCGCTGGCCCTGACGCTAGCACTCAGCTATGGGTCGCTGGCCCTGACGCTAGCACTCAGCTATGGGTAGCTGTCCCTGACGCGAGCAGTCAGCTATGGGTCATGGCAATGACGCTAGCAGTCAGCTATGGGTCACTGACCGCTGCAGCTCATGTGCTGCTCAGCTATGGGTCACTGACCGCTGCAGCTCATGTGCTGCTCAGCTATGGGTCACTGACCGCTGCAGCTCATGTGCTGCTCAGCTATGGGTCACTGACCGCTGCAGCTCATGTGCTGCTCAGCTGTGGGTCACTGACCGCTGCAGCTCATGTGCTGCTCAGCTATGGGTCACTGACCGCTGCAGCTCATGTGCTGCTCAGCTATGCGAAGCAATCATTGAGTAGGTGGAATTCACAAAGACAAAGAATAAAATGGTTCGAACTCCGGATAAGAATGCAAGTAAAACTACCAGCTGCTTGTATCTACAACACCAGTCATCAGGGTTGCAGGGCAAGAGGCAGACCACGTAAAAGATGGATAGATGGTCTCAGTGAGACACTGAAGAAACACGGAATGACAACAACATCGGCGAGAAAGCTGGCACATGACAGAAAACTGCACCTCCCTACGAGGCATATCAGCACAAGTGGATAGAAGATGATGATGACTGTGTTTCAATGATGGACTGCCTACAGAACACATAGAAGACAGACGGTATTAAGAAACACAAGCTGTTCATGCTAGCAAGGTGAGCCCGTTATTGCTGCAAGATAAAGCTTGTCCTTATTACGTTCATTGTCCATTATGCATGCGGTTTAAGTTCAATACTTCTGTTCTAACCGAACTACCATTAGCACGCCTCGTTTAAGCTGTTACACGTTTAATTTATCAATTTTCCAGGTAAAAAATCATTCCCAGTAAAAAGAAATTCGGCATTCTCCTATTTTTTGGAAAAACGAGGTTCGGCAATGATCAGCGGTACGTTGGGTTGTAGCTGTCGTAGCTGTCGTAGCTGTCGTAACTGCCGTAGCTGTCGTAGGTGCCGTAGCTGTCGTAGCTGTTGTAGCTGCCGTCGCTGTCGTAGCTGCCGTAGCTATCGAAGCTGTCGTAGCTGCTGTCGTGGCTGCCGTAGCTGTCGTAGCTATCGAAGCTGTCGTAGCTGCTGTCGTGGCTGCCGTAGCTGCCGTAGCTGTCATAGCTTCCGTAGCTGTCGTAGCTGCCGTCGCTATCGTAGCTGTCGTAGCTGTCGTAGCTGCCGTCGCTGTCGTAGCTGTCTGCCACAGTTCAACGAAAGTCGCCAATGTAACCTCTCAATGGCGACACAAAGTGGCAATAATAATATTTATAATAATAATAATAATAATAATAATATTTATAATAATAATAATAATAATAATTGCCACCATCCTTGTCGGCCTTTAAAATTGTTAAGTTGTTATATTGTTTAAGATTCCATTCTGTTTTTTATGTTACTTATTTTAAATTGATTTCCGATTGTGACTTCTAGCCAATGGGATTCGTCTGTATAGTTATTGATTAAGACCTTTTGATCGAAAAGTCGATCTCGCCAGTAAAAGTTAAACGTTTTGGTAGTTATGGAATAGAAGGGCAAATATTAAAACAGGTGGAGGGGATGCCAGGGCTTGTAATTAGAGGAGTGGTAATGAGCAATCTAAGATATGTGGATGATACAGTTTTGATGACAAAGAGTGAGCAAGAAATTACTGGAGCTTGTGACAAGAATATACACAATAAGTCAAGAGTTTGGATTAGACATAAACATCAAGAAAACAAAGACTATGATAATTGGGAAAAGTAATAAGAAACCGTGTATGCAGATAGAAATAAAATATCGAATATCTAGGTCAAATAATAACGGAAGAAGGCAGCTGTGAAAAAGAAGGAAAGGGAATATGAATGGCCAAGATGGTATTCGACAACATGCGACACATAGTATCATCCCCTTTCAGTCATCTGTGCTGTTTCTGTTTCTAAGAACCGACGTCACTGTACTCCGGGCATACCCATAGGTGCTCAGTTTCTCTCATCAAATGGTGTAAGGTGTGGATGCTGATGGTCCCTGTAGCTCACTGGTTGTACACGCTCCTGCGCCGTCCTCTCATGCGCCCCACTCCGCTCGAACCTCGTTTAATGTGAAAACTTTGCAGTCTGTGGATTGCTGTTTCATCTATTGCGGTGTCCTCATCTAGCAGGCGGTCATTGATTGATTTCAAAATGGCACTTCTGTCCATTACCAATGTGCCCATGATGGGAGCCCGTAAAGCCAAGATGTCAGCTCTTTCATTGCCCTGAACCCCGGCATGAGCAGGACAGTAGATCCAGGTCAACGCTTGCAGGTTCGAGGCCTCAACAGCAGCTATCCACTCGTACCTAAGCCATCCCTTCTGTACTTTCTGAAGTACGGCTTGCGCGTCTGTCACGATGACTGCCCTTGTTTTAGAAGTCTCAGATATCCATTTCAGTGCTGAGGTCACTGCTTCCGTCTCCATTCTCAAACTGGAGGTTGTTGACATGTATGCCCTACTGCGCTCATCCACGACCTCTCCTCTCACTCTAGCCGAGAAACCCCAGCCTGATGTCCCACTGCGCACGACTGATCCGTCGGTGAATATGACAGCGTCACTCTCCTGTGTGTTCTCAGTTATCAGCTGATTTACCTCGTGCTCTGCTCTCTCGTTGCTCCGTTTTCTTCATTCCTTGCCTAAGGTTATGATGACTCTCTGGTACTCTATCATTCTATCACCAGTGTGGACCTATTCTTTCCCTTTGGCTCTCGTCTCAGCTGGAGTGACGTGTCCGATTGTTGTCTCAGCCTGTGCCATCCATGACGACCCTCTCTTGATTCTTGATCCCGTGATGTCTGAGATACTACTATGCAGAGGGTGTCGAGTGTCTGTGGTGACACGCATATAAGCTTTGACTTGTGCCAGTTTATGTCTGGATGTCACCGATAACAATCCCAACATGTACCGCATCATCACAATCGGGGTATCTCTAGTGCAGCCTAGAACCAGACGCATACCTTCATTCTGGATGCGGTCCAACCTTTCACACTGTGTTCTTGATAGTGTGAGGATGCCCAGTTCGTAATCGATGACAGACAACACGACCTGACGAAATAGGATGAACAGGAGGCGTTGTTCCAAGTCGGCAGCAGCCATGGTCTTGAGTGCTCCTAACCCTTTCTTGCATCTTTGTGCGATGTGGTCAACGTGGCAGTTATAGGAAAGACTGAGATCAAAAGTCACTCCGAGGTATTTCAACCTGTCACACCTGTCAATGGTGCAACCATCAAAAGTGATGCCCGGGAGTTCAGCCTTTACTATGGAATTATTCAAAGAGCACCACTTCATGCAGGCCTTGTTCGGATTGATCTTGGAGCTTGAGTCGCTGCACCACTGTGAGGTTGCTTTCAAGGTTTCCTGAATGTCTTTGACCAACTCTTGCCTGTCTGAGCCAGCCCTGTACGTTAGGGTGTCATCGGCAAATGTCAACGTTCGCCCTGTCCCTGTGGGTTGAATATTGGCCACTTTTACTGTGTAGATGTTGAACAGCACCGGTGAGAGCATATACCCTTGAGGCAGTCCTGGACATATTCGCCTCGGTTCTGATGTCCACGATCCCACACGTAGCGCAACTGCTCTTACCATCAGGATAGCTGATATCCAACTAACCAGCCACAGGCTTAAACCACACTGCTGCAGACAGGTAATTAAGGTCCCACAATTGACACGGCTATATGCGTCTTCCAGGTCAAGTGCCACCGCGACTGTTTCTTGCTTTGACTGAAACCCCTCGTACACATCATCCATGAAAGTTCCAGCGTTAGTCTAGGTCTCCTTCGCTGTTCTATAGCTGCACAGCGTGTCAGATAGAATATGGTCCCGTTCAAGGTAGGCCAATATTTTCTTGGCCACTATCTTCTCGAGCAATTTGCCATATACATTTTCAGTCATGACTGACTAAAGGATGATATGACTTGGAATGGAACAAAAATAATAACAAAATGTGTACTTAACTTTTGTTGTCTTTCTCTTTTGCGGCGTTGTCTTTTCACTTCTCTGTGTTGCAAGAGCTTCGCTTCACCAAGCGTGAGCTGGCCGTTCAGGGTACATTTCGTCCTGGATCTGTCTGCAAATTCGTCTTCCTAGGATGTTAGATTCCTGTCCCGTACCTTCATATCACGCTTGCACACATCTTTGAATCTAAACTGTAGTCGGCCGATTGTTGTCGTGCCATTTGCCCATAGAGGATATCTTTGGGAATGCGGCCATCTTCCATGCAATGAACATGGCCAAGTCATCGTAGTCTTCGCTGCCTAATGAGAGTGTCCATCTGTGTTTGACACTCTGTCCCTCCATTTAATTCCAAGAAAGGATCGCAGGCGCCGTAGGTGGAAGGTGTTAAGCCTGTGCTCTTGTTTGGCATAAGTTGTCCAAGTCTCGCTGCCATTTAGAAGTGTGCTTACAACACATGCATTGTATACCATGGCCTTGGTTTTAATTGTCAACTTCTGGTTTTTCCAAACACGCTTTGTGAGGCGAGCGAATGTAGCAGCAGCTTTGCCGATGCGACTGTCTATTGCTGGGTCGAGAGAGATTGTCATTCATCTAGTATCCCATGTATTGGTGCCCAGCTGCCAGTTCATAATTATGGACTTGGCGTGGCATCTACTTCTTGTCCCAGAACATTTGTTCTGTTGAGACTTATTGTGAACCCTTTGTGTGCACGCCTGAAAGATACGATCCATCAATCTCTGAAGTTCCTGCTGACTGTGGGTAACAATTGCAGCATCATCAGCGAAAAGCAAGTCCCTGAGGGTGATCTCCCTTATCTTCGCTTTGGCCTTGATCCTTGAAAGGTTAAACATCCTGCCATCCGACCTGGTGTGAAGGCAGATTCCTTCATTTGTGTTACCAAATGTTTCAGTAACAGAGCAAAAAAGAATCCGAACAGTGTCGGGGCCAGAACACAGCCTTGCTAACTCCACTTAGAATCCTAAATGGTTGTGATATGCTACCATCAGATTGGACTGTTCCTGTCATGCCCTCGTGGAACAATATTATTAGTCGCAGCAGTTTGTTTGGCAGCCTATTTTAGAGAGAATTTTGAAGAGGACATCTCTACTAACCAAATCCAATGCCCATGTCAGGTGAATGAAGGCAACATGAAAAGGTGGTTTCGCTCACTTTTATTGAAGTTGTCGAAGAGAGAAAATCATGTCGATCGTTGAACTTCCAGACCTGAATCCACAATGTGACTCCGGATACACACGCTCAGCCAATTTGTGTAGTCTTAGTAAGATAACTCTGGCGAAGACTTTGCCTACAACACTGAGCAGAGAGACACCTGGATAGCTATTACAGTCCTATTATCACCTTTGTTTGTTTATATAATGTCTCATATCTTGAGGTATTGTGACCCCTTTCCAACACTACATAACATAATATATAGCGGTGGCAAAAAGTGTATCTGGACAGCGTTGGATCAAATCAGGTGGGATCCCGTCGCTGCCTGGTGCTTTTCCCAGGGTCAGGCTGTCAATAGCTTTATTCAGATCTTCTATAGATGGTTCGATGTCTAGCTCGTCCATACTGGGATAACTTGACAGCGTCAAGGGCTGTGGGAATGACTATATTGACACACGAGTAGAGCTCAGAATAGTGCTCGATCCATCGCTCTATCTGTTATTTTCTCACCAGTAATGGATTAGAGAGGTGCTGTTTTCCTACTCGCAGGGCCAATAGCTTTCTTTATACCATCGTACATTTGCCTTATGCTCCCTTGTTTGTGTTGCAGCCTGGATCTTTTCACTAAGCGGTTGCCAAATACTCATTTGCACACGAGCTGTTTGTTGCACCCGACTTCTGGTGGTCTAGAAGCTGTACAGAGTATCTGCATTCGGAAGCTGCTTGTATCAGAGCAGCGCGCTTGGCCTCAATGACAGGTGTCATATCCTCCACTTTTGCTTTAAACCAGTCATCTGATTTAACAGTTCTTCTTCCAAATGTAGCAAGTGCAGGGTTGTGTATGACATTTCGAAGATGTTGGCAGGTCACTGTAACAGCGGTGTCATGATGTTGGAAATTGAGAATTTCCTGAAAAGCATTGTGAAATCTCTAGATCAGCGCAGGGTCCGACATTCTACTTGCGTCGATGCGTGGCTTGCCTTTGCTTCTGGTATGATGGAACTTCTTTGGCTGCTATTTTTTTTACAGTGAACCAAAGAATTGTTAGCGTCACAGTCTGCACTATGGTAAGTGTGCGTCAGGAGCACATACTTAAGGAGAGATCTTCTGACAAGAATTAGATGCAGCTGGTGCCAATGCTTTGATCGTGGGCGCATCCACGATACCTTATGGTGGGGTTTGGTCAGAAAATAAGAGTTGGTCACACACAGTTCATGGTAGGTACAGAGCTCTAGGAGCCGCTGGCCATTTGTATTAATTTGTCCAATTCCAAACCTGCCAAGACACGAAGGCCACGAGTCGTGATCAGCGCCCACTCTAGCATTGCAATCACCTAGTAGAACAAGCTGTTCTTGACTATGGATGCGTTAAATCTTTGACTTCAGGTGTGGAGCACAAGATAGGTGCGTACACACTCAAAAGGGTGACAGACCTACTGTGGTATGGAGACGAAGCGTAAGCAGGCGTTCTGAACCATTCTCACATGGTTTAACCATCTGTAATAGAGACCGTTTAACTGCAAAGCCTACACCGTGCTCTCGCTTTTCGTTGGGGTTTTTTCCTTGCCAGCAGAATAAGTAGTCTTTCTCACTGATTGTTCCCAGCCCACTAACCGATTGTCTTGGAGTGCTACAATGTCCACATCCAGTCGTTTCAGTTCGTCATTGATTGCGCGTTTCTTTCTGGCATCGTTTATATCATGCAGGTTATCAGATAGTCCAGACAGCATGGTACGGACAGCAGTCCAGACAGAATGGTACAGACAGCAGTCCAGACAGCATGGTACGGACAGCAGTCCAGACAGAATGGTACAGACAGCAGTCCAGACAGCATGGTACGGACAGCAGTCCAGACAGAATGGTACAGACAGCAGTCCAGACAGCATGGTACGGACAGCAGTCCAGTCAGCATGGTACGGACAGTAGTCCAGTCAGCATGGTACGGACATTCCAACATCCCAGTTTAACCGTTGATGCACTTGTGTCGACACTGCAGGGTGAAACATGAAGGCCTCTTCAGGTCATGAGCTTGGGCATTCTTCTATGGAGAACAAGCTGTTGCCCGTGCAGCAGGTCCCCCCCCTCTCCACGTAACTAAGTGATCGAGGGGACCAGCATTAGCGATACAGCCTGGAATCAGCGACGTCGCAGGAGTCGCCAGAATAGCGATGGAACCACCACTAGACGGCCTTAGGGACACCAGTTACGGATTCTTTCTCAGTGTTTACTCTCGAAATCTTTCTCGTGAACAGCTATCCCACGAGGCAGTGGGTGAACAGTTTTTACGATAGCAGCTTTGTTTAAGGCCTGTGTAGCTTTGATGTGAACCGGTCAATTTACAGGTCGTGTGACCGGTTATTGATTATTTCATGACACTATAAGATGATTGATGATTTTTATAACACTTTCGTAGGTAAGTTTGTTTTGTAACTACTCTGACAAAAAATATAGTTATAAATGTTTTTAATCCAAGTCGAAAGACTAAACGTAAACACAACCGCCATCTTGATTTCGTAATCGCTGTTTAGTGCGACACATACTGACATCCAAACAGATAAATCAGAATTTGAAAATGAGAATTGGCGGGTGTTATGTATACTCGTCACTAGTTTATGGCCCAGAAACATGGACAATGAATAACTAGTTGGAAAAAAGTATTGAAGCCTTTGAAAGGTGGGTATATAGAAGATTGGGTCGCATTTCTTGGAAAGAGAAGAAAACAAATTTGGAAGTATTGGATTCGTTGGGGGTGAAAAGAGAATTAATGACCGAAACCAGGATTAGACAGTTACGTTATTTTGGTCACGTAACAAGACATACCTCGTACTGGAGGGCAGGGTGTACGGCAGTCGTTCAAGAGGTAGACAACTTTTTAAGTGGGTGAAAACATCAGGATATAGACTGGGAAAAGCCTATCAGATTTCCACCATTACAGCAAGAGATAGAGTACACTGGAGATCCATTGCAGCCGACCTTCGATGCGGAGATGGCACCTGAACTGAATAGAGCGGGTAGATAAGGAGAAAAAATACCTGAACAAATTGGGGATGAAAGAAGAGGATTTGGATAACAGGACTACCGCAGGAGGTAAAGGTGAAGGTCACATCCATATACTCCTGAAGAAGACGTCTAAGCGTCAACGTCATATTTTTGTTAAAAACACGAGGGGTGTTCAAATCAAACCGGAATAAACTGCAACAACTAAACATACGTTCAATGAGCATGATGACGTCACTTGTGGTGTAAACAGCACATACCAACCGCCAAGTTTGCAAAATGTTATCCTCCGACTCATAGTTTCCTCAGCAGACTGGTGAAAAAATGGCGGGTGTGATAGGGAATCCGTCCAGAGTTGATCAGCGAGCGGTGATTCGGCTTCTAACAGCTGAAGTATGTCGACCAGCTGAAGGATGTCGACCAGTTGAAGGATGTCGACCAGCTGAAGGATGTCGACCAGTTGAAGGATGTCGACCAGTTGAAGGATGTAAGGATGTCGACCAGTTGAAGGATGTCGCCAAGTTGAAGGATGTCGACCAGTTGAAGGATGTAAGGATGTCGACCAGTTGAAGGATGTCGACCAGTTGAAGGATGTAAGGATGTCGACCAGTTGAAGGATGTCCACCAGTTGAAAGATGTAAGGATGTCGACCAGTTGAAGGATGTCGACCAGTTGAAGGATGTAAGGATGTCGACCAGTTGAAGGATGTAATGATGTCGACCAGTTGAAGGATGTAAGGATGTCGACCAGCTGAAGGATGTCGACCAGTTTAAGGATGTCGACCAGTTGAAGGATGTCGACCAGTTGAAGGATGTAAGGATGTCGACCAGTTGAAGGATGTAAGGATGTCGACCAGTTGAAGGATGTAAGGATGTCGACCAGTTGAAGGATGTCGACCAGTTGAAGGATGTAAGGATGTCGACCAGTTGAAGGATGTCGACCCGTTGAAGGATGTAAGGATGTCGACCAGTTGAAGGATGTCGACCAGTTGAAGGATGTAAGGATGTCGACCAGTTGAAAGATGTTGACCAGTTGAAGGATGTAAGGAGGTCGACCAGTTGAAGGATGTAAGGATGTCGACCAGTTGAAGGATGTCGACCAGTTGAAGGATGTCGACCAGTTAAAGGATGTCGACCAGATGAAGGATGTAAGGATGTCGACCAGTTGAAGGATGTAAGGATGTCGACCAGTTGAAGGATGTAAGGATGTCGACCAGCTGAAGGATGTAAGGATGTCGACCAGTTGAAGGATGTAAGGATGTCGACCAGTTGGAGGATGTAAGGATGTCGACCAGTTGAAGGATGTAAGGATGTCGACCAGCTGAAGGATGTCGACCAGTTGAAGGATGTCGACCAGTTGAAGGATGTAAGGATGTCGACCAGTTGAAGGATGTCGACCAGTTGAAGGATGTCGACCAGTTGAAGGATGTCGACCAGTTGAAGGATGTAAGGATGTCGACCAGTTGAAGGATGTCGACCAGTTGAAGGATGTAAGGATGTCGACCAGTTGAAGCATGTAAGGATGTCGACCAGTTGAAGGACGTAAGGATGTCGACCAGTTGAAGGATGTAAGGATGTCGACCAGTTGAAGGACGTAAGGATGTCGACCAGTTGAAGCATCTAAGGATGTCGACCAGTAGAAGGACGTAAGGATGTCGACCAGTTGAAGGATGTAAGGATGTCGACCAGTTGAAGGACGTAAGGATGTCGACCAGTTGAAGGATATAAGGATGTCGACCAGTTGAAGGATGTAAGGATGTCGACCAGTTGAAGGATGTCGACCAGCTGAAGGATGTAAGGATGTCGACCAGTTGAAGGATGTAAGGATGTCGACCAGTTGAAGGATGTCGACCAGCTGAAGGATGTAAGGATGTCGACCAGTTGAATGACGTAAGGATGTTGACCAGTTAAAGGATGTAAGGATGTCGACCAGTTGAAGGATGTCGACCAGTTGAAGGATGTAAGGATGTCGACCAGTTGAAGGATGTAACGATGTCGACCAGTTGAAGGGTGTAACGATGTCGACCAGTTGAAGGATGTCGACCAGTTGAAGGATGTAAGGATGCCGACCAGTTGAAGGACGTAAGGATGTCGACCAGTTAAAGGATGTCGACCAGTTGAAGGATGTAAGGATGTCCACCAGTTGAAGGATGTCGACCAGTTGAAGGATGTAAGGATGTCGACCAGTTGAAGGATGTCAGGATGTCGACCAGTTGAAGGATGTAAGGATATCGACCAGTTGAAGGATGTAAGGATGTCGACCAGTTGAAGGATGTAAAGATGTCGACCAGTTGAAGGATGTCGACCAGTTGAAGGATGTAAGGATGTCGACCAGTTGAAGGATGTCGACCAGTTGAAGGATGTCGACCAGTTGAAGGATGTCGACCAGTTGAAGGATGTAAATCAGTTGAAGGATGTCGACCAGTTGAAGGATGTCGACCAGTTGAAGGATGTCGACCAGCTGAAGGATGTAAGGATGTCGACCAGTTGAAGGATGTCGACCAGCTGAAGGATGTAAGGAGGTCGACCAGTTGAAGGATGTCGACCAGTTGAAGGATGTCGACCAGCTGAAGGATGTAAGGATGTCGACCAGCTGAAGGATGTAAGGATGTCGACCAGTTAAAGGATGTAAGGATGTCGACCAGTTGAAGGATGTCGACCAGCTGAAGGATGTCGACCAGTTGAAGGATGTAACGATGTCGACCAGTTGAAGGATGTTGACCAGTTGAAGGATGTAAGGATGTCGACCAGTTGAAGGATGTCGACCAGCTGAAGGATGTAAGGATGTCGACCAGCTGAAGGATGTAAGGATGTCGACCAGTTGAAGGACGTAAGGATGTCGACCAGTTGAAGGATGTAAGGATGTCGACCAGTTGAAGGATGTCGACCAGTTGAAGGATGTAACGATGTCGACCAGTTGAAGGATGTTGACCAGTTGAAGGATGTAAGGATGTCGACCAGTTGAAGGACGTAAGGATGTCGACCAGTTGAAGGATGTAAGGATGCCGACCAGTTGAAGGACGTAAGGATGTCGACCAGTTAAAGGATGTCGACCAGTTGAAGGATGTAAGGATGTCCACCAGTTGAAGGATTTCGACCAGTTGAAGGATGTCGACCAGTTGAAGGATGTAAGGATGTCGACCAGTTGAAGGATGTCAGGATGTCGACCAGTTGAAGGATGTAAGGATATCGACCAGTTGAAGGATGTAAGGATGTCGACCAGTTGAAGGATGTAAGGATGTCGACCAGTTGAAGGATGTCGACCAGTTGAAGGATGTAAGGATGTCGACCAGTTGAAGGATGTCGACCAGTTGAAGGATGTCGACCAGTTGAAGGATGTCGACCAGTTGAAGGATGTAAGGATGTCGACCAGTTGAAGGATGTCGACCAGTTGAAGGATGTCGACCAGTTGAAGGATGTCGACCAGTTGAAGGATGTCGATCAGCTGAAGGATGTAAGGATGTCGACCAGTTGAAGGATGTCGACCAGCTGAAGGATGTAAGGAGGTCGACCAGTTGAAGGATGTCGACCAGTTGAAGGATGTCGACCAGTTGAAGGATGTCGACCAGCTGAAGGATGTAAGGATGTCGACCAGCTGAAGGATGTAAGGATGTCGACCAGTTAAAGGATGTAAGGATGTCGACCAGTTGAAGGATGTCGACCAGCTGAAGGATGTAAGGATGTCGACCAGTTGAAGGACGTAAGGATGTCGACCAGTTGAAGGATGTAAGGATGTCGACCAGTTGAAGGATGTCGACCAGTTGAAGGATGTAACGATGTCGACCAGTTGAAGGATGTTGACCAGTTGAAGGATGTAAGGATGTCGACCAGTTGAAGGACGTAAGGATGTCGACCAGTTGAAGGATGTCGACCAGTTGAAGGATGTAAGGATGTCCACCAGTTGAAGGATGTCGACCAGTTGAAGGATGTAAGGATGTCCACCAGTTGAAGGATTTCGACCAGTTGAAGGATGTCGACCAGTTGAAGGATGTAAGGATGTCGACCAGTTGAAGGATGTAAGGATGTCGACCAGTTGAAAGATGTAAGGATGTCGACCAGTTGAAGAATGTAAGGATGTCGACCAGTTGAAGGATGTAAGGATGTCGACCAGTTGAAGGATGTAAGGATGTCGAAAAGTTGAAGGATGTCGACCAGTTGAAGGATGTAAGGATGTCGACCAGTTGAAGGATGTCGACCAGTTGAAGGATGTCGACCAGTTGAAGGATGTCGACCAGTTGAAGGATGTAAGGATGTCGACCAGTTGAAAGATGTCGACCAGTTGAAGGATGTCGACCAGTTGAAGGATGTCGACCAGTTGAAGGATGTCGACCAGTTGAAGGATGTCGACCAGCTGAAGGATGTAAGGATGTCGTCCAGTTGAAGGATGTCGACCAGTTGAAGGATGTCGACCAGTTGAAGGATGTAAGGATGTCGACCAGTTGAAGGATGTTGACCAGTTGAAGGATGTCGACCAGCTGAAGGATGTAAGGATGTCGACCAGTTGAAGGATGTCGACCAGTTGAAGGATGTCGACCAGTTGAAGGATGTCGACCAGTTGAAGGATGTCGACCAGCTGAAGGATGTAAGGATGTCGACCAGCTGAAGGATGTAAGGATGTCGACCAGTTGAAGGATGTAAGGATGTCGACCAGTTGAAGGATGTCGACCAGCTGAAGGATGTAAGGATGTCGACCAGTTGAAGGACGTAAGGATGTCGACCAGTTGAAGGATGTAAGGATGTCGACCAGTTGAAGGATGTCGACCAGTTGAAGGATGTAAGGATGTCGACCAGTTGAAGGATGTAACGATGTCGACCAGTTGAAGGATGTAACGATGTCGACCAGTTGAAGGATGTAAGGATGTCGACCAGTTGAAGGACGTAAGGATGTCGACCAGTTGAAGGATGTCGACCAGTTGAAGGATGTAAGGATGTCGACCAGTTGAAGGACGTAAGGATGTCGACCAGTTGAAGGATGTCGACCAGTTGAAGGATGTAAGGATGTCCACCAGTTGAAGGATTTCGATCAGTTGAAGGATGTCGACCAGTCGAAGGATGTAAGGATGTCGACCAGTTGAAGGATGTAAGGTTGTCGACCAGTTGAAGGATGTAAGGATGTCGACCAGTTGAAGGATGTAAGGATGTCGACCAGTTGAAGGATATAAGGATGTCGACCAGTTAAAGGATGTCGATGAGTTGAAGGATGTAAGGATGTCGACCAGTTGAAGGATGTCGACCAGTTGAAGGATGTCGACCACTTGAAGGATGTCGACCAGTTGGAGGATGTAAGGATGTCGACCAGTTGAAGGGTGTAAGGATGTCGACCAGTTGAAGGATGTAAGGATGTCGACCAGTTGAAGGATGTCGACCAGTTGAAGGATGTCCACCAGTTGAAGGATGTCCACCAATTGAAGGATGTCCACCAGTTGACATTCATCGACCAGTTGACATTCAGAATGTAGGCAGTGTATGGTGACCCGAATTGCTGCATCACATTTGTAGATGACATCTTCTGACACAACAAAATGCACCTGCCCTGGTCTCTGAACATCTTTCGTTAACTCACATCCTTCTTTAGACATCGTTGTCCAGTTCTTCACTGTTATCTTCAACACACTTTTGTCACCATACACTGCCTGCATTCTCCGATGAATGTCAACTGGTCGACATCCTTCGGCTGTTAGAAACTGAATCACCGGTCTCTGTTCAACTCAGGACGGATTCCGTATCACACCCGCCATGTTTGCAACGGTCTGGAAAGGAAACTATGAGTCGGGTAATATTACAATTTTGCAAATTTGACGGTTGGTGTATGCTGTTTACATCAGAAGTGACGTCATCATGCGTATCATACGTATGTTCACTTGTTGCAGTATGGTTCGGTTTAATTTGAACACTCCTCCTTATATATATATATATATATATATATATATATATATATATATATATATATATATATAAATATAAAGTCTGAGTCGAAACATATAGAGCCATAACTAGCGTATAGTGACATGAACAATCATGTCTCGGAATAATATTCAATAACAACAATCAGTCAGTCCATCTTATTCAGTCCATCACTAACATATGAACAATCAGTCAGTCCATCACTAACATGAACAATCAGTCAGTCCATCAGTAACATATGAACAATCAGTCAGTCCATCACTAACATTTGAACAATCAGTCAGTCCATCACTAACATATGAACAATCAGTCCATCAGTAACATATGAACAATCAGTCAGTCCATCACTAACATTTGAACAATCAGTCATTCCATCACTAACATGAACAATCAGTCCATCAGTAACATATGAACAATCAGTCAGTCCATCACTAACATTTGAACAATCAGTCAGTCCATCACTAACATATGAACAATCAGTCCATCAGTAACATATGAACAATCAGTCAGTTCGCCTAATTTCTCTCATTCCGAAGGTGGTATCCTTTGCACTGGTTTTTTTAAATTTTGCACCTGTCGACCCAATGCATCCGACTTCAGCATGCATTTTATATAAGGGTCTGCTTCCCCGGGGTAACTGCCGGTGCTGT
Organism: Ariolimax columbianus; assembly: GCA_036924085.1. Lineage (NCBI taxonomy): Eukaryota > Metazoa > Mollusca > Gastropoda > Stylommatophora > Arionidae > Ariolimax > Ariolimax columbianus. Next base: position 49,552,852 of record JAVGWX010000022.1, read on the forward strand.
GATTTGGGATCGAACCCAGCACCGGGGACGGCGTGGCCTAGTGGTTAAGTGACACGGCTCACAAATCGAAGGTGCTGGGTTCGATCCCCATCACAGCACCGGCCGTTACCCCGGGGAAGCAAACCCTTAGAAAATGCAGGAGGAAGCAGACCCTTACATAAAATGCATGCTGAAGTCGGATGTATTGGGCCGACAGGCGCAAAATAAAAACACGCTGCAACGCACACCGCCTTGGAGATTAGAAAAATTAGGCGAACGCAAATAAAAAAAACAAAAACAGAACCCAGCACCCTTCGCGTTGTGAGCCGTGCCACTTAACCACTAGGCCACGCCGTCCCCACTTACTAACAAATGAGCAATCATGGCGGTCCATCACTATCATGAGCGATCATTGCAGTCCATCACTATCATGAGCAATCATTGCAGTCCATCACTATCATGAGCAATCATTGCAGACCATAGCTTCACAGAGACGAAGGCACTAAGTAGTTATCTCCTTGTTGCTTGCGTCGATACATGTACTTGAGCTTATATGCATGGTTTCTGTGGATCTTTGCTTTGCATTACGATGTTGCCAATGTCATGTGCAGCTGTCCTTGGTCGTAGTTAACAACTTACCCAGTAGACTACAGGAGACCCGGTCTTCCTATCCGACTACGGCATACCGAGCTCAATAAGTCGGATGATAAACGGCAGCCACAAAGAACATGTAAATAAAACACATAAATTTATAGTTGTGATCATTCTGTCATTTCAGATGAGATTTCAGACTCTGAGAGATGGGACGATGACTTCAGCAGTTCCCCAACGCCTACTGATGATATGGCTCCGCCTCTGGCATTATCATGTGTGGAATCAACTGACGAATCAGGAATTCCGACGTCGTCGTCATCAACGATAATCTACCAATCAGAGAGTAACAATAATTCGTCTAGTGATACAGTTTACCAAACCAAGTCATCGTTCGTTCCATTGGTTAATAACAAACTTGTTAATAGAGAGAACGCTAGAGATGAATTTCGTAATTTGAATCAAAATGTTAGGGATGCAGATAATGGTAACACAATGGGTAACATTAATGGTGGTAGCAATATAAACTCGATAAACAACAACACTATTAGTTCAGGGAGTCACGACCCAGCGAGCTATAATAACAAAAATAGAATGTCAGTAAAAGCTATTCTGGCTGGTCAGCATCGAAGTCCCAAAGATATATCTGTAGCATCAATTGAAGCTTCTCCAGCCGCTGTACCTGGGATGGAATGTGACTTTGTTGAGACTCAAGTCAATAGCTTTGTCAGTTCGTGCACCAGGCCGAGTTCGATATTCTCGCATGGAATGAGTGCTATGGAATCTCGAAGGAAGAACTTCTCTTCGTCCTCTCTGCCTCTGAGTCTGATGACATCTCCCATAGAAGAGGTGGACAATGTGGAGTATATAAACATCTCTGCCAGGTCGCGTACCCGAATCACTTCACGATCTCTTTCACATACGGAGAACACACCACCCTCTCGTCAAGCTCACACCAGGGCTTTGCGTCGCGAAGCCCGGCTCCCGAGCGCAAACTCTCCGCCTCGAAGAAGACGGCCTGGGCCCATGACTGCGATTGTTCGATCTGCAAGTGACAACGCCGATCGAGTCACGAGCCTTCGAGATGTCGACATTGTCGGCGAAAGTTTTGAGTCGAGATTCCCATGGCAACGGGACTTTGGCGTCCAGTGCGAAATGACGAGCGACGGGGCTTTCATGTCTAACTTACAAAGAGCCATGTCCGGTCCGGCTGTGTACACATACTTCCGGTCCGGGTCTTTGTCGTCAAACAGTTCAGTGTCTTCTCCTCCCGTGACCTCTCGAGACCTTTCCTTCAATCGCTACAACCGCAGCTGCTCTCAGTGCGACTTGACTCACCACCATCACGATGTGGGCGATCCAGCAGCCACCTACTACTACCATCGTCACGCTGCGATAAACCGCAGCAACAGCGCCTGCAACACCACTACCACTGCCTACACCAACAATAACAATCAGGTGACTGCTGACAGCGCTAAATTTGGAGTTCCTTATAGCACAAGACGAGCTGAATTCAGGAGGCGGCCAAGGCCAAGTTCCATGGGAGCTGCCGACAATATAAGGTACTTATGTTCGTGTTGTTAGTTAGTTAGTCAATTAGTTGAATAGTTTGTCAGGTAGGTAGTTAGTTCGTTGATTAGCTAAACTCGGTGGTCTCGAGGTTAGGTGTCCGCCTCGGTTGCCGGAGGTCGCGTATTCGAATCACGGTGGAGACGGAATTTTTTTCACGCGGATCTTCTGGTAAAAATTCTCATTATCTCTGGATAGTGAGATCGGACTCCCGTGTTCAGTGTTGAGCACGTTTAAAATCCCTTGGCAGTTTGAAATCGAAAAGAGTTGGCTTAACGGCCGCTGACCGGACAAAATGCAAGTTAAAAATCTACCCAAGTTATGTGTACCTTTCCCCAGGTGGTCCCCAGTTAAGAGCAACTATAAATGGCGCCTAACAGGCTGCGGGTCTACTTACCTCGGTTTTTTAAAGTTTATAATGATGGACACCGGTAAAACCCACCTTCCAAGAAATTGGTTGTATACAGACTCTGTAGAATCTTCTCAAACCAGTTTAAAGAGTTTAAGTTAAGATTTAAATATTTCGTCCCAAAGGTAGTTAGTCAGTCAGTCAGTTAGATAGTTAGTCAGTTAGATAGCTAGTCAGTCAGTTAGATAGTTAGTCAGTCAGTTAGATAGTTAGTTAGTCAGTTAGATAGTTAGTCAGTCAGTTAGATAGTCAGTCAGTCAGTTAGATAGTTAGTCAGTCAGTTAGATAGTTAGTAAGTCAGTTAGATAGTTAGTTAGTCAGTTAGATAGTTAGTCAGTCAGGTAGATAGTTAATTAGTCGGACAGTTATTTAGTCAACTACCTAGTTAGCCGGATAGTTATCTAGTTATCTACCTAGTTAGTCGGGTAGTTATTTATTTAGTTAGTCAGTAGTTAGTTAGATATAAATTTAGTTATAGTTAGATAAAGTTTGTTGGTTAGTTTGTTTTAGTTAGTTATCTAGTTAGTGAGTAAGTTATTTATCTATGTAGATGTTCAGTTAGTTATCTAGTTAGTGAGTAAGTTATTTATCTACGTAGATGTTCAGTTAGTTATCTAGTTAGTGAGTAAGTTATTTATCTATGTAGATGTTCAGTTAGTTATCTAGTTAGTGAGTAGGTTATTTATCTATGTAGATGTTAAGTTAGTTATCTAGTTAGTGAGTAAGTTATTTATCTATGTAGATGTTTAGTTAGTTATCTACTTAGTGAGTAAGTTAGTTATCTGTCTAGAAGTTCAGTTAGTTGTCTAGTTAGTTAATTAAAGCTTTGCATACGAATACCGGTGCTAGAATCCGTCTCGGGGCACTCTCTCTGAAAGATTCCTGTCATCTACAGCGGTCAGACAGGGCTGCGGACTTGCTCCTGATCTCTTCTGTCGGGCTGTCGACTGGCTCCTGGACCGCCTCAGCTCTCATCACCATGGAATTTCTATTGACCAAAAGTGCATCACTGACCTCGTCTACGCGGATGACATAGTCCTGCTAAGCCCGGATAGTACAATGCTGCAGCAGTTTCTCGAGTATCTGGATAGCACAGCTGAAAATATGGGCGAAGACCAAAATTCAGTATCTTGGCTCTGATACAAGGTCCCAGAACATGGTAGGTGGCGGTCACACAGCGGAAAGTGTAAATGAACTTTCTTATCTCGGAAGCACAATATCATCTGACGGACGCAGTAGCCCAGACATGTCAAGACGGATTCGCCTCGCTGCTTCGGGGATGAACGACCTCCGCCGAGTGTGGAACAATAGTAGATTATCCCTGAATTAAAAGCTGCGTATTTACCAGTCGTGAGTGGTTCCAGGACTAGTGTATGGCGCCGAAACATGGACTCCACTGAACAAGTACGTCTCAAGACTCGAGTCCTTTCATATGCGCAATCAGCGGTGTGTTCTTGGAGTCCGTTGGTACGATCTCGTACGTAATGTCGAGGTCTCTACTAGGACTAACCTCCCAACTGTATCAGAAGTCCTGGACCGTCGCCGCCTTTCCCTGTTTGGACACGTCGTCCGACTGGATCAGGAAGTTTCAGCTCACTATATCCTTCTCAAGGCAGTTCAAAGTGCTAAGGGTGTTCAACCAGCTGTCTGGAAGCGCAGGAAAGACCGTGTCCGACACACGTGGCTTCAACAGATAGCAACTTCCCCTCCTGCTAAAGGCGAGGTCTGGCGAGCGCCGCTTCGATTTGCCATGGTAGCGTCCGAACGACGCAACGGGCCTTAGATGCCTTGGCGAACATAATTATTATAGATAGTTTGTTAGTTACTTATCGAGTTAACTCGTGAGATAATTCGTTAGTTTGTTAGTTAGTTGATCATTTAGTTAACTAGATAGTAAATTAGTTAGATTTAGTCATTTAGTTTGTTAGTAAGCTGTTTAGCTATGTAGTTTTTTTTTAAAACTTAGTTAGCTAGTTGTTACTTGTTCAATCAGTTAACTGGTGAGCAGTTAGCTTTGTAGTTAGTTAGATGGTTATATAGTTAGTTATTCCGTTAGTTAGCTAGTTTGTTAATTAATGTTAGAGTTTGTTAGTTGCTTGGTCAATTAACCAGTGAAATAGCTAGTTAGTTAGATATAACTATTTACTTAACTATTTTTTAAAGTAATTATTTAGCTAGTTATTTAATTAGTTAGTTAGACAGCAAGCTAGTTAGTTAGTTGAGGGTTCGCTGTGGTCAAGAGGTTAAGGCACTCGCCTCTCACAGGGATGAACGAAAACGGTCGGCGATCGAATCCCGCAAGTTTCAAGCGACCCCTGGTCTCACAGGAGGTAAGACCAGAGTACCTGCATCCCAAGTTACCTCCAGTCGTCTCTACCAATAGTCTTATCACTGATCCAAGGTAACTCGGGATAAGAGTGAGATTGATGACCAGCGCATATTCTTGCTTACTATAATCGAAATGTCTTATCCTAGAGCGAGGGAAGGCAACCTCAGCTGAGTGTTGTGGAAGGGCAGACCAGTCACATAGTCTTGGTTGACGGCTGGTCTAGGAGTGAAGCCCCACCAAATGAACAGATAGAGCTTTGCTCTGCTGATCCGGCAGCTTCTGCACCTTGCCTTGTTCCAAATGTATTGGTATCACCTTTCCCTTGGAGTAAACAAGGCTTTGCTGATGATATTGATGTATTGACAGGCACAGAAAGGGAACTCCGGGAGTTGATTGGTAGATTGGATAGAACGGCCCTGAGTTTTGGTATGGAAATAAATGCTGTGTAAACGAAGCTCATGACCAAAAACGTAGCAGGGTTTCAATCTGTCATAGAGGCAAATGGGCAGGAACTTGAGGTTGTAAAACGTTTCAAATATCTGGGATCATTGATCAGCGAAGAGGGTTCGAAGCCAGAGGTAATTGCCAGAATAGGACAAACAACAGCGGCGGTGACTCGGCTGCAACCTATATGGCGAGACAAGCACCTCGCCCTTGGCATAAAAGTTAGACTAATGCGCTCTTTGGTGCTGTCAATATTTCTGTATACCTGCGAGACCTGGACCATTTCAGCAGATATCCAGGGCAGGATACATGCAATGGAAATCCGGTGCTATAGAAAACTTTCTAAATGTTACATATAAGGATCGTGTCACGAACGTAGACATCCGTCAAAGAGTTGAAGACGCTATTGGTCCTTTTGAAGATCTGTTCACAACATTCAAAAGACGAAAGATGGCCTGGTGTGAGCACGTCGCGAGGTCCAACGGAATTCCCAACTCGATACTCTTTGGGTCCGTACCGGGACAGAGAGGGCGAGGACGTCCAAGTAAGAGATGGGTGGACAACATCACTGAGTGATCAGGCCTTCGTCCCGGTGAGATACGTCAGGCGGCGACAGACAGAGAGAGCTGGCGTGGGATTTTCATGTCTTCATGTGTGCCCCAACGACCTGATGGGTTACGGGATGAACTGAACTTAAACAAGGCAGACCAAGAGAGGGACCATACTTCGTGGGCAACACATGTTCTTTATATTTCTGCCCGGGCTTTCTGCTAAAAGCAAAATTACTTTCGTCTGACAAGACGAGAGGAGCCAATGAGGATAATCCAAATACAGCACACATCACCTTATTAAGACAAAACCGTCTGATGTTATGGAAATCATAGCTTCGCGATGGACATTAACTTTAAGGTAGTTAATTTGTCAGTCAGTTAATTAGTAATATGTTTGCTTCAATTGGCAACACGGGCTATTTCAACCTTAGAACAAGTCATGTTAGGTATATATAAATGCCTGCTGGTCACTATGATTGTCACGCAGTTGGCCTGAGATTTGACCTTAAAGAAGTGAATTATTTGCTTTCATTATTTGATATTTGCCTATCACATGTGGTGAAGACCACTCTTTTTGTTTTCTCTTTGCTGTGTCCGTTGGCATGGGTGAGCGCTATGATTTGGATTGAAATGAGTAAGAAACTGGGCCATTGTCTGCCTCACTCTCAGGTTCTGAGCTACCTTTGGCCAGTAGCAAGATTTTATCAAGACTACTGGGGATAGCATAGGATGCGGATTTCTCCTCAGGGTTTACTCCCGAATCTTTTCCCTATAAACAAGTATCCCGCAAAGGCAGCGGAGGGGGTCGACATCTATCGTTGCGTCGTGCCCTTCCCATAACCGCAAAAGTTCGTAGGGACATATTCAGTGTATGAGTGATGTGTTGGGCATCATTCCCGTGCTGTGTTCTAGTCTTTTATAATCACGTTCCTAAATTTCAGTCACACCAAAACCGACACTGTCTGCAGCTAGGACGAAGGGTCCCAATCTCGTGAAGTTCAGCCGTTGGAAATAGACCATGAAAATACGACACAGCTTTCAGCGTAGTGCTAATTCATGTAGTGATGTCCAGCCCAGGATAATCGGAAGGAAGACAGCACAAAAAACAAGCGAATTAACCAGTCCAAATGAAAAACGACACGTTTCCATAAACACACGTGTAAGTCGTACCTAGTGTGAATTTCAGGCAAATCCGTTTGCCAGGCGGCATCCATAATGGACTAAAACACCAGGGCAATGTAAGACCTTCAGCCGGTAGAGCGCCATCTTTGCCGCTCTTCATTATGCATATAGATGCCGAAACATACATACATACATGCATAGATATGCACGCTTTTCTACGCTGTTACCGTTATATTTTAAATAACATTTAGTCTCCAATGTCCTCAATTCTAAAGCAACGTCGATCAGTGACCAGTCACTCTCCACTATTTTATAGAACATTATAATAAGCATTCATTTTCCATTGTTTTTATAAAACAGAAGTCCATGACAAGCCATTAACCATCCATTATATAGAACACAGTTTTATGTATGTGTGTGTGTGTATATCTATATATATGTATGTCTACATGTCTCTGAAGACCTTGAACATTATGTCAGCTCCTTGAAAATACTAGCACAGAACCACTCCACCTCGCGCGATAGCATCACACAGAGTTCTCAGATCGCATAGTGAATCTTCATCGTAGAGACCCGCAGACAACGAGCCACACATAGATAATATAATTGACAGTGGCTCTACTGTTGACTCCGCACACGAATTCCCCAGTTGAAGCAGAGTATGCCATGTCCGGATTGGATTATATAGCCACATGAGAAAATATCTCGCAACACAAGTCTGGTGCTGTCGCCAGCTTTGCTTGCGGTGAACAATTATTATTATTATTATTATTCATTGTTTTTGTCTATATGTATATCTTATTGCCTTGGAAATAAGAAGGAAAATAAAAATAAGGATTTTCAATTGAAATGTGAAGCCAGTCCTGCTGTATGGAGTGGAAACATGGAGGATGACCAAAGATAATGACAGGAGACTGCAGGATTTTGTCAACAGATGTCTGAGAAAGATTCTTGGTATAAATTAGTTTGACAAAGTTACGAACGACAGACCGTGGGAGAGAGCGGGACAAGGTAAATTGGATCAGAAAATCTTGGGGAAAAAGTGCAGATGTGGTTCATACATTAACAAAGCCCCAGACTAATATCATCAGCCATCCCTGTCATGGAACCCCCAGGGAAAGAGAGGCAAAGGCAGACCAAGGAATACATGAGGACGAGATCTGGAGGCAGAAGTGAAGAGAACCGGAAATAGCTGGAAGGAAGTAGAAACGACTTCACAGGATAGTGCTGCTTGGCGAGGGTTGGTTGATGGTCTGTGGGCCCCTGGGTGGTAGAAGGCACAGGACAGAGCTGCTTGGCGAGGGTTGGTTGATGGCCTAACCACCCCTGGTGATAGAAGGCGAGAGAGGGTTGGTTGATGGCCTAAGCACCCCTGGTGATAGAAGGCGAGAGAGGGTTGGTTGATGGCCTAAGCACCCCTGGGGATAGAAGGCGAGAGAGGGTTGGTTGATGGCCTAAGCACCCCTGGTGATAGAAGGCGAGAGAGGGTTGGTTGATGGCCTAAGCACCCCTGGTGATAGAAGGCGAGAGAGGGTTTGTTGATGGCCTAAGCACCCCTGGTGATAGAAGGCGAGAGAGGGTTGGTTGATGGCCTAAGCACCCCTGGTGATAGAAGGCGAGAGAGGGTTTGTTGATGGCCTAAGCACCCCTGGTGATAGAAGGCGAGAGAGGGTTGGTTGATGGCCTAACCACCCCTAGTGATAGAAGGCGAGAGAGGGTTTGTTGATGGCCTAAGCACCCCTGGTGATAGAAGGCGAAAGAGATGTGTATCTCTTTGTGTGTGTGTGAATGTATCAACGAGTGTTTATGTCTGACTTTGGTAAAAGACAATTAACATCGGCAATTGGATCAAATCAGTAATGGAGAAATAATCGAACAAGTACCTAAGTTTACATATTTTGGACAGATCAAAACAGAAGATTCCCGGAATGAGACAAGACATTAAGACAAGGATTTCACTGGTAAAAGAAGCCGTAAGAGAAAAACATAAGTGGTTTACCTCAAAGAATATGAGGATAGAACTCAGGATGAGAATTATCGCTACTCATAGTCGGCCATTTGCACTTATTTAAACAAATACGAAGATTGAATTGGATGGATCACAATATAGGACATGAATGTCTTCTACGGACGATACTAGATGACATGACTCAGGGGGCATGAAGAAGGTGGCGCCAAGACTCACCTTTACATCTCAGGCATGCAGGAACATTAAAGTACAGACATATGTTGAAGTAAAGAGCGCTGCAGTGGTTGGGGTTAAATGGAGAGACATGCAACCAGACAACCTTGCAACCAGTCTTAGGACTGATCAACCATAGCATATAGTCAAATGGGGAGACCTGCTCAGACAACCTTACAATCAAAATTAGGACTGATCAGCCATAGGATATAGCTAAATGGAGAGGCATGCTCAGACAACCTTACAACCAGTCAGTCATAGGACTGATTAAACCAGAGGAGGATTTTATGTGTATATGTGCGGTCTGTATATATATATATATATGCATGTATCTCTGTCTCTCTCATTTAGTGTGTATGTAAGAGTTCACAGTATGTCCTGCCTAGTCGCAGTTCAGTTAAATTCGCATGTACATATTTTCTTGAAATTGTTACAACCAATCTATTCCTCATGCCGAGTACCATGCCTGTTTTCCCTGTCATAAACAAACGCACTCATTAAAACACGCAGTGCGGAATATTATTCTGTACAACTTCTATTCTCTCCATTGAACTGTTCTTCCCTTCATGAGTGTTTATTATGGATATGTTATTTGGTTCGCCAATATTGGGCCAAAATCAAGTTTGCTTTTCTTAATTAGAGGTCGTAAAGAGCCCAAGGCTGAGTGATAAACTGTAGACGTAGCTTGTTGTTGCACCAGTGAGTATAGTGATGATGATTGGGGTATTATGCTGCGGCAGTGCCTTGGTGTGTACAAGTAAATTGGAAAGGAAAACGTTGCTGCATCTCTATTGTGACAGGAGTTATTAGAGCGTTATTGATGAAGGTGTGCACACTTCTAGCAGTTCGTGACCTCAATCAAGAAGATATATACAATACGAATATTTTATCAGATTTCTTTTCTTTATTACTTTATCCTGATCAGCAGAACCAATCTTTCTTCTGTGTGATGGATTTACCTTTTTACAGCTGACATTTATTTGTCTCAATTTCTCAAGACAGTTTAACGATTCTAAAATATTACAGCAAACGGATGTCTCGTACATGTGGCTAAGTATTAATAGTTGTCCATCACAAGTGATGAAGACCGTGTGGACAGTCGTATCTCATGCTGTGTCCGCTGAAATGGGTGACTTGCGCGGTGATTTGGATTAAAGTGAGGAAGAAACTGCGCCTTTTGTCAACCTCACTCACAGAGCCTAAGCTACCTTTTGCCAGTGGCAAGACATTCATCGAGACGACTGGAGATAGCATAGGATGCAGATTTTGTCTCAGGGTTACCACCGAAGCCTTTCCGTAAACATGTAACCCGGTAGAAAGGTGGGATGGCATCTAACGCAGTTTGTCGTGCCTTTTCGATAACCACAAGAGGTCGTATGGACAACACTCAGCATGTGAGTTGGTCTGGCATCTCTCCCCAGCTGTATTCAGCTCATCATAGTAGCATCTAAAATTCCCACACGCCAAATTCGTGAAGGTGAACCGGCAGAACTAACCCGTGAAATACGACACAGGTATAAGCGTAGTGCCATTCAGCCGGCGTCTAGACCAGGATAAACGGATGGAATAAATCACAAGAAAAGAACGAAATAACAAGTCCAGACGGAAAACAACATCACGTTTCCGTGAACACAAGTGTAAGTCGTCGACTAGTGTGAATTCCAGGCAAATCCGTGGTCTGGCGGCATCCATAATGATCCAAAACAGTAGAGAAATGTAGACTTTGCCAGATTTTGCCATTTGCTAAGTATTGCGTGTGACAAATAATAAGTTAATTGAACACTTCTCAATTCAGGGCTTACGTGCATGTCACACACATTGATTTCTTGTTATACCTTTTACCCAGGCTCTATCCGTTGGTCTAACTAGCCTGAACGCCTGCTCTATCACAATCTCACTTTCTGAAAAGTCAGTATTCAAATCACATCTTCTGGATTGGTTGCGTCTTCTAGAACTCTTGGAATATCGTTTTGTCTTTTTCAAGTACAGCTGCGAGATGTTTTTATTAACGAGCATTTCTTTTCTACTGGCTAGCTTTTGTGAGGCAAGGAATGCGTTGCTTTACTTGTTAGATCTATTGCTAAAACACAATGCTTTTTGGTTCCCAGTTTTGAAATATTATGGCTTTAGGTCTGGTCTGTCTGCCTGGTTGGTTTGTCGAATCCGTCGTCAGCCAATCAGTCCAGTGTCCACTGGAGACATAGTTGCAAGTCTAGCTCGTGGAATAGCCAGGAGTCAGAGAAAGATCACTAAGTCGTCACCAGTTCAGAAAATGGTCTAAACCCGGTGTTTGTTGTCTGCGGCTTGTCATGCTTACGTCATACACAATCCGTAACTTTTAAACCCCGAACAAGATAAACTCTCACATGAAAATATAAAATATATAACTTTACGTCTTTTATACTGATTTAGAAGACTCTGCTGAGTCTGTATACAACCAGTTTCTTAGGTCGATGGTTTAACCGATGTGCGATTCCATTTTAATAGACTCACACTATAGGGATACGTAGACCCGCATCTATCTTAACAAACCATCGGGGGGACTATACATAATTTTGGGTAGATTTATAGCTAGAAAGATGTTTTTTAATGTATTGTCAAAAGAACTGAAATTTTACCAAAATGTTGTCCTTCACTAACATGATAACACGAGACCATTGCATGGTCGTCAAAACTTTGACAATTATCGACAGACTGCATTTGAAGGTAGTTACTGCCACACCCACCTTAAAGTCCCGATCTGGCTCAGAGTGATTTTCATCCTTTTGCCCCACTGAAAGAGCATCTCAGAGGACGACAAACGGTTCGCATGAATGACGAAGGGCGTCAGGAAGTTCTTCAATGGATTAGCGATCAGCCAACATAATTCTACACTGCCGGAGAACAGAAGGTCGCAGCCAGATGGTACATATTTGCTGCAGTGGCAAATGGCATCGTCGAGAAGTCATACAAGTAATTCAAACTCAATGTCTCCAAAATCCGTACTGCCTTAAATGCGAAATCTAGCAGGAAAATAAGCCGGTCGAAGATATCATATGGGGCAGTAAATGAACCAGGACATCTCCAGAGGAAGAGCTGCAGCCTGGTCTAGCTTCAATACCAAAACAACAACAAAAACCATAAAGTCTAAACTCCTACAGCTGAAAGACACCATGGCAAGGGTACATCTTTTCAATTCTGTGGTCCAACCAGGCATGATCTACGGATGTCAAGTATGGAATATACGCAACGCTGATGCAGAGAAGCTATGCATTACCCAGCGAGCGATGGAAAGACGTGTTCTCGGGATCTCGATCAGAGATCGAATCCACAATCCTGTATTCAGAGAACGCATTGTATTTCGAGACGTCGTGGAGGCTGTGTTGTCTCGCAAATAACACTGGGCAGTGACATTCGAAACGACGTTTTGGTGCCCATATGATTGATTATACACGACCACGCGGCTGCCCGCCCATACGATAGAGAGATGGTCTGCTTAGAGACCTAGGTTCGAAATGGTACGACACGGTGAAAGATCGACTGTATACAAGACATTGTTGACTACCTCGCATACGGCACGCATGTCGGACTGAAATAGAGGAGTTGTTTATATTGTATTGTATTGAATTGTAATTCAAATGCATCTATCTTTGGGGACAATAAATTGCATCAGTCCGGATACTTATTGGACGGCCCTCGTAATTCAATAAAATTTGACATGAAGAAATGTTGGTGTATGATAAACAAAATAAGCTAATAGCAAATATTAAAAGGAGACATTAGCATCAAGGCTTGCCTGCACACGTCTCACCGTGTTACGGAAGGTATTCACCAACGCATCAGAAGTTACAGACTCAGTTTTCGGCCGGACATTTTCTAAGTTATATGAGCTTCGTTGCCTTGCTGCCATACACTTTCCAAGTCAGCATGCCCAAAGGAAGGAAGAAGGTGGGATACAGTCATGCGACTGTGCTGACCGAGGTCCCTTAGTAGTAGTCACAGAATCTTGTCAGAAGGAAGGGCCTTCAGCCCCGCTGACATTTGAAGTGTGACATATGGCTCCATGCTGCTAAACATAGACAGGACGTAGTTTATATTTGTCCAACTGGTTCACGTGATGTACGTGTTAAATTGTAATTGAATTACTCTTACAGGTTTAAAAGTTATAAGGGTAAAACCAGGTCCGGCGCCGAGCGGGACATTATAAGGGGGAAACCAGGGCCGGCGCCGAGCGGGACATAATAAGGGGGAAACCAGGGCTGGCGCCGAGCGGGACATTATAAGGGGGAAACCAGGGCCGGCGCCGAGCGGGACATTATACGGGTAAAACCAGGTCCGGCGCCGAGCGGGACATTATAAGGGGGAAACCAGGGCCGGCGCCGAGCGGGACATAATAAGGGGGAAACCAGGGCTGGCGCCGAGCGGGACATTATAAGGGGGAAACCAGGGCCGGCGCCGAGCGGGACATTATAAGGGGGAAACCAGGGCCGGTGCCGAGCGGGACATTATAAGGGGGAAACCAGGGCCGGCGCCGAGCGGGACATTATAAGGGGGAAACCAGGGCCGGCGCCGAGCGGGACATTATAAGGGGGAAACCAGGGCCGGTGCCGAGGGGAACGTACTGTAGATCTACACAATCTGGAGCATGAGGGGGTCAAGAACCTATCTTTCACGTTCTATCACCCAGGGGTACATAGGCCATCAACCAACCCTCTTTCACCTTCTATCACTCAGGGGTGCGTAGGCCATCAACCAACCCTCTTTCACCTTCTATCACCCAGTGGTGCATGGGCCATCAAACAACCCTCTTTCACCTTCTATCACCCAGGAGTACATTGGCGATCAACCAACCCTGTTTCGCCTTCTATCACCAAGGCGTGCATAGACAACCAACCCTCTCTCGTCTTCTATCACCCAAGGGTGGGGTAGACAACCAACCCTCTCTCGCCTTCTATCACCCAAGGTTGCATAGACAATCAACCAACCCTCTCTCGGCTTCTATCACCCAAGGGTGCATAGACAACCAACCAATCCTCTCTCGCCTTCTATCACCCAAGGGTGCACAGACAACCAACCAACCCTCTCTCGCCTTCTATCACCCAAGGGTGCACAGACAATCAACCAACCCTCTCTCGCCTTCCATCACCCAAGGGTGCATAGGTCATCAACCAAACATCGCCAAGCAGTTCTGTCCTGTTCAATCTTTTCCACGTACTTGCAGCGTTTTCCTGTTTTCTTTACTTCCGCCTCCAGATCTCGTCTCCATGTATTCCTTGGTCTGCCTATGTCTCTCCTTCTCTGGGGGTTCCGTCACAGTGATATTTTGATGATACTGGCCTGGGAATTTCTTAATGAATGATCCATCCATCTCCACTTTCTTCCTAAGATTTCCTGTTCCAATTTACCTTGTCCCGCTCTCCCCCACAGTCTGTCGTTTGTAACTTTATCAAACCATTTTATACCAAGAATCTGTCTCAGGCATCTGTTGACAAAACCCTGCTGTCTCATGTCATTGCTTTAGGTCATCCTCCACGTTTCCGCTCCATACAGCTGGGCTGACCACATTTGAATTAAAAATCCTTATCTTTATCTTCCTTCTTATCTTTATCTTCCACCATTTTTCCTTGGAGTTCCATCTTGGTTTCAACATTACGAATGCAACTCTTGTTATTTTGTTTGTGTCCTTGTTTTTATATCCTTGACTGTCCCTCCTTCCTTGTTGATGATACTTCCTTGATATGTAAATATCTCTACCTCTTTCAGTGGCTTTTTTAAGTCTGTTGGATTGACCCTAATTATTGTTGTCTTTTCCTCATGGATCTTCAAACCGACTTGTTTAAGGTATAATCCAGTCTATCCATGTTGTCAAGAATAGTGAGGATGGAGTGTTATCAATCAATTGAAAAGAAAAACCAAAAGTTGTGTTGATCTCGAATAGATAAAATCAAGTGAGTTGCAAGATAAGAGTGAATTTGGTCGATAATTAGACAATTACAAAACAGTTCAATATCTGGGGGCTCTCGTAACATCAGACGAAAGTTACATAGCAAAGATAATTTAATCTAACTTAACGTCTTTGTACTGGTTTAAATTACTATACAGAGTCTATACAACCAGTTTATTGAAGGGTGGTTTAACCGATGGGCGAATCCATCCTAATAGACTCAAACACTAGAGCTAAGCAGACCCGCAGCCAGTTAGGCGCCACCTATAGCGGCTCTGAACAAACCACCTGGATAAAGGTACAAATAACTTGGGTAGATTTTTAACTTGAATGTTGTCCGGGCAGCGGCCGTTAAGCCTACTCTTTTCAATGTCCAACTGTCAAGGAATTAATTTTTAACGTGTTCGACACTGGACACGGGTGTCCGATCTCACTACCCAGAGATCAAGGGAATATTTACCTGAGGATTTACGTGAAAAATAATCCCGGTCTACACCGTGATTCGAACCCCCGACCTCCGGCACCCTAGGCGAACATCCTAATTCGAGACGACAGACTAGGCAGCGTTCCAGTCAATCAGAAATATATTATGTGAGAAGTCACCGTCTATTGAAGTGAGACAAGACGTAATGATGTGTAATATAATTCCAATATTGTTATATGGTTGTGAGTCATGGAGGATAATGAAGCGCCCAAGTGGGTCATTAGAATCTATAGAGATGTGGTGTTATAGGCTCATGTTGAGAATTTTATAGACAGACAACAAATCTAAAACCTGTATACTGTTAGAAGTGAACGAACAACGGAATCTGTTCGGCAAGATTAAAGAGCAACAATCAGTATTTCTCGGGGATATCATGCGCAGTGAAGGTGTGGAACATCGAACATTGTTCCTCTGGGATATCACGCGCAGTGAAGGTGGGGAACATCGAACATTGTTCCTCTGGGATATCACGCGCAGTGAAGGTGTGGGACATCGAACATTGTTCCTCTGGGATATCACGCGCAGTGAAGGTGTGGGACAGTTTTTCTCGGAGATATCATGCGCAATGAAGGTATAGACAACAATATTACAACGGGTGAAATTCCAGGTAGGAGAGAGAGATGAAGGCACAGACATGAAAAACTGGACGGTCTGACTACGTAGCATGGGAAAGCATCACACAACTGATTGTCAGTACCAGAGAGCGAGGAGTGTAGAGGTCCATGATCGGAAACACCAGCCGACAGGCCACTTGATGATGGTGACAATGATAAAAATCGAAATGTATTTTCTGCAAATTATATGCCTCACACATGTGGCGAATGTGAACTTCCAACAGAAGATCTCCTTGGACACTGAGCTGCGCCTTTACAATTCTCACGACATTCCAAATCTTTCTTTAGGGCTCATAATCAGGGGCGGTCTGGAGAGATGAGAAGAGTATTGAGGCCTTTCATATTCACAGTCAGAGGCGCATCCTTGGAATCCACTGATATGACCAACTTACCACCATTGTGGTCGTCCGAGAAACGCATCTTCAGTGTATCATTCCCATGGGATCAAGATGCAAGGCAGCGCATGAGCTGCAGCGGTCAGCGACCCATAGCTGACTGCTAGCGTCAGGGCCAGCGAACCAGAGCTGCCAAGACCCTTCTACACCTCCACTCGGTGATCCTGGATAACGGACTGCAACAGAGCAGACTGGCTAAGGAGAAGGGATCGAAGAGGGAATGAAAACCTAGTACTAAAATATGCTTGCTTAAGTCGGATGTGTTGGACCGAAAGGTGCAAATATCGCAGTCAAGATGTAAACTACAACACAACGCATGCCATTCTCTGGACTACATTCTGCTACTTAGGCCCATGTCAAGGTTTGGAAGCGGGAGATTGCAAACGAACGCAGCCAAGCCATTACCATTACGGATCTTCGTCGCCTATCTATCTTCGGTCATGAATCCGTCTCCCTCTAAATCCTACACCTGGCTTTCGAAATCAAAGGTTGGAAAATGTCATGTTCCACATCAGGACTTCCCCTAGGTAGTCCACGCAACTCGTGACTGCAACAAATCGCCCGCAGACCATCAGACCTATACTCTTCACTCTACACTAATCAGAGTCACAGACGTCCGACGCGAGGGGCCTTGGTCACAGACGATCGACGCGACAAGTATTGGTCACAGACGAGACAGGCTTTGGTCACAGACGATCAATACGACGCACCTTGGTCATAGACGATCAATGTGACGGACTTTGATCACAGCCGAGTCAGGCCTTGGTCACAGACGATCGACGGGACAGGTCTTGGTTGTGGTAGAGTCTATGTCTAGTTGAGTAGTTTACATATCCAAAGAGTTGCAATGCGTATCTAAACCACGACACGACTTCAAACAGCAAATAACCCAGTAAACACTATTCTATCCGTAAGACAAAACAATATTATTTAATAATTGTTAAAACAAAACAATATTAACAAAAAAGCAAAGTACATTTAAACCATTCAATCATAATACATGTATCGAACTATAATCGGAGGTGTTGAGCACTAGCTTTGATGATTCCTCCAAGAACACGATACCCAGGCTCTTCCCGCTGCACTCCCCTTATCTGCACACTCAACACACAATCAAAAACTCCCCCTCACCATCAGATTACATACTCAGTCGTTCTGTGCATTCACATATAATCAGATCGCTTTTAACTAGATGATCTGTACCTCACATACTCACATACAATCGGTTCACGTATGATCAGGCGATATGTGCATTCATATGTAATTAGATCACTTCACGTATTCAAGCGAATCTGTAGGCACACACGCAATCAACAAACTCGTCCTCGCGATCAGATTACATAAATCAGATCGTGTAATCAGACGAATCTGTTCATGCATATGTAATTAGGTCACGCATCGTTCACTGGGTGTCCTGCATGTTCGACACACATTCAGATCTCGTCCTTAGGCGATCTGTACACTCGTGTAACCGTTCAGAACATACATCATTCACCAGGTGTCCTATACGTTCAACACACAATGAGATGTCTTACTTTGCACAGGTTGTCCAACATAAACACCTATTGAGCGACTGTGGAAAACTCGAGGTGTATGAATGTACATCCACTCTAGCAAACTCTCAGCCACTCTCCTAGCCAGTCTGAGTTCATCCTTGCGGAGTATTTTATAGTCTGAATCACAACCTGGCTTGTCCAATTGCCTTCTATTGGTTGTCTGATTTAGCCATCACTCTAATTTGGAACTACCCCAAACATATTGTTATCGGAGTACTATCCCCGAATCATTGTCACTCTTAATGTCTTAGCCAATTCTGAACGCCAATGTGGTCAGCTCCGAACACCCACCACTGTACCAGACAAGGTCTTCCACCTAAACTCATCGTTTCCTTTGTCGACCTAGTTTTAAGACGGTGATTGACCGTGACACGCATTAAAGCAACTTTTCTTCTTTGAGTCGCCAGCCTAATCTCCCCTGCCATAAACGTCCATGCTTCAGCTGGAACTGTCACCGGGTGACAGACGATCGACACGATGGGCCTTGGTCACAAACGACGGACAAATCGGGCCTTGGTCACAAACGACGGACGAATCGGGCCTTGGTCGCCTAAGCGGATTACTATTACATTATATTATTATTAATAACAAATTGGTACTCGGCGAAGTATTTTACTGTGCGCGAATCCATTGCGCAGACATAGAGTGAAATTATATTGGTATTCTGTATTTTTTTTCTTTTTTTTTTAAACCTGCGTAATTGAAAGCAATTTAAATTTGATTGTTCTTGGACTTATCATAGAATTTATTTGTAAGGGAATATCTAGAAAAGTCGTGAAGTGCAAATAGAGGACGTCGTAGTATTAATTAGTATTTATTAGTATTAGTATTAATTAACCAGTAAATATACAACTTTTTTTTTTTATCACAAGTTTGTTTTTATGTTAAGACATGTTTTTTGGGTTTCTTTTTGGGATTACACTAATGTAATTTACTTATTTTGGCGTTTGTTTGAAGAATTGGTGTATTGTCGTGTTCTTTATCTATTACTGTTTTGATGCCAAAGTTTAAACATAACAAATTTTAGGGCGCATGAAATAATTTGTTGGCGTATATACAAGACGTGAGCAAACTGCAACAAGTGAAAATTAGTATGATGACGTAATTGCTGGTATAAAAATTTGCAACATGTCCTTATCCTCCGACTCAGTTTCCTCAGCAGACCGTTGAAAACATGGCGGATGTGATTCGGAATCCGTTCAGAGTTGATCAGTGAGCGGTGATTCGGCTTCTAATAGCTGAAGGATGTCGACCAGTTGACATTCATGGCAGTATGCAGGCAGTGTATGGTGACAAAAGTGTGTCGAAGACAACAGTGAAGAACTGGACGCGAGTTAACGCAACAATATGCGCCTGACCTGGTCTCGGACGAGAGTTAACGCAACAATATGCGCCTGACCTGGTCTCGGACGAGAGTTAACGCAACAATATGCGCCTGACCTGGTCTCGGAAGATCTTTCGTTAACTCACGTCCTTCTTTATACATCGTTGTCCAGTTCTTTACTGTTGTCTTCGACACACTTTTGTCACCATACACTGCCTGCATACTGCCATGAATGTCAACTGGTCGACATCCTTCAGCTGTTAGAAGCCGAATCACCGCTCACTTATGAACTCTGAAAGGATCCCGAATCATACACGCCATGTCTTCAACGGTCAGGTGAGGAAACTATGAGTCAGAGGATAAGGAAATTTTGGAAACTTGACGGTTTTTATGTGCTGTTTACTTCAGAAATGACGTCGTCAGGCGCATTGCACGTATGTTCACTTATTGTAGTTTGGTCCGGTTTCATTTGAACATCACTCGTATATTTTTTTCTCTCGCAAATTTAATTCTCAAAATGTTAATAACTTCACCGAACTTGAAATCCACCAGTCATGAAATGAACTGACGGACTCATTATTTTGTCAACAAAGCGTATTTCTAAATGACACGTTTCTTTCTTTTTGTGACCACGACACAGTTGCCGGCGCTTTGACAATCGTCTTTCAAGCTGGGACAGAGAATTCAGTGAAAAACCTGATCGTCAAATACCTCAAACTTACAGCAGATTCAATCAAAACGTGGCTGCTTGTTTATGGTAGACTAAGTGATTTTGACTAAACAAAGGAAATACAAAAAATGCTTATTATTCGGTTACAAATTTGTTCAGACTTGTACAGAATCCACCAATATTAGGCCCCGGTCGCACAAGGAGAGTACACCTGTTCGGCACTCTCTTATGGGCAAGTTAGTTAAAATAAGAAAAATAGAAGTCCAGGCAAATATTCAGCCGCTTAGTTTAACAAAGACTCAAACTTTCCGTTTATACAGTGAATGGAATTATTGTAGCAGGGTCCAGGCTTCCACTAGGGTTATTCTATCTAGAATGTTACCACACTCAACTACATCATTCACGACCACACACACATCCAGATCCTGCTAGTCGATATGTACAATCGTGTAGCTCTTCAGAACATACATCGTTCACAGGGTGTCTACACACACCACACATACATCTATATCTCTCTTAGACACAGGGCGCCCAACACACACATTATAGAGCGACTGGCCAAGACTCGAAGACGTATGCTGGTTCAGTGGTCAAACATAGCGTCTTACCTGTAAACACATTCTTTCTCCCAACCCCGTTTCCCCCTGTTGACTTAATATCGAGACGGTTAGGGACCTTGGCGCACATTCAGGTACCTTTGTTCTCAGATTCGCCGACCACATTACCCCTGCGCTAAACATTCATGCTCGGGCTAGAACTGTTACATCTTTGGCTCTACGTCGAAAACTCAGAAAAGTGTCTGGTAGTATATTTACATGTGGTTATTCTACGACGTCCTCTATTTGCACTTAGCGACTTTTCTAGATATTCTTTAATATAACTTATTAGCGTGTCCAAATTAAAATGTATTGTCTTTTAATTTTGTTCGTTCATGTCGACTCTCCCGCTGTCATTGACACACACACGTATGGTCCCGGTTCGCACTCTTTCTCACACTCCGTTCCCACTCCAACCTCATTTCTACTTTCACTCAAGCGCAAACTGTCATTCTTACTCACATGTTCCTCCCACTCCCACTCCCACACAAATTTGCGCACCTGCTCTCAAACCCACACACCGACCCATAGGCATATTCACATTCTAACTCCCACTCATCTCTCTCATTCCTCACTCCCGCTCCTCACTCTCACTCCCCTCTCCCACTCCTCACTCCCACTCTTCTCTCACTCCCTCTCCTGACTCTCACTCCTCACTCTCACTCCTCTCTCAGTCCCTCTCTTCACTCTCACTCCCCTCTCCCACTCCTCACTCCCACTCCTCTCTCACTCCCTCTCCTCACTCTCACTCATCTCTCCCACTCCTCACTCCCACACCTCTCTCTCACTCCTCTCCTCACTCTTACTCGTCTCTCTCATTCCCACTTCTCGCTCACTCCCTCTCCTCCCTCTCACTTATCTCTCCCACTCCTCACTCCCACACCTCTCTCTCACTCCTCTCCTCACTCTTACTCCTCTCTCTCACTCTCACTCCTCTCTCTCACTCTCACTCTTCTCTCTCACTCCCACTCATCACTCCCACTCCTCACTACCACTCCTCACTCCCACTTCTCACTACCACTCCTCACTACCACTCCTCTCTTACATTACAACTCCTCTCTATAACTTCCCATTCTCACTCGCACTTCTCACTCCCACTCCTCACTCCCACTCCTCTCTCCCACTCCTCACTCCAACTCCTCTCTCACACTCCTCACTACCACTCCTCAGTCCCGCTCCTACTACCACTCCACTCTCCCATTCTTCTCTCCCACTCCTCACTCCAACTCCTCACTCCCACTCCTCACTACCACTCCTCTCTCTCACTCCAAATCATGTCTTCTACTCCCCATTCCCACTCCTCACTCATAGTCACAGCTTCACTCCCACTCTTCCTCACAGCTCCACTGCCACTCTTCCTCACAGCTCCACTTAAACTCTTAGTCACAGCTCCACTTAAACTCTTACTCACAGCTCCACTCCCACTTTTATTCACAGCTCCACTGCCACTCTATCTTACAGCTCCACTGCCACTCTTACTCATTCATCCACTCCCACTACTACTAACAGCTCCACTCCCACTCTTTCTCTCACTCCCACTCGCTCTCCTACTCCATTCCCCCCCCCCTCCCCTTCCACTCGCTCTGAAATACCCACTCACATTTATTCCCTTTTCCTTACACACAAACCTTCACACGGACCTCTTCCCCAATACTGTCTGTCCACGGTAATATTTATAATGCTTGAGGAATAAATACCGTTTTCCCGCTGGGAGCACAACGCAGTGTGCAGGATAGATTTGTCAATTGGCTTGCGGTTGAACAAGCATAACGTTTAACTATAATTCCCTCCCAATATGGCTTCCCATTTTTGATGTGGCCTGGAACACGTTCTCTGGGATAGCGTGCTAGCTCGTGGCAAATTTTGTTTATCTCTTTTGTGGTCTGAAATCGTAGACTTGTAATGGCGGATTTCAGTGTTGGTATCAGGGACAAGTCTGCAGGGCTCAAATCCGGGGCATGGGGAGGTCATGGAACAACGGTCGGTTTCTGCTTTGCAAAACAAAAAATAGTCACGAATAAGCAGGTGTGTTGTCGTGATGCAACAGCCAGGGTTAGTTTGTCGTGATATAACAGCCAGGGTTAGTTTGTCGTGATGCAACAGCCAGGGTTAGTTTGTCGTGATGCAACAGCCAGGGTTAGTTTGTCGTGATGCAACAGCCAGGGTTAGTTTGTCGTGATATAACAGCCAGGGTTAGTTTGTTGTGATGCAACAGCCAGGGTTAGTTTGTCGCGATGCAACAGCCAGGGTTAGTTTGTCGTGATGCAAATTCCAGGGTTAGTTTGTCGTGATGCAACAGCCAGGGTTAGTTTGTCGTGATGCAACAGCCAGGGTTAGTTTGTCGTGATGCAACAGCCAGGGTTAGTTTGTCGTGATGCAACAGCCAGGGTTAGTTTGTCGTGATGCAACAGCCAGAGTTAGTTTGTCGTGATGCAACAGCCAGGGTTAGTTTGTCGTGATGCAACATCCAGGGTTAGTTTGTCGTGATGCAAATTCCAGGGTTAGTTTGTCGTGATGCAACAGCCAGGGTTAGTTTGTCGTGATATAACAGCCAGGGTTAGTTTGTCGTGATATAACAGCCAGGGTTAGTTTGTCGTGATATAACAGCCAGGGTTAGTTTGTCGCTGCTTCAAGTCCCTTTCTTTGTATTGCCTCTCTCAGACCATTCAAGTAAAACTCACTATCTGTTGTCTACGCGCGAGGAACTAACTCATAAATGAACTTCTTTAAACTAGTTGGTAAGGATCGTCAGTCGGTATATAACCAGTTTATTTTACATTCACTTGATTAAAAATAGCTACATGCATTCTATGCAAACTATGAAGGACTAAACGAACCTGAGAAAACAATCCCCCCAGCATCAACAAACATAGATGATAACCAACTGATAACTAAGGAAAAAGGTAACTGCAGTGGTAAAGACATTGAGAAGAGAGAAAGCGGCCGGCGTGGACAATATACCAGCAGAGCTCTTACAGGCACGTGGAGAGGTAGTGGTGGAAGGCCTGACACACATCTGCAACAAAATATGGGCGACAGGAAACTGAGAAAAGAGATGGGAGGACAACATCAAAGAATGGACCAATCTCCGACCAGAAGAGTCACGTGCAGCGGCCGCTGACAGAGAAGGACGGCGTGGTGTTGTGAGGATGTCTTCATGTGTGCCCCAACGACCTCACCGGTTACGGGATGACCTGACCTAACCTGATCTGACCTGACATGCATTCAATCTATTCTTGAATTGACCCTGCCTCCACTATTTCCTGTGGCAATGCATTCCAAGTATTTACCACACTTTGACTAAAAATATATTTTCTTCTATCAGAGCTGGACTTTTCATTTGTAGCTGTGTTCTCTTGTTCTTATTGTGCGGCTGTATTTTGAGCAGAAAAAAAATTGTTACAGTAAATGTATCCTTTCCTTTGATTAAGTTATAGGATCAAAATGCTGAGCAGCACATGAGCTGCAGTGGTCAGCGACCCATAGCTGATTGCTAGCGTCAGGGCCAACGAACCAGAGCTGCCAAGAACCTCCACGCAGTGATCCTGGATAACAGACTGCAACAGAGCAGACTGTCTAATTAGAAAGGATCGAAGACGGAAGGCTAACCTGGTACTCAAAAATTCTGCTGAAGTCGGATATGTCGGACAGCAAGGTGCAAAATATCACAATGTTCTCTGGACTACATTCTGCTACTTCCAAAACCCTTTTCAGGGCTTGGTAGCGGGAGATTGAGAACGTTCAGCGCTTGGTAGCGGGAGATTGAGAACGTTCAGGGCTTGGTAGTGGGAGATTGAGAACGTTCAGGGCTTGGTAGCGGGAGATTGAGATCGTTCGGGGCTTGGAAGTAGGAGATTGAGAACGTTCAGGGCTTGGTAGCGGGAGATTGAGATCGTTCGGGGCTTGGTAGCGGGAGATTGAGAACGTTCAGGGCTTGGTAGCGGGATATGTATTCACATCACCGGATGCACATCTAAGACCAACAGTGGCAGCGTTGTGCAGCTATTGTTAAATTGAAGATCAATATCACCTCCACACATACAAGGTACAACTAGCTCGCTGCTTTATGTAGTTGCTGTTCTGTTGTAAAAGCCCGATATTTTTTAAACTGCTATTCTACATCTTTTTCGTCATCTTCATTCGTCATCTACCTCCTCTTTCTTCTTCTTCTTCTTTTTCTTCTTCTTCTTCTTCAAATTTCGTCCCTAATAGATCGTTGTGACGTTGCCTATAGTTTACACCGAGGATGCGATATCTGCGTCTATTTGCCCGACACATCTGATTTCTGCTTCTGTTAGCCAGACTTTACCAGTGCAGCTTGTATCCAGGGGGCCACAGCTTGAAGGCCGTATAGTGGTTTGGTTAGTTGTCCCTAATACCAGATATGAGTCCCTATCTGCTATCAGATCATTCGTTGTGCTGCTTCCTCTCTCCCAAAAGACGGTCCAAAACCAGATAATGCTACCAAGGATAACGTATTAGGGATTAGGGAGTCCATTGAAAATTGTTTCAGCTTTTTCTGCAAGTGGGCTGATTTGTTGTCTTTGTTGCTGCTCTGCTGGCATCCCGAAATGTTAGTCATGTACTAAGTTACAGCTGGGAGTATGGAATCGTCAATTGATGTGAAAAGAGAACTGCTGTAGCCTTCCACGGATGATACAAATGGCTACTGAAGAGCGTTGTTCATGGAGTTAGCAATCTCATCATGTTAAAGAGACTACCTACAGCAACCACCACTGTAAGAGAAGAGATTTGGTACATGCTACCTGTAAGAAGGTCATCTGCAGTACTTGACTAATACTTCCAAAGGGACAACACGAAGATTATAAGAAAACAGACGGCGAAACAAAGCAGGCTATGTTAGTTAGTCAGGTAAAACATACTGATCAGGGTATGTTAGTTAGGGTCAGGTGAAACATACTGATCAGGCTATGTTAGTTAATCAGGTAAAACATACTGATCAGGCTATGTTAGTTAGTCAGGGTCAGGTGAAACATACTGATCAGGCTATATTAGTTAGTCAGGGTCAGGTGAAACATACTGATCAGGCTATGTTAGTCAGTCAGGTAAAACATACTGATCAGGCTATGTTAGTTAGTGAGGTGAAACATACTGATCAGGCTATGTTAGTCAGTCAGGTAAAACATACTGATCAGGGTATGTTAGTCAGGGTCAGGTAAAACATACTGATCAGGCTATGTTAGTTAGTCAGGTAAAACATACTGATCAGGCTATGTTAGTTAGTCAGGTAAAACATATTTATCAGGCTATGTTAGTTAGTCAGGTAAAACATACTGATCTGGGTATGTTAGTCAGGGTCAGGTAAAACATACTGATCAGGCTATGTTAGTCAGTCAGGTAAAACATACTGATCAGGCTATGTTAGTTAGTCAGGTGAAACATACTGATCAGACTATGTTAAGGTGAAGCGGAGAGTGTTTGTTGTTGTCCTTGAAGAAGCCGTAAGATGTCCAGGTCGTCAGTCGCTGTTCATGTGTGGCCAAGGATATAAGAAGTAGAAGAAGAATATGAAAGAGAGGAATAAGAAAAAGAAGATGATGAAGACGATGATGATGAAGAAAGATCCCCAAGAGCAGAAAGATGATGCGCAACCATCAGGAAGACTCTCTCACGTTATCACTCACCACAGAATCGCCTGAGGAATCACCGAAACAATAGTTGATAAGACCTCATTAGGCTACAGTCGGAAGTCTGAAACTTCTTGGACTGAATTTTCGGCTGCAGTTAACTTAACTTTAAGTCTTTATACTGGTTTAGAAGACTCTGCAGAGTTTGTATACAACCAGTTTCATTTACATTACCTTGCTCTAAAAGCTATGCGTATCCAATTTATTCTTAAATGCATTAACGGTTCCTGCCTACTACCTCCCGTGGCAATGCATTCCAAGCAGACACCACTCTCTGACGAAAAAAATAAATATTTCCTAGTATCTAACCTGGACCTCTCTTTAGTCAGCTTGTAGCTTTGCCCTCTTGTTATTGTGGGTGGCTGTACTTTAAAAACTTGTTATAGTCTAATTTATCCATTCCTCTGATCAGCTTACGAACTTGTATAAAGTCACCTCGAATTCTTCTCTCTTCTAGGTGTTTCTGAGTATTTCCTCATAACTGTAGTTCTGAAATCCCACTATCAGCTTTGTCGCTCTTCTTTGTATTCTTTCCAGCATGTTTATATCCCCTCTATGATAAGGACTCCACACCTGTACACAGTACTCTAATCTAGATCTAACTTATGATTTATACAGTTTGACTCTCACTTCCTTACTCCTTTGTTTAATATGTCTTGTTATCAGTTAATTGCCTTAAGACTGCATACACCATTTTCCTGTCCGGCCAGCATGTCGTTTCACGATCCACAACTTATCTAACAAAATTATCCCTGTCCCACAATTCCAGGTACCACCACGAGCTGGCTAAGTTTAGAGACCTGCATAATTCAAGACGAGAGAGGAAGTCAGATCCTCAGCTGGTTCTCTCCCCTGGAAGTTGTCGCAAGATGGTGCTGTTTCACTCGGACGACGTGGGTTCCACTTCGGATCTGGAGTCCATCTTGGAGAACCCTGGAGACAGGTGAGGCGTTTCTGTGTGTCACTGACTCACTAGACCTTTCTTTCTCTCCCTCTCTCTCTCTCTCTCTCTCTCTCTCTCTCTCTATCTATCTATCTATCTATCTATCTATCTATCTATCTATCTATATACATATGTATGTCTGCCTGTTTGAATGCCCACCCGTTCAAAAAATTCATCCATCCATACGCCCATCCATCCATCCGCCCATCCATCCATCAATCTATTTTTGTATCTATCTATCTATCTATCTATCTATCTATCTATCTATCTATCTATCTATCTATCTATCTATCTGTCTGTCTGTCTGTCTGTCTGTCTGTCTGTCTGTCTGTCTCTCTCTCTCTATCTATCTCTATCTATCTATCTATCTATCTATCTATCTGTCTGTCTGTCTGTCTGTCTGTCTGTCTGTCTGTCTGTCTGTCTGTCTGTCTGTCTGTCTGTCTGTCTGTCTGTCTGTCTGTCTGTCTGTCTGTCTGTCTGTCTGTCTGTCTGTCTGTCTGTCTGTCTGTCTGTCTGTCTGTCTGTCTGTCTGTCTGTCTGTCTGTCTGTCTGTCTGTCTGTCTGTCTGTCTGTCTGTCTGTCTGTCTGTCTGTCTGTCTGTCTGTCTGTCTGTCTGTCTGTCTGTCTGTCTGTCTGTCTGTCTGTCTGTCTGTCTGTCTGTCTGTCTGTCTGTCTGTCTGTCTGTCTGTCTGTCTGTCTGTCTGTCTGTCTGTCTGTCTGTCTGTCTGTCTGTCTGTCTGTCTGTCTGTCTGTCTGTCTGTCTGTCTGTCTGTCTGTCTGTCTGTCTGTCTGTCTGTCTGTCTGTCTGTCTGTCTGTCTATTTGACTGAATGTATATGTCTATATATATATATATATATATATATATATATATATATATATCTTAATATCTATCTTTCTATCCATCTTTCTATCTATCTATATATATATATATATATATATATATATATATATATATATATATATATATATATATCTATCTAATCTATATTTGTACCTACCAATCTATCTATCTATCTATTTCTCTGTCTGTCTGTCTATCTATCTGAAAGATTTCCAATGCGTTTGGTCAGACCCCTCTCTGTACACAAGAGCACCCGAGACGCCACGGGAGGAGTATTTGCCACCGACTGAACTTCACTAGCCAAGCATTGTACAACCGCCTTGATCCCCGTCCACCTTCATCAGCACGCTCGGGATGTGAGGAAAGCTACTGTAACCCGCCACTTAATGCCCTTTTCAGGACGCACGCAAGAGTAAACTTACTCATTATGGGCATTCACAAACAACAACAACAACAACAATAACAACAACAACGCAGAGGAACGGGTCATCAGGATTAATATTGCATAAAAGATACCAACTATCGAACTAAAGGGTTAATCATGTAGCATGTCCATTATAGAACGTCGCTCCCATCACAGTCTGTCTGAAAGAAACTCGTTCTCTTGCCAAAACTCCAGCCTCCGACACAGTCATACTCAGGCATTCCTGGATATCTTGGTGCCATCGTCTTCTTGGTCTACCCCTTCCTCTTTTGCCTGACACCATACCTTCCATCACCGTCCTCTCAAGACCGTTGTGTCTCTTGATGTGACCAAAGTATTTGCATTTTCTAGCCAAAATGGAATTGATAAATCAGTTCTCCTCTATGCTCAACTCTTGCCGAATGTCTACATTTGTCTTTTTCTCCGTCCAGTGTATTCTGAGGATCTTTCTGTAACTTTCTGACTCGAAGGATTCGATTCTTTGTTTGGAAGTTTTGGTAATCGTCCATGATTCGCAGCCATAAAGTGTTATGAAAGAATTTTGAAAATAGATTAGACAGAAAAATTAGAATAGAGAAATGTAGCAACAACTAGGTATAGAAGAAGACCACGAGGAAGAATTTAGATTATAAAGGTCATATCATATTGCACATTAGCTTGAAGATGCACAAAGTGGGAGGCCTGGGAAAAGAGGAAGAGTTCGTCCCAGAAGATGATGATACCATGACATTATTGACAGTTTGAAGATGTCCGTGTGATAAGCGGGTTGTCTTGCTAGAAATCGAGATGTGGTCAGGGATGATGTGAAAGAGACAGCGTTCTGGAAAGAGTACGTCGCATGACACGTTGCTAGTCCTATGCGCATCTCTTCTCACTCTTCGATCCCGGCTCATCTGAAAAGATGATATTATTTGTTCTCCACGGAAACCACACGTACCTCGAGGCGACTCTATTGAGGGGCGATCAGCTGAGCACACAAATCGTACAGCCCAGACTGAATGCAACAGCTTGCCGTGACAGTTCGATGATGAGGTATGTGTGCTTACCCCAACGACCCGGACACCATACCTATCCACTTGAACACCCTAATAATATCGTCTCACCCAAACCAGCATTTAGTGGCAGCAGTGCGATTAGAGGGCAGAGATATTCTTCGTCTCGTTGTGAACACATCTATTATGTTTTTGAGTCAAAAATTAGGTAACGATGATTTGGTTACCTTCATACACGTGCACACATACAAGTGTACACATACACGTGCACACATACACGTGCACACACACACGTGCACACATACACGTGCAAACATACACATTAACACGCACCTGCGTGCTCATATACACACAGCCAGACACGCATTGACACGCACATATGCAGAGATAGACACAGATACACATAAAAGCACGCACAGACACGGGCAGCCAGACACGCATTGACACGCACATGTGCAGAGATAGACATAGATACACATATAAGCACGCACAGACAATGACAGCCAGACACGCATTGACACGCACATGTGCAGAGATAGACACAGATACACATATAAGCACGCACAGACACGGACAGCCAGACACGCATTGACACGCACATGTGCAGAGATAGACACAGATACACATAAAAGCACGCACAGACACGGACAGCCAGACACGCATTGACACGCACATGTGCAGAGATAGACACAGATACACATATAAGCACGCACAGACACGGACAGCCAGACACACGCTCTGATACACAAAAGTACATGCACACACATCTGGTCAGGTAAAATATACTGATCAGACATGTTAGTCAGGTTCAGGTAAAATATACTGATCAGACATGTTAGTCAGGGTCAGGTAAAATATACTGATCAGACATGTTAGTCAGGTTCAGGTAAAATATACTGATCAGACTTGTTAGTCAGGGTCAGGTAAAATATACTGGACAAGGCCTTTATCTTGGCTTCCACGTAGCCCTTCCTGAAATGGACTGTTTTCATGGCAGTCTGGCTAACAAGTCAATGGGTCGACGTGATCCCCGTAGTAGTGAGCGACACGCAGATGAAGCCAAGCATAGCATAACCGTCTGGGGACACGGTCCACCTTCATCAGCACGCCCGGGATCAAAGTAAAGCTGCTGCAACCCACGACTTAACGTCCTATTCAGGACGCACAATAGAGTAACCAACTTATTGTGGGTGTTCGCAAACAACAACATATACACGCACTGGCAAACACGTCTTAGTCGACCTGTTCTTCTACAGTGGCAGACGCCCCTGTGCAGGTCCCACTTAGTCGACATATACCTCTACAGTGGCAGGCGCCCCTGTGCAGGTCCCAGCTCTGGTATGAGCTGGGTGTAGCCGGGAGGAGGGTTTCCTGCTTAGCGTGCTAGGCTCGAGCAGCTTTCTCCGTTGCATTGGGACAAGCGCTAACGGAGGGTGGTTGACCGATGTGTGAGTACATCTTAATAGACTCAAACACTAGAGCAAAATAGACCCACAGCCTGTTAGGCGCCATATATGCTGCTAAAAACAAACCACCTAACCATGGCCGATGTTACGCCATGTTACACAGTTAGTTGCCTCTTACGACATGCTCTCTGTGGGGCAGTGGTGCTATTCTTTTCCTTGTTATACACAAAGACCCCAGCAGAACACTGGGGTAGGCAAACACATAATACATAGATAAACACAGACACCCAGACACGCGCAGAGATACACACGTATAGACAGACATATTCTCACAAACTCAAACATACGCAGACATATACGCACTGACACGCACATACATACACCACATACATACATGCATACACATACAAACACACGTAGACATATACCAACCCACACAGACATACACTAACACACGTAGACATAAGCCAACACACGCAGACATATACTAACACACGTAGACATATGCCAACACACGCAGACATATACAAACACACGTAGAAATACACTAACACACGTATACATATACCAACACACGTAGACATACGCCAACACACCCACACACACAGCTTTGAATGTCCGCTTAAACACTTTTATTAACTCGTGTATAGGAAAACGAATATCTAATATTACATTTTCTTTTTTCTCCATCCTTATATCCTGCTTGCGTGGGTGTTAATTCTACTCTTCCCTCCTCTCTTCCGCCTTTCTCCCCCCATTCGCCCATCGAGTATAGACGCACACAAGAGACTTGAGACAAAGCACAAGATGGTCTTCTGTTTTCGTGTCCGTTTTTACCTTCAGTCTTTCAATAGCGCCACATCTTTCACGAACAGACGTACTGAAACTAAATCCCCACTCCTCTCTCTTTCTCCTCTCACTCTGGAGACAATCATTCCTCGCATACTCTTATTGTCTTCTGCCGAGGGCTCCCTCCTACACTCGCCGCCTTCCAGGAAGAGGGAAATGTTTCAAAATAAATGTTATTGATTGTTGCCAGTGGTTTGTGGTCGAGCGGTTCTCAAAGCCTTGTTGGAGCGTGCAAGATAGCTGTATCCGGACTTCCTTCGTGGCGCTGATCCACGATGCCGATCCATCTCTTACGAGGGAGTGATCAAAAGCTGTGATTTTGGATGTTTCATCTATCTATCTATCTATCTATCTATCTATCTATCTATCTATCTATCTATCTATCTATCTATCTATCTATCTATCTATCTATCTATCTATCTATCTATGTATCTATCTATCTATCTATCTGTCTATCTGTCTGTTCCCGCCCGTCCGTTCCCGTCCGTCCGTCTATCCATCCATCCATCCATCCATCCATCCATCCATCCATCCATCTATCGATCTATATATCTATGCATCTATCTATCTGTCTTGTCTGTCTGTCTGTCTGCCTGCCTGCCTGTCTGTCTGTCTGTCTGTATGTCTGCCTGTCTGCCTGCCTGTCTGTCTGTCTATCTATCTATCTGTATATCTGTCACTCAGTCTGTCTGTCTATCTATCTATCTTTATCTTCCCCGATGTCAGGCGCAACATACTGACCATGCACCCCCCCCCCCCCTCAAACCAGAACCAGGCGCAACCAAGACCCTCACCTCACGCAAGACCAGGTGTAACGAAGAGCTCCACCCTCCCCCTCTTGCCAGGTCCAGGTGCAGCCAAGACCCCCACCTCACGCCCACTCGTGCCCCATGAAAATAGCCCTGACTCTCAACATCCCTGACTCTCAACATCCCTGACTCCCAACATCCCTGACTCCCAACAGCACTGACTCCCAACAGCCCTGACTCCCAACAGCCCTGACTCCCAACAGCCCTGACTCCCAACAGCCATAACTCCCAACAGCCCTGACTCCCAACAGCCATGACTCCCAACAGCCCTACTCCCAACAGCACTGACTCCCAACAGCCCTGACTCCCAACAGCCCTGACTCCCAACAGCCCTGACTCCCAACAGCCATAACTCTCAACAGCCATAACTCCCAACAGCCCTGACTCCCAACAGCCATGACTCCCAACAGCCATGACCCCCAACAGCCCTGACTCCCAACAGCCCTGACTCCCAACAGCCCTGACTCCCAACAGCCATAACTCCCAACAGCCCTGACTCCCAACAGCCCTGACTCCCAACAGCCCTGACTCCCAACAGCCATAACTCCCAACAGCCCTGACTCCCAACAGCCCTGACTCCCAACAGCCCTGACTCCCAACAGCCCTGACCCCCAAAAGCCCTGACTCCCAACACCCTGGCTACATTTGTTATCGCGCCTGTCATTTCCACAGTGTTAAACCTGCTGATTTGTTTTTGAATTGCACTACATCAAGGATGACACGGCTCCACTTTCTTCAGCACAACCCGGGTTTATAAGAGTAGTAAAAGAACCCACTCTAGCAGAAACAATCCGTCAAAGTTACTCGCTTAATACACGCAGCTTGGGAACCAATAAACCCTTGACAGTGGCGTATCAAGTGAGGTTCCCTCATTGTGCCCATTAGTAAGCGAGTGCAGTGGGATCTGTAGCGAATTATATTTCCTCATGTCGCCAGGATCGTTAACATATTTTAATATTTGGCGACAGGGCGTACCAGTAGAAACGGCCGCCCCTGGGACACTAAAGTTTCATCTCTTGGGGATTGCGTGTTGGGGTCCCAGGTTTAAGTCCGCGATGTTAAAGAATTTCTATTACGTTATCTGTTCATCTCTTTTGGGGTAATCCTCATGGGGAGCTGATGTTTCCTTTTCTTGTCGGTGTAATGATGTGTGTGGTGTAAGCTTGTCATGTGGTAGTGATTTTGGGTCTGTCTTTGGGGAAGTTGAAGTTTGTTTCTTGTGTCAAGTTAATTGCTTTGGCTGTTGCTAATTTGTGATGGTGTAGTGATTTTAGGTCGGTCTTTGGGGAAGTTGAAGTTTGTCTCTTGTGTCAAGTTAATTGCTTTGGCTGTTGCTAACTTGTGATGGTGTAGTGATTCTGGGTCTTCTTCTGTGGGAAGTGATGTACCTCTTGTGGACCAAGTTCACTGCGTTGGCTGTTGTTAACTTGTGATTCCGTATCTGTTTATGTGCCCTTGGAACTGCTAGAAAATACGTGAACGAGTACTGGCAGAAACTGTGCGAAGAAATTCAGCTAAATGCCGAGACGGGAAATATCCAGAGCATGAATAGAAATGAGTCCTACAGCAAGATGTGGCTCCTCCATGAAATCTCTGACAATTGTGAGAATCATGGACCCTGACAGCAAATGGCGAGATGGATGGAGAACTACTCTGAACTCTACTCACGGGGCACTGTGGTCACTGATGAGGCCTTATGCAGGCTACAGGTCCTGCCCATTCATGCAGGAACTTGACCGACCACCTACTCTGGATAAGCTTGACAGAGCTATCAACTACCTCTCAAACAGGAATGCACCAGGGGGAGATGGTATCCCACCCAGAACCATGAATGTGGGAAATCATCACTAGCTCAGCGGATAGTTGACCTTCTATGCCTCATTCATCCCAGAATGCAGGCAGTGTCTGGTGACGAAAATTAGAAACCGAATCACCGCTCGCTGACCAACTCTGGATGGCATCCGTATCACAACAGCCATGTTTTTCAACGGTCTGCTGAGGAAACTATGAGTCGGAGGAAAATAAAATTGTGCAAACTTGATGGTTTGTATGTGCTGTTTACACCAGAAGTGTAATCATCATGCGCATCGAACGTATGTTTACATGTTGCAGCTAAGTCCGGTTTAATTTGAACACGCCTCATATATATATATATATATGAGCAAAAAAGGCAAAGGCCGCCGTTCATCGTAGACGATGATGGCATAATTAATTTTGCTAGCGTTAGTTTTACTAAGTATTAACTGCGCTTTGTCTTAATCCTCACTCTCTCGTCTCGAGACGCCCGACCCCAGTGGCAAGTCAAGGGCAAGACGACTAGGGGGCGACTACGAGATGCAGAGGACTCCGTATCAAGCACCCGTGAAAAAGACGACGGAGTCAAAAGTCGATCCCACACCACCTGATCACGAGGCCGACGGCTTAACCACTTCGCCACGGAATCCTACATATTTAAAATATTCATATTCTATCCCAGTTGGCAGGAATGAAATACCATAACTAGGATATGCAGATGATGCTGTTGTCGTCATGACGAGCGCAACGGTGCTGGAACAGTTGATTCTGTCAGCTACACGGCACAGCCAGAAGCAGCATTTCATTTCATATGCGTCGCCAAGACTAAGACAATGATCACTGACAAGGCTAAAACCAGACTTAAATTTATCCTAGAGAAACAAAGAGCTTAGAGCTTCACAAGTTTTGAATATTGCTGCTCAACTTTAAGCAACCACGACCAACAAGAAATACAGAGATCAATCGCCAGGGAACCACAGAGGTTATCTTTAAAGTTATGGCAGAGAACTAACAAAATAACAAAAATAAATATCCCGATGACTTGCATCTCCACGTACTACACGCGCTGGGGCGAGACATGGTCAACTACCCAATCCCTACGGAAGAAGAGTGGATCATTCGAGCTAAGATAATACAGGAGACTGCTCAAAATACCATGGATAGCGAATAGGAAATAAGGCCGAAATCTTACAGGAACCGGATGTGAAACAATACTGTCTAGTAAACAACATTACGTCTAGGGAATTACCAAACTTGGACCACATCAAACGTCACAATGGTCTAGTAAACGACATTACGTCTAGGGAATTACCAAACTTGGACCACATCAAACGTCACAATGGTCTAGTAAACGACATTACGTCTAGGGAATTACCAAACTTGGACCACATCAAACGTCACAATGGTCTAGTAAACGACATTACGTCTAGGGAATTACCAAACTTGGACCACATCAAACGTCACAATGGTCTAGTAAAGACGACAGGGGAGGTTGTGGTGCCTGGCAGCAGAGGCACACCGAGGAGAAGATGGACAGGGGTCATTACAGAGGATCTAGTGTTGACAGTGGCAGAGGCCTGTATTTGATCGACGCTCTATCGGAGAGCTGGCCAGAGACTGAGTGTCTCTCAGATCGGCCTGTATTTGATTGACACTCTATGGGACAGATGGCCAGGGACTGAGTGTCTCTCAGATCGGCCTGTGTTTGAGTGACGTTCTACAAAAGACATACTATATGTTGATGATGGTCATTCATCTGTCATTGTGTGAAGCTGGTGTTCCCTCCTGTTCCATGCCTGTTACAGAAGTTGTTATACTCTTGTTGTGTAGGATATTCTGACTACCTTTCTGGATATTCATCGTTCAAATACGTGGGTAACAGCAGTTTTCTGTCCCGTCACGCGCCGTCGTGTCAACTTCCTCCCAAGCCTCCATGCCGTTTTAAATGGTCTCTCTACTTCTGTCATACATAAATGTATTTCTTCTGCACATACTTCTCTAGCCCTGAGGATTCCAGAACAGTGACTGTCTTGTAATGCTGGCAGCTGGTTTCAGTAATGTGTGTCCTATCCATCTTCAACTCCGTATCTTTACGTCTAGTCCCACTACCATCTGTCCGTTTCTTTCCCACTGTTTTATATTAATAACCTGATCAAACCATTGGTTTCCTTCTGTTATGGGCGATGTATAAATGGGTACGGGTTTAGTCGGGGAAGTAAAAGCAGCGAGGGAGGGGAGATAGCTACATCCCTCATATAGCCGAGCTCTTGAAATGTGAGATCGCTAGCATCTCCCACCTCTACGGCAGTAATGTAAGATCGCTAACACGTCACACCCCTACGGCGGTAATGAGAGATCACCAACACCGTCCACCCCTACGGCAGTAATGTGCGATCACCAACACCTCACCCCCTACGGCAGTAATGCTATGAGTTACGTTACTTTTATTCTGTGCAAGCATCCATTGATGACATTTTCTTATTGTTGTTGTTGTTTGCGAATGCCCACAATGAGTAGGTTACTCTTTTGTGCGCCATGAAGATGATGGTTAGTGGTGGGTTGTGCTAGCTTTCCTTACATCTCGAGCATGCTGATGACGGTGGACTGGGTCCTCCAGGCGGTTGTGCTATGCATGGCATCATCTGCGTGTCATTCACTTCTACGGGGATCACGTCGATCCCTCACGTTGTTAGCCAGGCTGCCATGGAAGCAGCCCGTTTCCAGGGAATGATACCAGGAAGCGAATGTTAGGGTAATGGCTAATATATTTTGCCTGACCTTGACTAACATGTCTGATCAGTATATTTTGCCTGACCTTGACTAACATGTCTGATCAGTATATTTTGCCTGACCTTGACTAATATGTCTGATCAGTATGTTTTGCCTGGCCTTCACTAACATGTCTGATCAGTATGTTTTGCCTGACCTTCACTAACATGTCTGATCAATATGTTTTGCCTGACCTTGACTAACATGTCTGATCAGTATGTTTAGCCTGACCTTGACTAACATGTCTGATCAGTATATTTTGTCTGACCTTCACTAACATGTCTGATCAGTATGTTTTGACTGACCTTCACTAACATCTCTGATCAGTATATTTTGCCAGACCCTGACTAACATGTCTGATCAGTATGTTTTGCCTGACCTTGACTAACATGTCTGATCAGTATATTTTGCCTAACCCTGACTAACATGTCTGATCAGTATGTTTTGCCTGACCTTGACTCACATGTCTGATCAGTATGTTTTGCCTGACCTTCACTAACATGTCTGATCAGTATGTTTTGCCTGACCTTGACTCACATGTCTGATCAGTATGTTTTGCCTGACCTTCACTAACATGTCTGATCAGTATGTTTTGCCTGACCTTCACTAACATGTCTGATCAGTATGTTTTGCCTGACCATGACTCACATGTCTGATCAGTATGTTTTGCATGACCTTCACTAACATGTCTGATCAGTATGTTTTGCCTGACCTTCACTAACATGTCTGATCAGTATGTTACCTGACCTTGACTAACATGTCTGATCAGTATGTTGCCTGACCTTGACTAACATGTCTGATCAGTATATTTTGCCTGACCTTGACTAACATGTCTGATCAGTATGTTGCCTGACCTTGACTAACATGTCTGATCAGTATGTTTTACCTGACCTTGACTAACATGTCTGATCAGTATGTTTTACCTGACTTTGACTAACATGTCTGATCAGTATGTTTTGCCTGACCTTGACTAACATGTCTGATCAGTATGTTTTACCTGACCTTGACTAACATGTCTGATCAGTATGTTTTACCTGACCTTGACTAACATGTCTGATCAGTATGTTGCATGACCTTGACTAACATGTCTGATCAGTATGTTTTACCTGACCTTGACTAACATGTCTGATCAGTATGTTGCATGACCCTGACTAACATGTCTGATCAGTATGTTGCATGACCTTGACTAACATGTCTGATCAGTATGTTGCATGACCCTGACTAACATGTCTGATCAGTATGTTGCATGACCTTGACTAACATGTCTGATCAGTACGTTTTACCTGACCTTGACTAACATGTCTGATCAGTATGTTTTACCTGACCTTGACTAACATGTCTGATCAGTATGTTTTGCCTGACCTTGACTAACATGTCTGATCAGTATGTTTTACCTGACCTTGACTAACATGTCTGATCAGTATGTTGCATGACCCTGACTAACATGTCTGATCAGTATGTTGCATGACCTTGACTAACATGTCTGATCAGTATGTTGCATGACCTTGACTAACATGTCTGATCAGTATGTTGCATGACCCTGACTAACATGTCTGATCAGTATGTTGCATGACCCTGACTAACATGTCTGATCAGTATGTTGCATGACCCTGACTAACATGTCTGATCAGTATGTTGCATGACCCTGACTAACATGTCTGATCAGTATGTTGCATGACCCTGACTAACATGTCTGATCAGTATGTTGCATGACCCTGACTAACATGTCTGATCAGTATGTTGCATGACCCTGACTAACATGTCTGATCAGTATGTTGCATGACCCTGACTAACATGTCTGATCAGTATGTTGCATGACCCTAACTAACATGTCTGATCAGTATATTTTGCCTAACCCTGACTAACATGTCTGATCAGTATGTTGCATGACCCTGACTAACATGTCTGATCAGTATGTTGCATGACCCTGACTAACATGTCTGATCAGTATGTTGCATGACCCTGACTAACATGTCTGATCAGTATGTTGCATGACCCTGACTAACATGTCTGATCAGTATGTTGCATGACCCTGACTAACATGTCTGATCAGTATGTTGCATGACCCTGACTAACATGTCTGATCAGTATGTTGCATGACCCTGACTAACATGTCTGATCAGTATGTTGCATGACCCTGACTAACATGTCTGATCAGTATGTTGCATGACCCTGACTAACATGTCTGATCAGTATGTTGCATGACCCTGACTAACATGTCTGATCAGTATGTTGCATGACCCTGACTAACATGTCTGATCAGTATGTTGCATGACCCTGACTAACATGTCTGATCAGTATGTTGCATGACCCTGACTAACATGTCTGATCAGTATGTTGCATGACCCTGACTAACATGTCTGATCAGTATGTTGCATGACCCTGACTAACATGTCCGATCAGTATGTTGCATGACCCTGACTAACATGTCTGATCAGTATGTTGCATGACCCTGACTAACATGTCTGATCAGTATGTTGCATGACCCTGACTAACATGTCTGATCAGTATGTTTTACCTGACCCTGACTAACATGTCTGATCAGTATGTTGCATGACCCTGACTAACATGTCTGATCAGTATGTTGCATGACCCTGACTAACATGTCTGATCAGTATGTTGCATGACCCTGACTAACATGTCTGATCAGTATGTTGCATGACCCTGACTAACATGTCTGATCAGTATGTTGCATGACCCTGACTAACATGTCTGATCAGTATGTTGCATGACCCTGACTAACATGTCTGATCAGTATGTTGCATGACCCTGACTAACATGTCTGATCAGTATGTTGCATGACCCTGACTAACATGTCTGATCAGTATGTTGCATGACCCTGACTAACATGTCTGATCAGTATGTTGCATGACCTTGACTAACATGTCTGATCAGTATGTTGCATGACCCTGACTAACATGTCTGATCAGTATGTTGCATGACCCTGACTAACATGTCTGATCAGTATGTTGCATGACCCTGACTAACATGTCTGATCAGTATGTTGCATGACCCTGACTAACATGTCTGATCAGTATGTTGCATGACCCTGACTAACATGTCTGATCAGTATGTTGCATGACCCTGACTAACATGTCTGATCAGTATGTTGCATGACCCTGACTAACATGTCTGATCAGTATGTTGCATGACCCTGACTAACATGTCTGATCAGTATGTTGCATGACCCTGACTAACATGTCTGATCAGTATGTTGCATGACCCTAACTAACATGTCTGATCAGTATGTTGCATGACCCTGACTAACATGTCTGATCAGTATGTTGCATGACCCTGACTAACATGTCTGATCAGTATGTTGCATGACCCTGACTAACATGTCTGATCAGTATGTTGCATGACCCTGACTAACATGTCTGATCAGTATGTTGCATGACCCTGACTAACAGGTCTGATCAGTATGTTGCATGACCCTGACTAACATGTCTGATCAGTATGTTGCATGACCCTGACTAACATGTCTGATCAGTATGTTTTACCTGACCAGTCGCTAGTCTTCCTCCCCTTGATGACATTTTGGACCTTTGTAGTTTTGCTTTTCGTGATCCCCCACGTCACGTGTCATATTAGAACGGACCACGCGTTTTACTAGATGAGAATTCGAGACAGTTGGGATTGTATATAAATGGAGAGAAAAGACAAGGTTATGCGCATAAATACGACTTTGGGTAGATTTGTTTGGCGGACTTCTACATCCTTACCACAGGGGAAGTGAGAATGGCGTGGCCTAGTGGTTAAGTGACAAGGCTCACAACCAGTAGGTGCTGGGTTCGATCCCCATCACAGCACCGGCCGTTACCCCGGGGAAGCAAACCCTTAGAAAGTGCAGGAGGAAGCAGCCCCTTACATAAAATGCATGCTGAAGTCGGATGCACTGCGCCGATGGGGGCAAAATAAAAACCACAGTGCAACGCACGCCACCTTGGGGATTAGAGAAATAATGCGAACGCAAAACAACAAACAAACAAAACAAGAGCGGCGCTTGGTAATAATATTGACAGGGTCGTCATGGATGGCACAGGCTGAGACAACAATCGGACACGTCACTCCAGCTGAGACGATAGCCAAAGGGGAAGAATGGGTCCACACTGGTGATAGAATGATAGAGTACCAGAGAGTCATCATAACCTTAGGCAAGGAAGGCAGAGAACGGAGCAACGGGAGAGCAGAGCATGAGGGGAATCAGCTGATAACTGAGAACATCCAGGAGAGTGACGCTGCCATATACACCGATGGATCAGTCGTGCGCAGTGGGACATCAGGCTGGGGTTTCTCGGCTAGAGTGAGAGGAGAGGTCGTTGCTGAGCGCAGTAGGGCATACATGTCGACAACCTCCAGTATGAGAATGGAGACGGAAGCAGTGACGTTAGCACTGACAGGGATATATGAGACTTCTATAACAAAGGCAGTCATCGTGACAGACGCGCAAACTGTACTTTAGAAGGTACAGAAGAGATGGCTTAGGTACGAGTGGATAGCAGCTGTTGAGGCCTCAAACCTCCAGGGGTTGACCAGGATCTACTGTCCTGCTCATGCCGGGTTTCAGGGCAATGAAAGAGCTGACATCTTGGCTTCACAAGCTCCCATCAGGGCACATTAGTGATGGATAGAAGTGACATTTTGAAATCAATCACTGACCGCCTGCTGGATGAGGACACCACAATAGATGAAGCAGCAATCCACAGACTGCAGGGTTTCGACATTAAGCGAGGTTCGAGCGGAGTGGGGCGCATGAGAGGACGGAGCAGGAAAGTGTACAACCAGCAAGCTACAGGAACCATCAGCATCCATACCTTACGCCATTTGATGAGAGAGACTTAGCACCTATGGGTATGCCCGGAGTGCAGTGACTTCGATTCTTAGAAACTGAAATTGACAGGGTATGTGGTGCCCAGGAAGATTGCGAGTACATACGGCGAGAGAGGATTTCATTACCTCTCGGGAAATTTAAGAGCCCTTTTTTATGTCGATGAAAACAGGAAAACATTGACTTCTTATGTATGATCATTTACTCTCTGTGTGTGACCGAAACATGGGCTCTGGCAAAAAAGGATAAAAGAAAACTAACTTGTAAGTGTTTGAAATCCGGTGCTACCGTAGAATTGAAGGAGTGAGTTGGAGAGAAAGAAGATGCAATGATGTCTTCACGGAGGGATGCGCAAGGGCATTCAATGAAAATGATATAAAAACCAAGATTGGGTTGGTGTTATCTCAATAATATGAGATATGAAAGTCTTCTACAGACGAAACTAGAGGACACGATTCAAGGGAAAAGATCAAAGAGGCGACCAAGACTCGCCTCTACATCACAAGCATGCAGAGACACTGAAGTATGTATCTATGCTGACATGAAGAGATCTGCAGAGGATAGAGTTACATAAAGATACATGGCCAGACAACCTTACAACCAGTCTTAGAACTGATCAACCAGAGGATAGGGTCAAATGGAGAGACATGCTCGGACAAAGCATAAGTTAGACATAGATTGGAGTACTGTGTAC
Organism: Ariolimax columbianus; assembly: GCA_036924085.1. NCBI lineage: Eukaryota > Metazoa > Mollusca > Gastropoda > Stylommatophora > Arionidae > Ariolimax > Ariolimax columbianus. The sequence goes on from JAVGWX010000022.1 coordinate 49,595,592, forward strand.
ATGTGGGGAGTCCGTATCGTATAGGGGATATGCTGTACCATGCTGGAAACAATTAAAAAAAGAGCGATAAAGGTGATAGTGGGATTCCAGAATTACACTTAAGAGGAAAGAGAAAAACCGGCCTACAGTTCTAGAAAAGAGAAGAATTCGAGTTGACTTAATACAGGTTTATAAGATGATCAGAGGAATGGATAAATTAGACTAAAACCCTGAGGTACATACCAATAAAACTACCCAAGCATGGACTGGACCAATGCATACACCGACGGTTCTGTAACAAACACAACACATAATGGAGTGGTAGGGGTATTCCTCAGACTAACAAACGTTAGAAAAATAACACTGTCAGTGGCAACTGGAACATTCTCAAGCAATTTCAGAGCGGAGGCAGAGCTATTGAAGGCTTCAGTAGAAGCAATGCTGACAGGCAAAAGCAATGAAAGCCAGATAGTCCTGTTTACAGATGCCCTGACCGTGGTTATATCACTAAAAAGCCAGAAAAATACAGAACATACTGATTTAAGAGCAGTACTCTGTCAACTTTGCCAGCAGTCAGCACCAAAAGGGAGAAGTAGTACAGTGGGTTCCATCCCCCTGTAACATTCAAGGCAACGAGGAGGCAGACAGACTGGCAAAAGACGGTGCAAGACTACCACAACCAGATTCTAGTGTGACCTACGAAGAGTCAAAAAGGTTTATTATGACCAGATACATGGCCAAATGGGAAACAGAACATACTGGCTACACAACAAAATTATGCCTATTACCAGTTTACAGTCTACAACAGGCTTAGGTACCATCTATTCAATAAACTGAAGATAGGTGGCACTGACGAATGCACCTGTGGTACAGGGAAAATGACCGCTGAACATCTGCTGCAAAATTGCCCGACAAACGAGGACCAGAGAAAGCACATGTGGCCATCACCAGTTCCAACACTAGACAAGCTCTATGGCAGTGTCGACAGCCTCATGATGACAGCTGCTTTCTTCGAACAAATTCAAGTTGACGTCTGACAGGCTAAGAAGAAGAAGAAGCTACGGAAGACTAAAACAAGTTTTTTTTCAACACACAGCCACCCACACGAACAAGAGTTCAACAAATTAACTAAAGAGAGGTCCAGATTAGATATTAAGAAATATTTTTTTAGTCAGAGAGTGGTGAATGCTTGGAATGCATTGCTACAGGAGGTAGTGTAGGCAAGGTCAGTTAATGCATTTAAAAATAAATTGGATGCGCATAGCTTTTAGAGCAAGGTAATGTAAATGAAACTGGTTTTATACAAACTCTGCAGTCTTCTAAACCAGTATAAAGACGTTAAATTAAATTAACCGTAAAACCAGTCTTAGGACTGTTCAGCCAGAGGATGATGAAGATGAAAAGGTCCAGTACGAAACCAAACATCTCCTTCCAATGTGAAAGGCGTACCTGTATATGGCTCATAGTCTTAACTCGTGACGATTGGCCCAGCGGAAACACCTTCAAACGTTCAAAATTGGCGCATGCGCAGGACTGGGAGACTCATGTTGAAAGAAAGGATCTCAAACGTGCAAATGGCATATTCAGTCAGTAGCCTTTTTCAGTCATGACTAGATGTAGTAGCCCTTCTCAGTCATGACTGAATATAGTAGCCCTTCTCAGTCATGACTGGATATAGTAGCCCTTTTCAGTCGTGACTGGCTGTAGTAGCCCTTTTCAGTCATGACTGGCTGTAGTAGCCCTTTTCAGTCTTGACTGGCTGTAGTAGCCCTTTTCAGTCATGACTGGCCGTAGTAGCCCTTCTCTGTCATGACTGGCTATAGAAGCCTTTTTCAGTCCTGACTGGCTGTAGTAGCCCTTCTCTGTCATGACTGGCTGTAGTAGCCCTTCTCAGTCCTGACTGGCTGTAGTAGCCCTTCTATGTCATGACTGGCTGTAGTAGCCCTTCTCAGTCATGACTGGCTGTAGTAGCCCTTCTCAGTCATGACTGGCTGTAGTAGCCCTTCTGTCATGACTGGATGTAGTAGCCCTTCTCAGTCATGACTGGCTGTAGTAGCCCTTCTCTGTCATGACTGGCTGTAGTAGCCCTTCTCAGTCCTGACTGGCTGTAGTAGCCCTTCTCAGTCATTACTGGCTGTAGTAGCCCTTCTCAGTCATGACTGGCTGTAGTAGCCCTTTTCAGTCAGGACTGACTCTAGCAGCCCCTTTCAGAAGAAATAAAAAAAGTCAGAAGATATGGAGTATGCAGAACCTATGGCATAATACAAACAAAGAACTAAAACTAAGAACGCGCATTTTTCCTATAGCAACTTGTGGATGTGAAACATGGACAATTACAAAAGCACTAAGAGCGAATATCGGTGCTTTTGAAACACAGTACTACAGAAGAGTCCGGAAAATTCCGTGGACAAAGAAAGAAATAAAGAAATCCATCCGACAAGACCTGATTGTGGAGGAGAATGTAATGCCCCGATAACTGAGGTTTTTTGGCCATGTCAAATGACACAACGGACTGGAGAGAGCGGTTATGGAGGGGATGGTCCCTGGGAAGAGAGGCAGGGACTTACCGAGAAGACCAATGGACTCAGGCCACCAAGGAGACGCTGGATTTGACCTTCGGGCAGGCCGGAAGACCGCCAAAAGATAGTTTCCTGCAGACAGGCTGTCATGAGAGCGATGTTCTGCAAAGGACATGCTACATGATGATGATGATGTGCCCTTTTCCGTCATGACTGACCGTAGTAGCCCGTTTCAGTTAAGATGGTTTCGCACAGCGGTTAAACCATCACCCAAGAAACTAGTTGTTTACAGACTCTGTACAGTCTTCTAGACTAGTATAAATTAAGTTAAGTTAAGAGGGCGGCAGGAGGCAGAGGAAATAAAAGACGATCTTCTCCCATAATGATCTTCCCCCATAACGATCTCCCTCCATAATAATCTCCCCCCATAACGATCTCCCCTCATAACGATCTCCCCCCATAACGATATTCCCCCATAATGATCTTCTCCCATAATGATCTCCCTCCGCCATAATGATCTCCCCCCATAACAATCTCCCTCCATAACGATCTCCCCCCATAACAATCTCCCACCATAACAATCTCCCCCCCCCCCCCCCATAACGATCTCCCTCATAATGATCTCGCCCCATAACAATCTCCCCCCATAACGATTTCCTCCTATAAGTACCCCCCCCCCCCCCCATAATGATCTTCTCCCAAAACGATCTTCTCTCTTCTCCCATAACGATCTTCTCCCATAACGATCTTCTCCCATAACGATCTTTTCCCATAACGATCTTCTCTCTTCTCCAATAACGATCTTCTGTCTTCTCCCATAACGATCTTTTCCCATAACGATCTTCTCTCTTCTCCAATAACGATCTTCTGTCTTCTCCCATAACGATCTTTTTCTATAACGATCTTCTCCCATAATGATCTTCTCTCTAACGATCTTCTCCCATAATGATCTTCTCCCATAACGATCTTCTCCTTTCCCCCAAATGATCTTTTCAGGTAGCGAACTCTTCTCTTTTAAGAATTTGTCATCAAACTAACGAGTAATGGATTCATTTCACAATTTGTATCTGATCGTGATAAATATGCAAGCCTTAAGGGATACGATTAGAGAATTATGCAAATATTTTGAGGCAACCCTGCAGACGTGAATATCAATTGGATCAAATAAAACTGAAATTTGTAATTCACATCAGTTCCAATTCCTTTGTTTCTTCTTCTTCTTAGTCTTTTTCTTTTTCTTCTTCTTCTTCTGTTTATTCTTCTTGACTCGTATCTACTGTGCTGTGTTGTTTCTTAATATCTTTTTTGGCTTTTTTAATTATTTCTTTCTAAAAGTTCAGACTTTCTGTTATGAAGATTACCACTTGTTATAATATCTCTGCTGAACCTTCAACTCACATTTAATCAGTGAATCCTCAGGACAGTATTTCATGTTTCTGTTTTAAAAAAAATGCAGATTCTCATGTTATAGTTCTTAGTCTTAATCGATTTGTACTTCTACAGGGGCGGATTCCCCTGAGATTTGTACTTCTAAAGGGGCGGATTCCCCTGAGCAGGTCCCAGCTCTGGCGTGAGGTAGATGTAGCCGGAATGAGGATTTCCTGCTTAGCGTGCTAGCCTCGAGCAGCTTATTACTCTGATACGTTAAGACAAATGCCGCGAAGTGTGGTTAACCGATGTGGCAGTCCATCTTAGTAGACTCAAACACTAGAGCAGAGTAGACCAGCAGTATGTTAGGCGCCATCTATACTGCTCTAAACAAACCACGTAACCTTGGCTGGTGTTACGCCATGTCTCACAGTTAGTCACCTCTTTCGACGTGCGCTCTGTGGGGCAGTGGTACTATTCGTGTCCTTACCATACACAAAGGCCCCGGCGGACCACTCTATATATAGAAAAATATGCAATACACTCTTGCCATATCTTTAAAATCGCTGATTAGATATATCAACTAAATACGTCGCTGGCCGGCCCCCGTGGGCATGATGTATCCCGAATGTTGTTAGGCTTGGCTTGGCTTCGTTCGTTCTCAATCTCCCGCTACCAAACCCTAAAAGGGCTTAAGTAGCAGAATGTAGTCCAGAGAACGGAATTTGTTGTGTCGTAGTTTACAGCTTGACTGCGATATTTTCACCTTTCGGTTCAACACATCCGACTTCAGCAATCATTTTTTGAGTACCGGATTAGCATTCCCTATTCGATCCCTTCTCCTTAGCCAGTCTGCCCTGTTATCCATGATCACCGCGTGGATGTGTAGAAGGGTCTTGGCAGCTCTTGTTCGCTGGTCCTGACGCTAGCAGTCAGCTATGGGTCGCTGATCACTGCAGGTACTGGGCTGCACAGCTCTGGTTCGCTGGCCCTGACGTTAGCAGTCAGCTATGGGTCGCTGATCACTGCAGGTACTGGGCTGCTCAGCTCTGGTTCGCTGGCCCTGACGCTAGCAGTCAGCTAAGGGTCGCTGATCACTGCAGGTACTGAGCTGCTCAGCTCTGGTTCGCTGGCCCTGACGCTAGCAGTCAGCTAAGGGTCGCTGATCACTGCAGGTACTGGGCTGCACAGCTCTGGTTCGCTGGCCCTGACGCTAGCAGTCAGCTAAGGGTCGCTGATCACTGCAGGTACTGAGCTGCTCAGCATCTTGATCCCTGTTGCTAGTCTGATCATTCTAATGTTGCAGATAGCCTGGGTTAAAGGCCGCTTGCATGTCAGATCACCGCCATCCCTCATCCTCCTAAGCAGCTGATGTACGGAAAGCTCACGACATGGGAACGCTCATTGGTAGGGGATAGGGCAGAATAAATGATACGCGAACTCATTGAATGTGTCTCGGAACAATTTCTTCATTGCTGTCGCTTTTTGTGTGATGCTTGCTATGGACTGCTCAATCTGACACACTGCCATCGCTGAGCTCATACACAAACAAGCAGAACGGAAGAAATGCCAACTTCAGGCGTCATCCAGGTATGCCCAACTTGCGGTCAGGTGTACCGCACTAACATAGGATAGTCCCAGTTACAGGAGCTGGACAATGCAGACGATTTAGTCCTCCTGTCACGCCGCCATAGCCAGAGGCAATAAAAACTAAGTACGGTGAGACAGCATCCAGCCAAACTGGGACCAAATATTACGGGAACGAAGCTGTGTAACATGAACACCTTACGCGAAGAGATGGATGTGCTTTGAGGCGAAGAGGTGGTCAGGTCATCTCGTAACAGATGAAGAGATCCTCACAAAACCACGTCACCCTTTTCTGTCAGCGGCCGCTGCCTGTGATTCTTCTGGACATAAAAGAATAGACCAATTTCCGACCAGAAGAGGTGGACACCGTTACATATTTAGCCAGCGCCATCGGTGCGAGAGGGGTAGATGGGTCTGCCTCTGCTACGGCTAGAATTGGAACGGCAAAGATATCATTTCTGATACTCAATAATAGATTGACATCCAGGGGATCCAGTGTTCTCGATATAAGGTGTTCACCTCGTGTTTTCTGGTCAAGTGCTCTCAATGGCCTTGCAGAATACTACCACAAGAATCACCTTAAACAAAATCCCAGTAAAACCCAGGCATGTGCCTACCACAAGAATCACCTTAAACAAAATCCCAGTAAAACCTAGGCATGTGCCTACCACAAGAATCACCTTAAACAAAATCCCAGTAAAATCCAGGCATGTGCCTACCAACTCAGAAACAGAGAGGCAAAAAGAAAACCACAGATTAGGTGACAAGGTCATGCGCTTGAACACTGCACGGCTCCCAAATATCTAGGCGTGAAATTAGACAGCACATTGTCTTACATAACGCTCTGCCAAGACACAAAGCGTAAGATACACGCAAGAAATAATATCAGAAAACTGACCGGTACAACATGGGGGGGCACAGCCATCAGTCCTTCGGACATCTACACTTGCCTTGTGTTTCTCGTAGGTGAATACGCTGTGCCAGTCTAGAAAAACTCTGCTCATACGAAACTAGTTGATACACCAATAAATGAGGCGGGTCGGATAGGATCAGGGTACCTAAAACCCACCCCCATTGATAAAATATACCCCATAATTGGCACAGATCCACCCGAGAACCGAAGAAGCGTCGCAGCAGAAATGGAACGAGAAAAACAGGAGTACGACCCAAGGCACCCAATGTTTGGACATCACAAGACCCAAATCCAGACTTAGCTTTCTAAAAACAACAAACCCCAAACAGACAAACCCTGAAAGTCGCCATATTGAGAGGTGGCACGAATTGGTGCAGGCCCCAGAGATGGAACTTCGGGAGGAACCTGCCCCAGGACATCATCTACCGCACACAACATGGAAGTCGCTGAACAGACTCCGAGCTGGTGTATCACTGTGCAAGAGGAATATGAAGCGATGGGGATACACAGATGATGACACATGCGATTGCGGCGCAATATAGGACCCAGACCACCTGATGACCTGCCCCAACCTCAAGGAAACATGCAATTGGTGCGACATTCTGGAGGTAAAGGACAAGGCAATCCATGTCGCTGGATACTGGATGCAAGATATAAAACGTGGTGCTTGGACACTGATTTTCAGTCAATCATCTGGCCCAACCAGTCGCTTAGACAGACTGGGTCTACTATCAGATAAGTTTACCATTCTTTCCTTATATGTTGATTTGTTAGTTCAGTATTGTTGTCCCTGATGAAGGCCTATTGGTCGTAACGTAGGTTTTATTTGTGTTCTCGTCTCGGTGCGGTATCTGACCATACCCATTTTAAAATTTTGATTAAACCCAACCTTAATCAACTTTTACATTTTTTGTCATGTTTTTTTTTTCTTATTGGACACAGACAGTAAGTAAGTAACCTCGAGTGCTGAACGTCGCGGGTTCAAATCGCGGTGGAGACCGGCAATTTTTTAAGTGAATCATCCGGTAAAAATGTTCCCTAATCTCTGAGTAATGAGATCAGACACCCGTGTGGAGTGTCACGCACATAAATATCTCTTGACAGTTGAAGAGTAGGTTTAACGGCGGCTGTTCGGGCAAAAATTCAAGTCACAAATCTACTCATTGTATTCTAGGGATTCTTGCCCCACAGGGAATATGTGGCAAAAAGGGGACTGTATGGCTATAACATTAGGTCTTGGTTATGTGGTTAGCGGAGCGGCATAGATGGCGCCTAACATACTGCTGGTCTACCTTGCTCTCATTTACGCTTTCACTACATCCAATCCCAAAATAAGCGATCGTATATTCCAGGGGCAACCAACTTAACGGTTGGTAACAGATACTGGGATTGACCTGGCAAGTCACCAGCGGAATTTCACCTGCCTAACAATTTGAAATAAAGGAGGTCACACCTCCCCACGACGTCTAACGACAGTAGTGAACTGAAGAAAGGTAGATAGAATCCAGGGAAATAAACACTAATACCAAGTTAAGATTGTGTAATTCCAATGTCAAGTCAGTTTTCCTGTACGGAGCCGGAAACTTGGAAGACGACGGAGAACGACAAAGACATTGCAGAGGAAACTCCAATACGTCAATACATGTCTATGGAGGATTATGGGTTTAGATTGACAAGACAGGGTCGGGAACGAAGACATGTGTGGAGCAGCATATGAAACATAGAAACGGGCTAGGATAGGGTACATACTACGGGGAAAATCCAATAAAACCTGGCCAAACAGGTCCTAACATAGAATCCACAGGGGAAGCGCAGGAGACTTGGACAGAGAAACACTTGGAGAAGGGAATTGAACAGGGAAATATTAGGAGAAGAGACTTGGAAAATGAACTTCGATGCCTGGACTTCAACTGAAGAGAGGCAGAAAGGGAAGGACAAGACTGAACTTACTGACGGAGGGTTGTCAATGGTCTATGCTCCGAAAGGTGCGACGAGCATTGGTGATAATGGAGATGATGATGAGACTGTGCACTCCCTTCCAGCTATGTTTCCCTTCCAGATATCTCCCCTCCAGCTGTTTCTCCTCCGACTAAGTCTCCCTTCCATTTAGTCTCCTTTGCTACCTACGTCTCCTTTCCAGCTGTCTCCCCTCCAGCTAAGTCTCCCATCCAGCTAAGTCTCCCTTCCAGCTAAGTCTTCCTTCCAGCTCTCTCCCCTCCAGAGGTCTCCCCTCCAACTAAGTCTCCCTTCCAACTAAGTCTCCCCTGCTAGCTAAGTCTCCCTTCCAGCTGTCTCCCCTCCAGCTAAGTCTCCCATCCAGCTAAGTCTCCCCTCCAAATAAGTCTCCCATCCAGCTGTCTCGCCTCCAACTAAGTCTCCCTTCCAGCTAAGTCTCCACTGCAGCAGAGTCTCCCTTCCAGCTAGGTCTCCACTGCAGCAGAGTCTCCCTTCCAGGTAAGTCTACCTTCCAACTCTCTCCCTTCCAGCTGTCTCTTTTCCAGCTAAATCTCCCTTCCAGCTAGGTCTCCCTTCTAGCTGTCTTCCTTCTAGCTGTCTTCGTTCCAGCTATCTCCCCTCCAGCTATCTCCCCTCCAGCTGTCTCCCCTCCAGCCCAGTCTCTCCTCCAGCTAATTCTCCCTTCCAGCTACGTCTCCTTTCCAGCTAAGTCTCCCTTCCAGCTAGATCTCCCTTCCAGCTAAGACTCCCTTCCAGCTAGATCTCCCGTCCAGCTAAGTCTCCCTTCCAGCTAAGTCTCCCTTCTAGCTGTCTCCCTTCCATCTGTCTTCATTCCAGAAAAGTCTCCCCACAATCTATGCTACAATTCTAAGCGCGTCACTGTTCTAGCTACTTCACGATTATAAGCATCAACAGTTCATATCTATCTATCTATCTATCTATCTATCTATCTATCTATCTATCTATCTATCTATCTATCTATCTATCTATCTATATATCTATCTATCTATCTATCTATCTATCTATCTATCTATCTATCTATCTATCTATCTATCTATCTATCTATCTATCTATCTATCTATCTATCTATCTATCTATCTATCTATCTATCTATCTATATATCTATCTATCTATCTATATATCTATCTATCTATCTATGTATCAAACTATCAAACTATCTATCTATCTATCTATCTATCTATCTATCTATATATCTATATATCTATCTATCTATCTATCTATCTATCTATCTATCTATCTATCTATCTATCTATCTATCTATCTATCTATCTATCTATCATTCTGTCTTTCTGTATGCATGTATATACTGACCAAGACCTCCCCCGCATCATAGTCAGGTACAATACATTGACTAGAACAACGTCTAATGTACTGAATAGGACCCCTTCTCACTGACTAGGACCCTGTCTCACACACTGACAAGGACCCCGTCTCACCTACTGACAAGGACCCCGTCTCACAAACTGACTAAGAGCCCGTCTCACACACTGACTAGGACCCCGTCTCACATACTGACAAGGACCCCGTCTCACAAACTGACTAAGAGCCCGTCTCACACACTGACTAGGACCCCGTCTCACATACTGACAAGGACCCCGTCTCACAAACTGACTAAGAGCCCGTCTCACACACTGACTAGGATCCCGTCTCACATACTGACACAGACCCCGTCTCACAAACTGACTAAGAGCCCGTCTCACACACTGACAAAGACCCCGTCTCACATACTGACACAGACCCCGTCTCACATACTGACAAAGACCCCGTCTCATATATTGACTAGGACACCATCTCACATACTGACTAGAACCCAATCTCACATACTGACTAGGACCCGATCTAACTTATTAGGACCCGTCTCATGTACTAACTAGGACCCCGTCTCACGTACTGACTAGGACCCTGTCTCATTGGCTAGGACCCCGTCTCATATACTGACTAGGAACCCGTCTCATTGGCTAGGACCCCGTCTAACATACTGACTAGGAACCCGTTTCACGCATTGACTAGAGCCACGTCACACTGACTAGGACCCTGTCTCACTGACTAGGACCCCGTCTCACATACTGGCTAAGACCCTGTCTCACACACTGACTAGAACCCCGTTCACAGACTGACTAGGACCCGTCTGACATACTGACTAGGACCCTGTCTCACTGACTAGGGCCCCATCTCACATACTGACTAGGGCCCCGTATCACATACTGACTAAGGCCCCGTCTCACTGACTAGGGCCCCGTCTTACTGACTAGGGCCCCGTCTCACTGACTAGGGCCCCGTCTCACTGACTAGGTCCCCGTCTCACTGACTAAGGCCCCGTCTCACATACTGACTAGGGCCCCGTCTCACTGACTAGGACCTCGTCTCACTGACTAGGACCCTGTCTCACTGACTAGGACCCTGTCTCATTGACTAGAAACCTGTCTCACTGACTAGGACCCCGTCTCACGTACTGACTAGGACCCCGTCTCACATACTGATTAGGACCCCGTCTCACATACTGACTAGGACCCCGTCTCACATACTGACTAGGACCCCGTCTCACATACTGACTAGGACCCCGTCTCACATATTGACTAGGACCCCGTCTCACATACTGACTAGGGCCCCGTCTCACTGACTAGGACCCGTCTCATGTTCTAACTAGGACCCCGTCTCACGTACTAACTAGGACCATGTCTCACGTACTAACTAGGATCCTGTCTCACATAGTGACTAGGACCCCGTCTCATTGGCTAGGACCCCGTCTCACATACTGACTAGGACCCCGTCTCACTGAGTAGAACCCCGTCTCACTTATGAACTAGGACCCTGTCTGACGTATTGACTACGACCCCTTCTCACATAATAACTACGACCCCTTCTCACGTAGTGAGTAGGACTCTGTCTCACGAACTGACTAGGACTCTGTCTCACGTACTGATTAGACTGACTAGGACCCCGTCTCACCGACTAGGGCCCCGTCTCACCGACTAGGGCCCCGTTTCACATACTGACTAGGGCCCCGTCTCACAAACTGACTAGAGCCCCGTATCACTGACTAGGTCCACGTCTCACATACCGACTAGGGCCCTGTCTCACATACTGACTAGGGCCCCGTCTCACATACCGACTAGGGCCCTGTCTCACATACTGACTAGGGCCCCGTCTCACATACTGACTAGGGCCCCGTCTCACGTACCGACTAGGGCCCCGTCTCACATACCGACTAGGGCCCTGTCTCACATACTGACTAGGGCCCCGTCTCACATACTGACTAGGGTCCCGTCTCACATACTGACATGGACCCCGTCTCACATACTGACTAGGACCCCGTCTCACTGACTAGGGCCCTGTCTCACATACTGACTAGGTCCCCATCTCACATACTGACTAGGGCCCCGTCTCACTGACTAGGGCCCTGTCTCACATACTGACTAGGGCCCTGTCTCACATACTGACTAGGGCCCTGTCTCACATACTGACTAGGGCCCCGTCTCACTGACTAGGGCCCCGTCTCACATACTGACTAGGGCCCCGTCTCACGTACCGACTAAGGCCCCGTCTCACATACCGACTAGGGCCCTGTCTCACATACTGACTAGGGCCCCGTCTCACATACTGACTAGGGTCCCGTCTCACATACTGACATGGACCCCGTCTCACATACTGACTAGGACCCCGTCTCACTGACTAGGACCCTGTCTCACATACTGACTAGGTCCCCATCTCACATACTGACTAGGGCCCCGTCTCACTGACTAGGGCCCTGTCTCACATACTGACTAGGGCCCTGTCTCACATACTGACTAGGGCCCTGTCTCACATACTGACTAGGGCCCCGTCTCACTGACTAGGGCCCTGTCTCACATACTGACTAGGACCCCGTCTCACCGACTAGGGCCCTGTCTCACATACTGACTAGGGTCCCGTCTCTCTGACTAGGGCCCAGTTTCACATACCGACCAGGGCCCCGTCTCACATACTGACTAGGGCCCCGTCTCACATAACGACTAGGGCCCTGTCTCATATACTGACTAGGGCCCCGTCTCACATACTGACTAGGGCCCTGTCTCACATACTGACTAGGGCCCTGTCTCACATACTGACTAGGGCCCTGTCTCACATACTGACTAGGGCCCGGTCTCACATACCGGCTAGGGCCCTGTCTCACATACTGACTAGGGCCCCGTCTCACATACTGACTAGGGCCCTGTCTCACATACTGACTAGGGCCCTGTCTCACATACTGACTAGGGCCCTGTCTCACATACTGACTAGGGCCCCGTCTCACATACTGACTAGGGCCCTGTCTCACATACTGACTAGGGCCCTGTCTCACATACTGACTAGGGCCCTGTCTCACATACTGACTAGGACCCCGTCTCACATACTGACTAGGACCCCGTCTCACATACTGACTAGGACCCCGTCTCACATATTGACTAGGACCCCGTCTCACATACTGACTAGGGCCCCGTCTCACTGACTAGGACCCGTCTCATGTTCTAACTAGGACCCCGTCTCACGTACTAACTAGGACCATGTCTCACGTACTAACTAGGATCCTGTCTCACATAGTGACTAGGACCCCGTCTCATTGGCTAAGACCCCGTCTCACATACTGACTAGGACCCCGTCTCACTGACTAGAACCCCGTCTCACTTATGAACTAGGACCCTGTCTGACGTATTGACTACGACCCCTTCTCACATAATAACTACGACCCCTTCTCACGTAGTGAGTAGGACTCTGTCTCACGAACTGACTAGGACTCTGTCTCACGTACTGATTAGACTGACTAGGACCCCGTCTCACCGACTAGGGCCCCGTCTCACCGACTAGGGCCCCGTTTCACATACTGACTAGGGCCCCGTCTCACAAACTGACTAGAGCCCCGTATCACTGACTAGGTCCACGTCTCACATACCGACTAGGGCCCTGTCTCACATACTGACTAGGGCCCCGTCTCACATACCGACTAGGGCCCTGTCTCACATACTGACTAGGGCCCCGTCTCACATACTGACTAGGGCCCCGTCTCACGTACCGACTAGGGCCCCGTCTCACATACCGACTAGGGCCCTGTCTCACATACTGACTAGGGCCCCGTCTCACATACTGACTAGGGTCCCGTCTCACATACTGACATGGACCCCGTCTCACATACTGACTAGGACCCCGTCTCACTGACTAGGGCCCTGTCTCACATACTGACTAGGTCCCCATCTCACATACTGACTAGGGCCCCGTCTCACTGACTAGGGCCCTGTCTCACATACTGACTAGGGCCCTGTCTCACATACTGACTAGGGCCCTGTCTTACATACTGACTAGGGCCCCGTCTCACTGACTAGGGCCCCGTCTCACATACTGACTAGGGCCCCGTCTCACGTACCGACTAGGGCCCCGTCTCACATACCGACTAGGGCCCTGTCTCACATACTGACTAGGGCCCCGTCTCACATACTGACTAGGGTCCCGTCTCACATACTGACATGGACCCCGTCTCGCATACTGACTAGGACCCCGTCTCACTGACTAGGGCCCTGTCTCACATACTGACTAGGTCCCCATCTCACATACTGACTAGGGCCCCGTCTCACTGACTAGGGCCCTGTCTCACATACTGACTAGGGCCCTGTCTCACATACTGACTAGGGCCCTGTCTCACATACTGACTAGGACCCCGTCTCACCGACTAGGGCCCTGTCTCACATACTGACTAGGGTCCCGTCTCTCTGACTAGGGCCCCGTCTCACATACCGACCAGGGCCCCGTCTCACATACTGACTAGGGCCCCGTCTCACATACCGACTAGGGCCCTGTCTCACATACTGACTAGGGCCCCGTCTCACATACTGACTAGGGCCCTGTCTCACATACTGACTAGGGCCCTGTCTCACATACTGACTAGGGCCCTGTCTCACATACTGACTAGGGCCCGGTCTCACATACCGGCTAGGGCCCTGTCTCACATACTGACTAGGGCCCCGTCTCACATACTGACTAGGGCCCTGTCTCACATACTGACTAGGGCCCTGTCTCACATACTGACTAGGGCCCTGTCTCACATACTGACTAGGGCCCCGTCTCACATACTGACTAGGGCCCTGTCTCACATACTGACTAGGGCCCTGTCTCACATACTGACTAGGGCCCTGTCTCACATACTGACTAGGACCCCGTCTTACTGACTAGGGCCCTGTCTCACATACTGACTAGGACCCCGTCTCACATACTGACTGGGGCTCCGTCTCACATACTGACTAGGGCCCTGTCTCACATACTGACTAGGTCCCCATCTCACATACTGACTAGGGCCCCGTCTCACTGACTAGGGCCCTGTCTCACATACTGACTAGGGCCCTGTCTCACATACTGACTAGGGCCCTGTCTCACATACTGACTAGGTCCCCATCTCAATTACTGACTAGGGCCCCGTCTCACTGACTAGGGCCCTGTCTCACATACTGACTAGGGCCCCGTCTCACATACCCAGCCTTACTCCTGGAAACAGCACACTGGGAGATGATCCGCACTGCGGTAAGTCTTTTGAGAAAGTGTATTGCACTACAGCAAGGCTTACATATGCTCACCTTCCCTAGTGGAATATAAAAAGAGATAATGTAACGCGTTACCAGAGAATATTTACCAAGAGTCAAGAACTTAAAACGACAAGTTTCGACATCAAGGTGTAACATGTAATTAACAGCGTTACCTCGGGCCGGGAGATCATGTCCGAACACATAAGCTTAGAACCGTTGGTTTTGTCATAAAGAGAGAAAGATTTCGAGCGTTACAGAGAGTGAGAGAAGAGAGTGAACGAGTGTTTCAGAGAGAGAGACAGAGAATGGCTAGTATATGTTTTGATCATAACGTTAAGCTCAGAAGATTTATCAAACAAAGATTTCATTGGAGTAGAATTAGAGGGACAGGGGAGGCGGGGAGGAGAGTTGTGGGCGTTTTCATTAAATGTCAAGTAGTTGAGAGAGAGAGGGAGAGAGAAGAGAGAGTGAGAGAGTGAGTGAGAGAGAGACACAGAGAGAGAGAGAGTGAGAGAGAGACAGAGAGTGAGAGAGTCAGAGAGAGAAACAGAGAGAGAGTGAGGGAGAGATATAGAGAGACAGAGAGAGTGAGGGAGAGAGAATGAGGTGTAGAGAGTGAGAGAGAATGAGAGTGACACAGAGAGAGAGACAGAGAGAGAGACAGAGAAAGACAGACAAGGAGTGAGAGCGAGAGAATTTGTTGTGACTGTGGTATAGTCTGTCTTTTAATTCATAAACGAGGTCCGAAGCAATGTTCTACAAAACTGCATGTCAGATCCAAATGATTGTCCGCTTGTCAGATCCAAATGATTGTACGCATGTCAGATCCAAATGATTGTCCCCATGTCAGATCCAAATGATTGTCCCCATGCAACCTTAAAAAGTCCATGAGGTTAGGTAAATATTTGTTTCTCTAAGAAATGTGATGTATTTAGAAACAAATTATCCATTAGGCTTTATTATAAATAACCTCACTGAATTGGACATAATTTTAACATGTATACGGTATTCAGTCGTCCTGTTTTTAAAATAGATGTTTTCACATACAAATACATTGAGTTAAAAACAAATTCCTGATTATCCCGTGCCGCAATTAAACATTTTGTCGAATGCGGAAAACAATCAAAGGTCATTCCTGCGAAACTAGGGCAGTTAAAGTAGTATCTCGATATCAGTTTGTGAGGTCCCTTATTGGGACAAAAGTTACATTGAAACAATTTCAAAATTAGTTTGAAGTATATATTTAAACAATGCAGTAGTTTACCGTTTTAGTATAAACGTTTTTCCACAGGGAGTCTAAGATGGCTCATTTATATAGCTATATTCATGACCCAGAGAAACGAACGCATTTGGCGCTTAGTCTAGATAGATCACCCTTTAACCGTTGGATTGGACAGGACTCAGAGTGCACTCATATCAAGTAAAGTAGTAAAATGACATTTGACGATTTCGACAGAGATGTCATAAAACGGGAGATATTGAAACTGTTGACGAAAAATCAACTTGTTACTCGGCTGAAACTAAACATAACCTTACAATACGACTGCAGTTTTGAAGTTTCAAAAAGTACTCTTTGGAAAATTGTAAGAGCTTTACATTCTTGAAAACTTCATGCTGCAGGAATATTATATGTGAAAAGCTACATTTTATTGCTGCCCGAAGCAAACACTTTAGTTCTTATTCGACCTGTACCTCTACAGAGGCAGATGTTTATGTGCAGGTCCCAGCTCTGGTGTTCGCTGGATGTAGCCGGGCGTAGGATTTTCTGCTTAACGGGCTAGGCTCGAGCAGCTTATTACTGCGCTACTTTGGGACAAGTGCCGCGAAGGGTGGTTAACCGATGTCAACCATCTTAATAGACTCAAACACTAAAGCAATGTAGACCCGTAGCCTGTTAGGCGCCATCTATGATGCTCTTAACAAACCACCTAACTGTGGTCGGTGTCATGCCTTATGACAGTTAGTCGCCTTCTACGACATGCTCTCTGTGGGGAAGTGGTGCTATTTTTGTCCTTGTTATACACAAATACTCTAGGCGGACGACTCGCACTGTAAAATCTTAAATTTAATCTCAATCTTTTGCAATCGTCCTAAAATATCAAAAGAATTCGCGGATGTGCAAATGTCATAACATCTATGGACTCAATATTTTAGCGTCATAGATATTCTAAGATTACCATCCGTTCTCTCTTTTAAAAAAACACTCTTGTTTCCTTTGACTCTGTCTAACAATCACACTCTTGCACAATTTTCAGACGCGCCTTCATGGTGAGGCCTTTCTATTGCACTTTGGTTGGGCTGCCTTCTGAGAGCGCACAAACCTAGCATAGGTACATACAGACGCACACATGCATGCAAGAACTGGTTTATGCGTCTTAATATTGCCCAGTTGACTACCGTCTGGGGTGGAATAGGCGCGCCTCTGCCACTAGAAACTAGTGAGGCAAACACATAAAGTAAAACACAATTTTTTAAAGAAATGAACGAGGGACGGGTCACTAGCGTTCTTAACACCAGCATTCGCAGTGCAGACAACGCTTGTTAACCTGGTGTGATTGTCTGTCTATGAAAATGTCAACTCTGATTTCAAACCATGTCTGCCTTTAGGAAATACCCATCCTCTTGAGAGCCTTCGAGAGTAAACCTAGAATGGGAAACTCCAGAGTCCCTAAGATAATGTACTGCCGACAAGCATCATTCTGGCAGCTCCTGCGACCTGGCCAGTACCAAGCTGTATCGATTATTGTCCATAATGTTCAGCTATGTTAAATATCTGGGGTCGATTGTCAGTGATGAAGGATGAAAATGTGAGGTGTTGGCCAGAATAGCACAGACAAAAGCGGCGCTTGCACGGCTTAACAAAATTTGGCAAGATAAACAGTTAGCACTATGCACGAAAATCAGATTAATGCGTACACTGGTCCTGTCAATATTCCTCTATGCTTGTGAGACATGGACAGTTACAGCTGACCTTCAGCGAAGGATACAGGCCTTGGATATGAGATGTTTCCGAAGACTTTTAAACGTCACGTACAAAGATCGAGCTACAAATGAGGACATATGAGATAGAATTACAACAGCAATAGGGCCTTTTGAAGACCTCTTGGCAACTGTCAAAAGAAGGAAACTCACTTGGTACGGTCACATATCGAAATCAAATGGTCTTGCAAATACAATCCTCCACGGAAAAGTGCAAAGCAGACGACGAAGAGGCCGGCCCAAAAAGAGGTGGGAAGACAACATAAAATAATGGACTAATCTCCGACCATAAGAGGCACCGGCAGCGGCCGCTGATAGAGAAAGGTGGCGTGGCGTTGTGAGGATGTCTTCAGCTTGAAATCGACGGTTATTCTATCAATAGTGACTCGAATAGAGAGAAACAACTAGAATTGTTATGGGATTAGTAAGAGTAATACATAACAAAAGGTCAAATCGCTATGAGAACCTAAAAGAGTAACGTATAAAAATGGTCAAATTGTTCTAACTAATAAGAGTCATATACCAGAATCGTTATAGGAACTAATAAGAGTTAAAATACCAGAATCGTTTTAAGTACAAATAAGAGTTAAAATACCAGAATCGTTATAGGAACTAATAAGAGCTAAAATACCAGAATCGTTATAGGAACTAATAAGAGTTAAAATACCAGAATCGTTATAGGAACTAATAAGAGCTAAAATACCAGAATCGTTATAGGAACTATTAAGTTAAAATACCATCATCATCATAATAGAAACTATTAAGAGTTAAAATACCAGAATCGGTATAAGAACTAATAAGAGTTCAAATTCCAGAATCGGTATAAAAAAACTAAAAAGAGTTAAAATACCATCATCATAATAGGAATTAATAAGAGTTAAAATACCATCATTATAAGAACTAATAAGAGTTTAAAATACCAGGATCGTTATAAGAACTAATAAGAATTGTTATCGTAAGTCGTTCGTTCGTACATCACATGTGATGAAGTCCACTCTCTCTGTCCAGTCGTGTGGACCGTCTTCTCTCTTGCTGTGTCCGCCGAAATGGGTGACTTGCGCGGTGATTTGAAATAAAGGGAGAGAGTAACTGGGCCTTTTGTCAACCTCAAACTCTGGTCCTGAGCTACCCTTGGCCAGTGGCAAGATATTATCGAGACGACTGGAGATAGCACAGGATGTAGATTTTTCCTCAGGGTTTACTCCCGGAGCCTTTACCGTAAATTGGTATCCCGCAAGGAAGCGGAGGGGGGATGGCATCTAACGTCGTATGCCTTTCCCATAACGGCAAGAGGTCACATCGACTTCACTCGGCGTGTGAGTGAGTTGGGCATCTCTTCCGGGCTGATGTCAGTCCATTATCGTCGTGTCTAAAATTTACACACCGAAATCGACACTGTTTGCAGCTAGGGCGCCGATTTCGTTCAGTTCAGACTAGTGAACTAGACCGTGAAATACGACCCAGGTTTAAGCGTAGTGCTATTCAAATAACCGATGTCCATTCCAGGATACAGAAGAGAGCAGGTCGTTGTCTTCAGACTTCGCACTGGCCACAATAGACTGAGGTACCACCTATTCAACAAATTGAAGATAGGTGGTACTGACGAATGCCCGTGTGGTACCGAGAAAATGACCGCTGAGCATCTGCTGCAGAACTGCCCGACATACGAGGATCAGAGAGAGCAGATGTGGCCATCACCAGTGGAACCACAAGACAAGCTCTATGGCAGTGTCGACAGCCTCAGGATGACCGCCGCTTTTTTCGAAAAAATAATAGTTACTGTCTAACTGCGTACGAAGAAGAAGAAGAAGAATCCAGAATAATCGGACGGAAGAAAACACACAAAACGAACGAATTAACCAGCCCAAATGGAAAACAACAACACGTTTGCGTGAACACAAATATGAACACAAACGCCGACTAGTGTGAATTATAGGCAAATCCATGGCCTAGCGGCCTAAAATGAACTAAAACAGAAGAGCAACTTAGGCTTGCAGCTCTTTACAGCGCCATCTTTGCTTTAGGAGCTAATAAGAGTAAAATATCATTAGTTATAAGAACTAATCAGAGTAATATAACAGAATCGTTATGAGAGCTAAAAAAAGTAATACAACAGAATTGGCGTAGGAACTAATAAGATTAAAATATAAAAATGGTCAAATCGTTATGAGAATGATTGTAAGCACAAACAGTGTAGGCCAACATGCTTAATTCAGATACAAACATGGCAAAGATAGAACAACACCGACCAAACATCACAGAAGGACGACACACTAATCAGAAAAGTATTTACAAAACACTTCACAAACAAAAAAGCTGAAAATAAAGCAGTGACTTAGACCATGGCTTTGACACTGATCATCCGCCGGCCATGATGTCACAATACAATTACTGGGAAGACGATCTCAAAGGCGACAATGGCGGAGATGTGATCAAGCTAAAACATCGATATCTCGAACACGTCGGAGTTGAAATAGGGAGCGAGAACAATATGAGGTGTGGGATAATTTCAGCAGACGTGAAATGTCAGGACATGTCAACCCGTAACGGGTGAGGTCGTTGGGACACACACGAAGACATCCTCACAATCCCATGCCACCCTTCTCTGTCAGCAGCCGCTGTTTGTTTCTCTTCTGGTCGGAGATTGGTTCACTCTTTTATGTTGAACCACCACTTTTTGGGACGGTCTCTTCGTCGTCTGCCTTGCACCTTTCTGTGGAGTATCGTATCTGTAAGACCATTTGGTCTCGATATATGACCGTACCAAGCGAGTTTCCTTCTTTTGACAGTTGCCAAGAAGTCTTCAAAAGGAACTATTGCTGTTGTAATTCTATCTCGAATTTCTTCATTTGTAACTCTTTGTCCTTTAGCACGCCACATTTTTTGGCGAAAATTTTCGTAATTTGATATTTCGCTATGGTAGTTGACTTTCAAAGCTTGTAACTTTTCTGTTTGTTTGTCAATAAATACGATTGTCTTATGTGTAGAGACACATTTGAATACAGAACTTGTGGGTATTGTTGTTTTTGTTGTGTGTTTGTTAGTTTCTGAGATACAAAAAAAGATGGTGACAATTTGTGGAAAACCACACAAAAATTTTGACTCGACCGCCTAGGCTTAGTCGCTTCGATAGAAATCCATGGAAACCACAACAACGTATCGACACTGTGTTCACAATATCGACACAACTGTTAGTTTTCTTCTTCTTCTTCTGCGTACACAGTCAGACAGTAACCATTATTTTCTCGAAAAAAGCAGCGGTCATCCTGAGACTCTCGCCACTACCATACAGCTTGTCTTGCAGTTCCACTGGCAATGGCCACATCTGCTCTCTCTGATCCTCGTATGTCGGGCAGTTCTGCAGCACGTGTTCAGTGGTCATTTTACCAGTACCGCACGGGCATTCGTCGGTACACCCTATCTTCAGTTTGTTGAATAGGTGGTACCTCAGTCTGTTGTGGCCAGTGCGAAGTCTGAAGACAACGACCTGCTCTCTTCGGTTCAATTGGTAATAGGCATCGTTTTTGGTGTAACCAGTATGTTCGGTTTCCCATTTGGACATGTATCTGGCTTTGATAAGCCGTTTTGACTCTTCGTACGTCATACTGGTATCTGTTTGTGGTAGCCTTGCACCTTCTTTTGCCAGTCTGTCTGCCTCCTCGTTGCCTAGGATGTTGCAGTGTGACGGAACCCACTGTACCACCACCCTTTTTGGTGCGGACTGCTGGCACAGTTTGCAGAGTGCTGCTCTTAAGTCATTAAGCTCAGTGTTCTTCTGGCTTTTTAGCGCTGTGACTACTTCGAGAGCATCTGTCAGCAAGACTATATGGCTCTCATTTTCACTGTGTGTTGCCATTTCTTCCACTGCCGCCCTCAGTGCCTCTGCCTCTGCTCTGAAATTGCTTGTGTACTTACCAGTAGCGAATGACAGTGTTATATTTCTGCCATTTGGTAGGTTCAGGAATGCTCCTGCCCCTCCGTTCTGTGTAGTGTTTGTTACAGAACCGTCGGTGTATGCATGGGTCCAGTCCATGCTTGGGTAGCTTTTCGTTATGAAGCTTAGGGTAGTGTCTCTCCTTTCTTTCTCACTCTGGCAGTTTTTGTTTGCAATACCTGGTATATTTTCTACCACCTCTGGAAATATATCCTGCCTCCAAGTAGGTTTTCGTACAGTAGTGATGGGTTTTGGTGTTGTTAGTGCGTTTATGAGATCTTCGTGCATCTTTGCTTTGGCTATTTCTGCAAAGTTTCTCCGCTTCAGTTTCCCATTTCCCAAATTGTTTAGTCTCTGGTACATTGGATGGTCCGTCAGTCTTCGGAGTTTCTCTGACTGCAGCTGGGCTCTGCAGTCTCTTCTATCGGTCATGGATTGCAGTTTTGTAATCTTTTCAAGTTCTACAATTGGCGTTGACTTCATGCCACCTGTTATAATTCTCATGGCTTGGTTTTGAAGTTTGTTAACTTTATCGAAGTTCGCCTTCGCTGCTGTTGTCCATGCCGCAATGCCATACTCGAGAACTGGTCTCACTCTTCCAGTGTACAGTTTCTTTAGTATGCCTTCGTCTGCTCCCCAGCTTGTGCCAGCAAGTTTCCTCATGATCGCCATTCTTTCTCTGGCTTTCATTCGGTTTCTCTCAATCTGACTTTTCCATGTCATGCGCCGATCAAATGTGACTCCCAGATAGGTTGGGTTGTCGTTTGGCTGCAGGATTTTGCCATTTAGGCTTAATTTGGTACTTTGGGGTTTTAATGAGAGCGAGAATATTGTGCACGTGGTTTTCTCCTCGTTTATTTTGACCAGCCATGAGTTCGCCCACTCTTCCAGCGATGTTAGGGCCGTTTGCATCCGATTTCTTGCTATGGTGAGATTCTTTTCAGAGGTCCACATAGCCAGATCGTCTGCAAACATTGAGCTATGGACTCTTCTTGGTATATTCTCTGTAATATCGTTTATATATACCAGAAAGAGTGTGGGTGACAGTACTCCCCCTTGGGGTACTCCCTGCTCGAGTGTCACCTTTTTGCTCATCTGCCCTTGTACTTGGACTCTGGCCATTCTTTGTTTGAGGTAGTGGTTGATCCACTTGTACATCTTCCCACAGACATCACTTCTTCTCAGCTTGACTCTAAGTCCATCCTTCCAGACTTTGTCAAATGCCTTTTCCAGATCCACCCAAACAGCTACTGTGTGCTTCTGTGCCTGGTAGGCATCTTCTATCTCCTGGGCTATGAGGATGACCTGGTCCTCAGTGGATCTGTGCTGTCTAAAGCCGGCTTGCTGTGGAATTAGTATTCGTTTTTCTTCCAGATGCCACATCAGTCTGGTGTTTATCATCCGTTCCATCAGCTTGCCGACACAGCTCAGTAGGCTTATGGGCCTGTATCCATTCGGATCTGTTTTATCCTTTCCTGTTTTTGGTACTGGTACCAGTATTGCATCTTTCCATGCCTGGGGTACAATACCCCTTTTCCAGCTTTGGTTCAGGACTGATAGTAGTTTTTTCTTCGCTGTTTGGCCCAGCCCCATCAGCATTTCGTTTGTTATCCCGTCTTTTCCGGGAGATTTCCTTTTCTTTAGTGTTCTCATAGCCTCTTCCATTTCGCGCATGGTTAGTTTGGCCATCATGTGCTCTTCAGGAGCCGTATTTATGTTTTCGTGTCCCTTTAGCTCTTCGCTAATGTCTGTATGCTTATCTGCAGGGACCTCGATGTGGTTTGCTCTGGCATAGTGATCGACAAAGGCGTTTGCGGCTTTCTTACCTGTGATCAAGTTCTCGCCCTGCTTGATAGTAATTTGTTTATTTGACGGGGTTTCGTCATTCATGGCTCTGACTAGCTTCCATAGCTTGTTCCCTTCTTTGTCCAGGTTAGTTTTCAATTCAAACGTAGTTCTTTCATATAAACAAACAAATTAAACAGATCTACTCTATAAGGATCTTTCCCAACAACCTACTTCACCTTTCACAAAAAGTCGACCTGCTCCAGTCGACGTAATAAGAAAAAAAATAATTCAAAATCCATTTGTAATCTAGCATACGATACTTTTACCGACAAAATAAACGTGTGTAGATGGACGTGACGTGTTCAGCGTTAAAAAAATGGCTATGGGTGCAAAAAATAATAATTTTTCTTTAAATTTCGAATTTGTAGGTCGAGTCGGGATCATCTCACCTCAAAGGTCTGTATCCTTCCCTGAACGTCAGCTGTAACTGTCCATGTCTCTCAAGCATAGATGTATATTGACAGACACATATTTGACAGACGTCAACTTCTTCTTCCTCTTCGATCAACTGATGTTTCGGGATCAAGACGATGAGCAGCGCACGAGCTGCAGTGGTCAGCGACCCATAGCTGACTGCTAGCGTCAGGGCCAGCGAACCAAAGCTTCCAAGACTCTTCTACACATCCACGCGGTGATCCTGGATAACAGGCTGCAGCAGGGCAGACTCGCTAAGGAGAAGGGATCGAAGAGATAATGCTAACCCGGTACTCAAAAAATGCTTGCTGAAGTCGGATGTGTTGGACCGAAAGGTGCAAATATCGCAGTCAAGCTGTAAACTACGACACAACGCATTCCGTTTTCTGGACTACATTCTGCTACTTAAGCCCTTTCAGGGTTTGGTAGTGGGAGATTGAGAACGAGCCAAGCCAAGTCAAGCCGAGCCAAGCCAAGCCAACTGATGTTTCGCTTCCAGTCTGATTAGATTCACGTGGACTGTGCGCTTCTGGTCTTCGCCGGTCCCACACAGCTTTCTAGGATGGCCGCTCCCCCGGGCCCAGACTGCCTCTCTTTGGTCTGTATAAGTCAGGAAGTGCTGCAGGTTATGTTCCAGTGTTTGCTTGGGTCTATGCGACCCATTTTGTGGACGTGGGTCTTGAGTCTACAATGTCGCTTTATGAGTCTGACGATCTCTTTCTGCCAATCTCTGCCAAGTTTTTCTATGCTGTCATTTTCTGGCTTGTATTCTTTGTGCTGATCTCTTCATTCCGTGCTCATGCATCGTTTGATGAGTTTGTCTATCGATCTGTAGATGGTGAGTCTGCCTGCCGCCATTTCCGGCTTTTGCAAGCTCATCTGCTTTCTTGTTACCAATTATCCCAAATCAGTTTTCTAGGACAGCAATCCGACATTGTATTTTATTTCGCAGAAGTCAACATGCTATTACTAATTAACTAGACACGAACTGCAAACTTTTAAAAAGATTTGCCACAAAATAAGACGAAGTTTGCTGGGATACACATATTAAGAAAAACGTATTCAATATCTGGCTAACAAGAAATAAAACACAAATAAAGAGGCTATTATATGGCGCCAGTGGGGAGGGCGTGGGCTTGTGGTTATGTGACATGGCTCACAACGAGAAGGTGCTGGGTTCGATCCCCATCACAGCACCGGCCGTTACCCCGGGGAAGCAAACCTTTTTTTAATGCAGGAGGAAGCAGACCCGTACATAAAATGCATGCTGAAGTCGGATGCACTGGGCCGACAGGCGCAAAATACAAATCACAGTGCAAATGAACACCGCCTCGGGGATTAGAGAAATAAGGCGATCGCAAAACCCCCCAAAAATGGCGCCAATTGATGCAGGTTTCAGTGTGGCATAGAAGGAAAACGAAGTTTCTTGACACTGGGTGTGATCAAATTAACATTTATTTGACAAGAGTCACCTATTAAATGTGATAAGACCATTTGAAGGAGCAACGCAAAGACATTAATGTTTCAGTCTAACCGTACACAACAATGGTAGGGGAGACAACACAATCGTTATGTAGCATGTTCTTTGCGAAGCGTCACGCCCATGATAGCTGATCTGTAAGACACTACATGATCTCTGGTCAGCTGTCCCACAGCAAGTCGCCCTAATGATATCCGATCTGTAAGGAATTGACGGAAGGGCACCACTATGAGTGGAACCTGCGGCTTAATTTGACTCAACACGCCAACACTATAAAATGACTGACAGACTGAGAGCACTTTCAGTGGGTCTAATAGGGAACGTGTGCTGGTATTAGACCCACGGAAGACAAGTCAGTTTTACCCTACGAATGAAAGAGCGTCTGCTACGGTAATCCTGCTTAATCCTACAGAAACTGCAGGTTTCAGACACTTGGTCATGACTGACATATAAAAAAGCCCTCTATTGATTCGTTGGGTCTAATAGTGAACGGGTGCTGGTATTAGACCCTCGGAAGACAGGTCAGTCTTACCCTACAAATGACAGGGCGTTGCTACGGTAATCCTGATCAATTCGAGTGGAGTCGCAGACATTTCTCCACGTACTAGGCCCATAAGCCAATGGCGCGAGGCTACCATGTGAGGGATTACGGCCGAACGCCTCTAAGCCGGAATCCCGCCCTAAATCTCCGCACCACGGTGATGGGAGGCTACGATATGGTTGGGAACTGGTCGAGCCGCAGAAAGAGATCTCTGCCGTCCGCCGATCAAAGCGGGCGGGAAGCTGCGCGATATTCACCCCATACGGCGATGAGGTATGAAACCACTAGTAAAAGACTTAGTTCTCGGTCGGGGTGTCTTAAGCAGTAGATCAGCTACCTCATTGCGAACTGCTGAGACTCAACCCTTGACCATGAGATATGTCCGCACACCAGGCGAACAACATCTCCGTGCAATGACCAGGCTTGTCCCCTGGTCAAATGCACTCTTTTGAGAGGAATCACAGGACGCTGACATTTGGTCCATGTGCTTGGCTGATAAGCCAATGGTGCGAAGCTACCATCTGAAGGACTACGGCCGAACGCCTCTAAGCCAGAATCCCGCCCTAAATCTCAGCACCGCTGTGATGGGAGGCTACTAGATGGCTGGGGCTTGCGTCTCAGCCCGGCCCGGTCGAGCCGCAGAAATGCACCTGGTTAAATGTACTCCTGCCTCGCTCTTTGCCTCTGTCTGCTATCAGTCATCCCAATGGACGCAGAAGAGATGCAGTCCATCGGACATTGCACCTCCTGCCCTATGGTGACAAGCTCCCGGGTGGCGGATTATGTTAGGCGTACCATCACTGCAGATGAGCCGAGAAAAAAAAGGGAGTAAAGAGATACCTCACTCACATGCATATGCTACGTTTCTGGCAGGACGTGACGATCCTGGGACAAAGTCACACTGGACTGCCTCTCTTCCGGGATAGTACAAACTAGTACATAGTCCATCATATCATTGCCAAACTCTATAGACACGAGTAGGGAAGACTCGATAGTCCTGCAAGACAACTTCCTAAGAGAGACAACTCTGACCAAAAATAACTACTGCCTTGCAGTTAGGCTGGGGACAGCCAAAGGCTAAGGAGGGCAACCCTACAGAAACGCCTGTTGAAATCGGATGCACTGAGCCACATGCTTAACAAAATAAAACAGTGCAACGTAAATATCGCTGTAAACAGCGTACGATGAAGAAGAAGAAGAAGATATCCGATCTGTAAGACACTACATGATCTCTGGTCAGCTGTCCCATAGAAAGTCGCCCTAATGATATCCGATCTGTAAGACACTACATGATCTCTGATCAGCTGTCCCACAGAAAGTCGACCTCATGATAGCCGATCTGCAAGACACTCGATCCCTAGCCAGTTCTCCCGCCTCTGGCACAGTCAACCCCAGAGCCTCTGTAATGTCCCTTGTCCATCTTCTCCTCGGTCTCCCTCTGTTACTAATTACCACACCCACCAGTATCGTTGTTTCTAGACCATTGTGACGTTTGATGTGGCCAAAGTATGCTGATCTCATAGAGTTAATGTTGTTTACGGGCCAGTTTTGTTCGATAACCAGTTCCTGTAGGATTTCTGAGATTTTCATTTTCGCTCAGACCCTGAGAAAGGCCACCATACACGACCACAGATTAACGGCACTGAGAGAGGCGACCAGACACAATCACAGATTAATGGCACTGAGAGAGGCGACCAGACACAATCACAGATTAATGTAATGAGAGAGGCGACCATACACGACCACAGATTATTGACACTGAGAGAGGCGACCAGACACAATCACAGATTAATGGCACTGAAAGAGGCGACCAGACACAATCACATATTAATGGCACTGAGAGAGGCGACCAGACACAATCACAGATTAATGGCACTGAGGGAGGCGACCAGACACAATCACAGATTAATGGCACTGAGGGAGGCGACCAGACACAATCACAGATTAATGGCACTGAGGGAGGCGACCAGACACAATCACAGATTAATAACACTCAGAACGGCTTCGAGTCCGGTGGAGACAATCAAAATACAAACACACACGCCCATACACACACACATACACACACAAACACACACGCCCATATCAGCACACAATGATACGAGGCAGAAGAGACGTATAGTACTCTAGATAAAATATTGAGGACAACAAAATCGTAGATAATGTCGAGATAATTGGAGATTGGAATGCGATTGTTCACATGGGCTCAGAGGCGGACATAGTTAGGATGACGGGGTTGGGTACTAGGAATAAAAGAGGACAAAGACTGGTAGACTTCTGTCACCAGAAAAACTACATGATAACAAACACCTGGAATCAAGTCTTGGATAGAAGGAAAAGTCATGGGAAGCAAGGGCGATAACAAAAAGATAACATCAATGTTAAAACAACATGTTGTTGTTGTTGAAGGAATGCGTACAATTGGTAGATTTACCCTTTTGTGCGACCTACAGTGGACGTTTGGTGGCTGTTTATTGTAGCTTTCCTGACATCCCGAGCGTGCTTATGAAGGGGGACAGGGTCATCCACGTGGTTGTGCTATGCTTGGCTTCATCTGCGTGTCGCTCACGCCTATCCCTTACGTAGTTAGCTATGCTCTTATGAAAACAGCCATATTTCAGGAAGGGCTTCGAGGTAGGCGAGGGGAGGGCCTTGGCCAGTATGTTGTGCCTGACCCTGACTAGCATGTCTAACCAGTATGTTGTGCCTGACCCTGACTAGCATGTCTAACCAGTATGTTGTGCCTGGCCCTGGCTAGCATGTCTGACCAGTATATTGTGCCTGACCCTGACTAGCACGTCTGATTAGTATGTTGTGCCTGACCCTGACTAGCATGTCTGACCAGTATGTTGTACCTGACCCTGACTAGCATGTCTGATCAGTATGTTGTGCCTGACCCTGACTACCATGTCTGACCAGTA
Organism: Ariolimax columbianus; assembly: GCA_036924085.1. Taxonomy (NCBI): domain Eukaryota; kingdom Metazoa; phylum Mollusca; class Gastropoda; order Stylommatophora; family Arionidae; genus Ariolimax; species Ariolimax columbianus. The sequence continues at coordinate 49,624,579 of JAVGWX010000022.1, forward strand.
TGTTGTGCCTGACCCTGACTAGCATGTCTGATCAGTTAATTGTGCTTGATTATGCGTTAGTCTTCTTTCCCACAATAAGATATAGAAACCATGTTTAAAAATCGATTGTTTACTCCTGTGCGAAAGCTGATACAGATGATAATTTGCTTATTATGAAATGCCAACTGTGATGGAAGAAACCAGGGCAACCAGAAAAAAAACTGTCAATGTGGAAGGTAATGGCCTTGAACGAGCTGGAGAAAAGAGTATACTTCCAAAACATCAAATCATTGAAGCTATAAAACATCAGCGGCTTGATATAAAAGAGGCCGTGTAAGAGGCAACAAAGATAACATTAACTAATAAGAAAGCAGAAAATAAGTAAACATTCTGTAAAAACGGAAATGCTTCGAAAATGGAGGCAAGACGCAAATGGAAGAACATTAATACAGAACAAGGCACTACTAGACAAGGCACTACTAGACAAGGCACTACTAGACAAGGCACTACTAAACAAGGCACTACTAAACAAGGCACTACTAAACAAGGCACTACTAAACAAGGCACTGCTAAACAAGGCACTACTAAACAAGGCACTACTAAACAAGGCACTACTAAACAAGGCACTACTAAACAAGGCACTACTAAACAAGGCACTACTAAACAAGGCACTACTAAACAAGGCACTACTAAGTAGAAAAATATCCAGAATAAAGTAGATTGAGAATGTGATCTGATTCAATAACAAATGGTTGATAGACCAATGTTGATAGACCAATGTGGGGAAATATGAAGATATTGAGAGAATAGGGAAATTCGGTCAAGTCTATGCACTATGGAAACAATTAATCCGTAAAAATGACGTACAATGACGAATGATTAAGGATTAGAATGGCAAACCGTTGACAGACCCAAAGAACACACAGGAAGATGGAGACAATATGTTAAAATATTGTGTGAGGATGCAAGCTTTTTATCAGGACAACAAAACCGTTACATGACATCCTTTTGATACAAAAGATATTGCGTGTAACCAGACAAAAATAAGACATTTGACGCAATCCAGAAATAACAAAACTAATCACCAGGGATAGATGGGCTACCTTTCAAACTACTCAAAGAGAGACCTCACAATTTTCTGTATAAGCATGTTAATAATTACAACAATGGAATATTACCGTAAGATCAGACATCTCCCATAATAATTTCTTTGTTTAAAACAATAACCCAATACTATAGGTTGCGATCAATTCCGTACGATAAGCGATAATATGCATTTAAAATCATATTGAAGATAATTAAGAAGAGAGTCGATGTCATAATAGAGGTGATAAGCGATAAACCAGTTTGAATTTCGCAAGGTCAGAGGTACAATGGAGCCTTTTAGATGAGTGCAGCTTCTCGCAGAAAGAATGCTCGATCAAGGACGATCACAGTTTACCTGCGTGATTGATTACAAGAATGTCTTTCATCGAGTCCTCATGGGGTTTTCCAGATGTTGGAACAAATAGATCTAGAGAGATCAGTCATTAGGTTAGTATGGAGACTAAAAAAATCAATGATAAAATAATTCCTGATGCAATTCATTTTAAATAGTTGGTCTCCAGAGTTCATAAAAATGGCGAAGGCTAAAAAAAAATCAGAAGAAGACTAGCCATTGTAACGCAGACTCTGAACAGCCTAAAGAAATTATGGCAGAGCACCAACAAAACGATAAAAGTAAAAGTCTTGAGAGCCTGTGTTTTTCCTGTGGCAGCTTATGGCTGCGAATCATGGACGATTACCAAAACTTCTGGAAAAAGAATCGAATCCTTCGAGTCAAAATGTTACAGAAAGATCCTCAGAATACCCTGGACAGAGAAAAAAAACAAATGTAGACATTCGGCAAGAGTTGAACATAGAGGAGAACTGATTTATCAAATCCATCATGGCCAGAAAATATAAATACTTTGGTCACATCAAAAGACACAGTCTCCATAGAGAAAGACTCGTTATGCTGTTTTATGTTTTTGAAGAAACATGTCAGTTGTTCCGATGTTCTAGTCACATGTTTTGATGATACCACGTAAGTTGAATTACTGATACCATATGAACGACCTACGAGACTAAAATATCATCACTTTTAGATGAGATTTCATCTATTAACTTTCATTAGCCTTATCTAACAAAATCTAGCATTTCTATCCTCATTACCAGGCAGCAATCATTTCATTCTTGTTTGGAGTTCCTCTTAAAAAAACATGACGTGACTTTACATCGACGTTTACAGCGAGGCTTTGTTATATCTACACGTTTAGACCCGATACATCAATTTTCAGCTGAATTTTTTGCAAACAATGAGGAATAAATGGTGCACAAAATAATGCAATCTTGTCATGGGAAGTAACAGGAGAGAATGTTATCCAATTCTATGAAGGGATGTAACAACGATAATTCATAAATTCGGAACGTTTACGAATTACTTCCCTTCAGGCTATCTTTACTTCGTTGTTGTGTCCCCTTGGTTGTTCTGTGTGAGAGATTCATATAGTTCACGTGTTGTATCAGTCTCCCATCTTGATCCCAGATGCCTTTTTTTCCTGCTGGAATAAAATAGTACCGTACTTTACCACTTTGTCAGTCGGCTAAGGAAGATTATACATGGCGGCTGGAACATCATTATGTAAAGAAAAAGTATAGTTAAAAAGATTTGTTTGCAGTATCAGTGATGTCTCCTGTCTTGTCAACCTGAGAGTTAATGCTAGATGTCTCGACCTGAAGGAAAAGACACATTTCAACGATCCGAGCTAGTATTCTTGTATTAAGACAACATTTGATTTGTCTTTTAACTAAGGATGCACGAAAATATCTGGATCGTATTCGATTTGGTGACGAAAAACACATTACATTAAGTAATCGTATTCGGCTGAATAATACCCCACTATCGAATAAATTAAGTGTACGTGAGATGTTATCATTTTAGAAACTAAATAACTTTCTCTTTCTATATTCCTGGGAATTTTTAGATGTATGGGGGTACATAAGATGACCATTCAGAGGATATGTAGCCAGATGGTCAAAAACAAAACGTTTACATATCAGCATCTGTTTTAGTCCTTTCATTGTTATTGATGAATTGGTTTAAATCGTGCCTTGTTGTTGTGCTATGTTCTGTAGTGACTGTTCAAGTTTCAGAAATGTGATTTATTATTCAAGAGATTGTTTGTTCATTAAAACGATCACAAGGAAAGCATGTATCTGCACCCGGGTAACACGCTAATGTTTAAACAACAAAGCAAAAAGGGAAGGGGAATAATTGGGTTCTCCCGAAATTCGAACATGAGACTTTCAGATGACGGAATCGATTTGTCTTGAGAAACAGAGAGGGAGAGAAAGAGAGGGGGGAAGGGTGAGAGAGAGGGAGAGTGATGGTGAGAGAGAAGCAGAGGGAGAGAGAGATGGGGAGAGAAAGAGAGGGGGAAAGGTGAGAGAGAGGGAGAGTGATGGTGAGAGAGGCGGAGTGAGAGAGATGGGGAGAGAAAGAGAGGGGGAAAGGTGAGAGAGAGGGAGAGTGATGGTGAGAGAGAAGCGGAGGGAGAGTTATGGTGAGAGAGGGAGAGAGGGATATAGGGGGAGTGATGGTGAGAGAGGCGGAGTGAGAGAAAGAGGGAGTGATGGTGAGAGAGAGGCGGAGTGAGAGAGAGATGGTGAGAGAGGGATATAGGGGGAGTGATGGTGAGAGAGAGGCGGAGTGAGAGAGAGATGGTGAGAGAGGGATATAGGGCGAGTGATGGTGAGAGAGAGGCGGAGTGAGAGAGAGATGGGGAGAGAGGGATATAGGGGGAGTGATGGTGAGAGAGAGGCGGAGTGAGAGAGAGAGATGGTCAAAAAGGGAAAGAGAGTGAGAGAGAGGGTGAGAAGGAGAGAGAGAGGGAGGAGAGAGAGAGAGGGTGAAAGAGAGAGAGGGTGAAAGAGAGGGAGAGTGAGAGAGAGGGTGAGAGTAAGAGAGAGGGGAGTGAGGGAGAGAGAGGGTGAAAGAAAGTGAGAGAGAGAGAGAAAGAGTGAGTGAGAGAGAGAAAGAGAGGGAGAAATGAATTAGAGCGCTAGACCAGCGAAACACCCCAAATCAGGTAACATAAATGGTGTCATTCAATGCTTAGTAATATGGAGTATAGTCTGAGGCCGATTCCGATCTACTTATAGACTCGATTACTTGCTTTCGTTCTTGTCATCAAACATAGACCAAATATGATGCTTCTGTCAGCAGTATCAAGTGCGAAAGGTAAGACATGCAAATGTTAAAATATGCTGATAAGCAGATCGCCTGAAAACATCAAAATTATAGTAAAAGGGATCAAGATTAAAGAAGTGAGGGAATTTCAGAACTTGGACTGTGTTTTCACGGAAATTGAGATCATGTGCCAAAAATCAAATGCAATTGAAAACCAGATGTCTCCATTATTGAAACACCCTAACATACACATGTCTACAAAAAGAATGCTGATCAACAGTATATTCATGCCAACTCTCTGTTACCGTTGCCTAACATGGACTTTAACAAAAAAGTCTAGAGAGAAAGATCACGATATGTGAGATGAGATGCCTCCTGAAAACAATCAACGTAACCAGGAGAGAGAGAAGGCGCGATGGAGATGTGAGAGAAAGATCACGATATGTGAGATGAGATGCCTCCTGAAAACAATCAACGTAACCAGGAGAGAGAGAAGGCGCGATGGAGATGTGAGAAGATTAGTTGAAGCAAGAGCCTGCGCTGAATATATTGATCAGAAGACAACCTAGTGGTTCGGCCATCAAATGAGAATGCAACCTGATCAACTACCCATGTGCGCCTATAACGCACACAGTTCTGGTTTTCGTAACAATTGAAGACTGAGAATCAGATGGATAGGAAATATTGCAGATGTTATAAATCGTTATGTGAAGATGACTACTTCATCGACGCGTATGGCTCTGGACAGAAATAAACGGCTCCCCAGGACGCCTCACAAGTGAATAACACAAAACAAGACAAGAATGAATCACGTAATTCAAGCTCTTTGATTTGATCAGCCAATAAAATGATTCGTGCATAGTCTGAATATGTATGAGAAATAATCTGAGTTCTTAGTCGACTTGTGCTTCCACTGAGGCAGATACCCCTGTGAAGGTCCCAGCTCTGGTATGAGCTGGATGTAGCCGGGAGAATGGTTTCCTGCTTAGCGGGCTAGGCTCGAGCAGCTTCATACTTTGTTGCGTCGGTACAACGGCTTACGGAGTGTGGTTAACCGATGTGCGAGTTCATGTTAATAGACTCAAACACTAGAGTAAAGTATACCCGCAGCCTGTTAGGCGCCATCTATGCTGCACTAAACAAACCAGCTAACCACGGCCAGTGTTATGCCATGTCACACAGTTAGTCGCCTTTTACGACATGCTCTCTGTGAGGCAGTGGTGCTATTCTTGTCCCTGTCATACACAAAAACCCCGGCGACCACTTTGGAAAAAATAGAGTGATTATACTAGGTGCGTTCAAAAAGTATCCGAACTTAAATTTTTTTTTTTTTTCTTCACGGAAGCACATAATTTGTTTGTGTTGTCCTTCGGCAGGGAGCTATAGGGGACCGGGATAAATATATACGTGAGTATTTTTTTTCTCGCCCACAAATTGCGTCTGTCACTGGCAATCGGTTTTTCAGTGTTGTCTAGAGTGTAATGAGCAGCCGTTGGGTGTTCACGAAATGACGGAACCAATTGAGTAGCTGTATTGCATCAAATTATGCAAATAGCTAGGCAATACCCATGTGGAATCCATTAGTAACATTCAACAGGCGTTCTGTGATGACCCGGACACCAAGCTGCAGCTATCACAGCGTAGACATTCATCATCCCCTTTGCCGTAAAAGCAAGGCAGGTGCACAGCAATGTCATAGTCATGTTTACTGTTTTCTTTTACTCCTGTGCGGTTGTGCATCACGAGTAGACACCACAAGATCAAAATATTGCCAAAGAGTACTACCTGGAGGTGATCTGCGGTTTCGTGATGTTGTTCGACGAAGCCGATCAGATCTGAGGACAACGGGAACTTGGGAGCTCCATCATGACAACCCACCCGCCCATTCTTTGCCTCTGATTCAGACTTTCTTGGCCAAATACAACATTCATCTGATTCACCAGGATCCCTTGCTCCCTAGACAAGGCTCCTTTGCGCAATTTGACTGTTCCCCAAGCTGAGAATTCCTCTGAAAGAGACCTGATTTGAGTCTCGAGAAGACATTACGCGGAATGCCCCGACCCAGCTATTGACCATTCCCAAAGAGGCTTCCTGCAATGTCAGGACCACTGGGAGAAGTCTATGGGGCCTCAAGGATCTTACCCTTGAAGGGGACTAGGGTTTCAAACCTCTAGGTAAGACATTGCATTTTCCGGGCCCAAAGGTCGGATACTTTTTGAACAAACCTTGCACATTGCAGTTTTATTTCTATTAACTTCCTGCCGTCTCATTTTCACAGAATCTGGGACATCTCCAGGCAGACCAGTATGACGTCAATGGACTTTGAAGAGGATGCCTTGAGATATCTGGAGCTGTCAGATAATCGCGAGCAGCAGGAGTTTGGCTCGGAGTACCTGATGCGTGGCGATATTCTTCCCTCGCCTCCCCTCTCTACTAGTATGTGGGGCACTTTTGACGACGATGACGCTTTTGATGACAGCGATGATTCGCCCAGTAAGTTCCAGCATGTTTCAACTGGTTAGGTCAGTTAGTTAATCCTGGACCCCGGCACCCGTTACTGAGGAGAACAGAATAGGACAGTTGGTTCTCCGTCGTGTCCCAGGCCAATTACTGGGGAGGAACAATTAAATGTGTTTGTTCCTCGATGGGTCCAGAGTCAGTTATTGGGGAAATATATAATATGTTAGTTTCTTCCCCATAGGTTCCCAGACCCATTGCTAGGTTCCCAGACCCATTGCTAGGTTCCCAAACCCATTACTAGGTTTCCAGACCCATTACTAGGTTCCCAGACCCATTACTAGGTTCCCAGATCCATTACTAGGTTTCCAGACCCATTACTAGGTTCCCAGATCCATTACTAGGTTCCCAGACCCATTACTAGGTTCCCAGATCCATTACTAGGTTCCCAGACCCATTACTATGTTCCCAGACCCATTGCTAGGTTCCCAGACCCATTGCTAGGTTCCCAGACCCATTACTAGGTCCCCAGACCCATTGCTAGGTTCACAGACCCATTGCTAGGTTCCCAGACCCATTGCTAGGTTCCCAGACCCATTGCTAGGGATAACTATTTAGATAAGCTAATTCCCCGTCTGGTCCCCATTACTGTGGAAGTAACGTTAGGGAGATTAGTCCGATGTCGGTTTCCGGCGCCCATTGCTGGGGAGGAAATATTAGTGGCATTTTACCCTATTATGTATTATCTAATAAATTACTAAGTAAGCGAGTGCGTGGGACTGGCAAACACGTATTGAAATAATGTGCAAGAAGGTTTTGTTCAGGCTTCCTGTCTGGAGGCAGCTGCAGAAGGGACCCAGTGCTACTTTGTGGAGTGGCCAGGCAGACAACGACGGTGTTGAGGTTTCATCATCATCATGTAGCACGTACTTTACAGAACCTCGCTCTCAAGACATCCAATCTGTAAGACACTGAACTCCTGACCAGCTCTCCAATAGAACGTCGCACTCAAGACATCCAATCTGTAAGACACTCAATCCCTGGTCAGCTCTCTCCCACTGACAACACCAGAGCCTCTGTAATGTCCCCTTGTCCATCTTCTCCTCGGTCTGCCTCTGCTGCCAGGTACCACACCCTCCACTAACGTTATTCCTAGAACATTGTAACGTTTTATGTGACCAAAGTTTGTTGATTTCCTAGACGTAACGTCGCTTACTATCCAGCTTTGTTCTCTAGCCAGCTTCTGTAGGATTTCAGAGTTATCTTTTCTCTCTATCCATATTCCTTTGAGCGTCGTCCTGTAGCATATCAGCTCGAAGGGTGCAATCTTCTCCCGTCGGGTTTCAGTGGTTGATCGTGTCTTGTGGGAGAAGGACTAACGTCCAACCAGGCAAAACATACTGATCGGACATGTTAGTCACGGTCAGGCAAAACATACTGATCGGACATGTTAGTCAGGGTCAGGCAAAACATACTGATCGGACATGTTAGTCAGGGTCAGGCAAAACATACTGATCGGACATGTTAGTCAGGGTCAGGCAAAACATACTGATCGGACATGTTAGTCAGGGTCAGGCAAAACATACTGATCGGACATGTTAGTCAGGGTCAGGCAAAACATACTGATCGGACATGTTAGTCAGGGTCAGGCAAAACATACTGATCGGACATGTTAGTCCTTAACTCGAGAGGAGCCGCAGACATTTGGCTCACGTACTAGGCTGATAAGCCAACGGCGCGAGGCTACAAGGTGAGGGATTACGGCCGAACGCCTCTAAGCCAAAATCCCGCCCAAAAGCAGCTCAGCACGAATGCAAAGGGAGGCATCGACATGATGGGGACCTGGGGCCCCCGCTCCAGCCCCGCCCGGTCGAGCCGCAGAATGAAGTCTCTGCCGTCCGCTGATCAAAGCGGGCGGGAAGCTGCTCGATATTCACCCCATACGGCGATGAGGTATGAAACCATTTGTAGAAGACTTAGTTCTCGGTCGGGTGCCCTAAGCAGTAGATCAGCTACCTCACTGCGAACTGCTGAGACTCAACCCTTGACCACGAGATATGTCCGCTCCCCAGGCGAACAACATCTCCGTGCAAGACCAGGCTTGTCGCCTGGTCAAATGCACTATTTCGAGAGGAATCACAGGTCGCTGACACTTGGTCCACGTGCTTGGCTGATAAGCTACCATCTGAGGGATTACGGCCGAACGCCTCTAAGCCAGAATCCCGCCCTAAATCTCAGCACCGCTGTGATGGGAGGCTACGACATGGCTGGGGCTTGCGTCTCAGCCCGGCCCGATCGAGCCGCAGAAATGCACCTGGCAAAATGCACTCCTGCCTCGCTCTTTACCTCTGTCTGCTATCAGTCATCCCAATGGACGCAGAAGAGAAATAAAACTCCTGCCCTATTATGACAACCTCCCGGGTGGCAGGGAATGCTAGGCGTACCATCACTGCAGATGAGCCGAGAAAATAAAGGGAGCAAAGAGATACCTCACTCACATGCATATGCTACGTTTCTGGCAGGACGTGACGATCCTGGGACAAAGTCACACTGGACAGCCTCTCTTCCGGGATAGTACAAACTAGTACATAGTCCATCATATCATTGCCAAACCCTATAGACACGAGTAGGGAAGACTCGATAGTCCTGCAAGACAACTTCCCAAGAGAGACAACTCTGACCAAAAACAACTGCTGCCTTGGGACAACTGCTGGGGACAGCCAAAGGCTAAGGAGGGCAACCCTGTTGAAATCGGATGCACTGAGCCACAGGCTTAACAAAATAAAACAGTGCAACGTAAATATCGCTGTAAACAGCGTACGGTGAAGAAGGACATGTTAGTCAGGGTCAGGCAAAACATACTGAAACGGGTTGTTTTCAAGGCAGCCTGGCTAACGAGGTATCGACATGATCCCCGTAGTAGTGAGCGACACGCAGATGAAGCTAAACACAGATCAACCGCCTGGGGGACACCGGTCCACCTTCATCAGCACGCTCGGGATGTGAAGAAAGCTACGACAACCGGTCACTAACGTCCTTTTTTAGGGCGCACAAATGAGTGACCTTCTCATTGTGGGCATTTGAAACAACAACTCTTATGTACTCCCTGAAAAAAGACGTTAAGTGGTGGTTTGTTGTAGCTTTTCTCACATCCCGAGAGTGCTGATGAAGTTGGACGTGGGTGCTCCAGGCGGATGTGCTGTGCTTGGCTTCATCTGCGTATCGTTCACTATTACGAGGCTCACGTCGATCCCTCACCTAATTAGCCAGGCTGCCAAGAAAACAGTCTGTTTCCAGGGAGGGCTATGTGGAAGCCGATATGAGGGTCTTGGCTAGTATATTTTGCCAGACCCTGACTAACATGTCTGATCAATATATATTGCCTGACCCTGACTAACATGTCTGATAAGTACATTTTACCTGAACCCAACTAACATGTCTGATCAGTATATTTTACCTGACCTTGACTAACATGTCTGATCAGTATATTTTACCTGACCTTGACTAACATGTCTGATCAGTATATTTTACCTGACCTTGACTAACATGTCTGATCAGTATATTTTACCTGACCTTGACTAACATGTCTGATCAGTATATTTTACCTGACCTTGACTAACATGTCTGATCAGTATATTTTACCTGACCTTGACTAACATGTCTGATCAGTATATTTTACCTGACCTTGACTAACATGTGTGATCAGCATATTTTTACTGACCAGATGTTAGTCTTCCTTCCAGCCCTAAAGAGTAATTCTTCTCATTGTGAACATTCAACAACAAGAACTATCTCTTGCATCCATACTTTGCCGCCGGGAAGATGCAAGTCCTCTGGCTCTGTGTTGTATTTGTAATTTGTGTTAGTATTCTGTCATCCGTTGTTAATGTTAGTTAACCATTGTAGTCCCATTACCAACCTCAGCTGCATCAACTGTCGAGCCGAGATATTCAAAACTCGTGACGCTCTGGACTGTTTGTTTCTCTGGGATAACTTTAGGTCTGGGTTTCGCCTTGTCTTAACTCACTGTCTTAGTCCTGCCAGTTCTTCTTCTTCATCTTCATCGATCAACTGATGCTATGCTTCTAGTCCAGTGAGGTTCACGATCAACTGATGCTATGCTTCTAGTCTGGTGAGGCTCACGATCAACTGATGCTATGCTTCTAGTCCGGTGAGGTTCACGATCAACTGATGCTATGCTTCTAGTCCGGTGAGGCTCACGATCAACTGATGCTATGCTTCTAGTCCAGTGAGGCTCACGATCAACTGATGCTATGCTTCTAGTCCGGTGAGGCTCACGATCAACTGATGCTAGGCTTCTAGTCCGGTGAGGTTCACGATCAACTGATGCTATGCTTCGAGCCCGATGAGGCTCACGATCAACTGATGCTATGCTTCCAGCCCAGTGAGGTTCACGATCACCTGATGCTATGCTTCTAGTCCGATGAGGCTCACGATCAACTGATGCTATGCTTCCAGCCCAGTGAGGTTCACGATCACCTGATGCTATGCTTCTAGTCCGGTGAGGCTCACGATCAACTGATGCTATGCTTCCAGCCCAGTGAGGTTCACGATCAACTGATGCTATGCTTCTAGTCCAGTGAGGTTCACGATCAACTGATGCTATGCCTCCAGCCCAGTGAGGTTCACGATCAACTGATGCTATGCTTCTAGTCCGGTGAGGTTCACGATCAACTGATGCTATGCTTCTAGTCCGGTGAGGCTCACGATCAACTGATGCTATGCTTCTAGTCCGGTGAGGTTCACGAAGGAGACTGTGCGTTTCAGGTCTTTGCCGGTCCCCCACAGCTTTTCAAGCATGGTTGCTTCCCCAGGAGCATAGGTAGGGCAGTTCTGTAGAATATGTTCTGGTGTTTTCTTGGGTACTCCACAATCGCATGTGGCAGTGTCTCTGAGACCCATTCTGTGGAGGTGGGCCTTGAGTCTACAATGTCCCGTTCTGAGTCTGAAGATCCTTGTCCGCCAATCTCTGCCAAGTTTGTCTTTTCTTTCATTTTCTGGCTTGTATTGTTGGACCTGTTCTCTCCATTCTGTCCTCATGGATCGTTTGATGAGTGTCTTTTCTTCCGTATACCTCTATAGATGGGGAATCTACTTGCCTCCACTTCCAGCTTTTGTGAGCTCATCTGTTTTCTCGTTTCCAGGGATCCCACAGTGGGCCGAAATCCATTGTAGGACAAAATCTGTTTTTTGAGACAGCAATCCTATGTTGCATTTTATTTCATGCGAGTGTCTATCTTGTTTGTGGCTTGAGATGGCTTGGAGTACACTCCTGGAGTATATCTTGTTTGTGTCTTGAGATGGTTTGGAGTACACTCCTGAAGTCTATCTTGTTTGTGGCTTGAGATGGCTTGGAGTACACTCCCGGAGTCTATCTTGTTTGGGTCTTGAGATGGCGTTGAGTACACTCCTGGAGTCTATCTTGTTTGGGGCTTGAGATGGCTTGGAGTACACACCTGGAGTCTATCTTGTTTGTGGCTTGAGATGGCTTGGAGTACACTTCTGGAGTCTATCTTGTTTGTGGTTTGAGATGGCTTGGAGTACACTCCTGGAGTCTATCTTGTTTGAGGCTTGAGATGGCTTGAAGTACACTCCTGGAGTCTATCTTGTTTGGGGCTTGAGATGGCTTGAAGTACATTCCTGGAGTCTATCTTGTTTGTGGCTTGAGATAGCTTGGAGTACACTCCTGGAGTCTGTTAGAATGACCGTTTTCCTTGTATTTATGTTTTGGCTGATAAGAATCTGAGTTGCTGCATGAACAGCTCTTGCTTCAGCTCAGAAATTGGTACAAGTCTCTCCTGCTGGTATTTAGTGATTTTCTATGTCGCTATTGGAGTGTTCGATGTAGATTCCACTTCCCCCCCCCCCCTTTTATTGCTCCCTGAGGCAGATCCATCTGTGTACAGGTGTGTCCAAGAGTTGCGAGGGTACTGTCTCTTGAGCTCCTGTAGAACGTGTGTCCAAGAGTTGCTAGGGTACTGTCTCTTGAGCTCCTGTAGAACGTGTGTCCAAGAGTTGCTAGGGTACTGTCTCTTGAGCTCCTGTAGAACGTGTGTCCAAGAGTTGCTAGGGTACTGTCTCTTGAGCTCCTGTAGAACATGTGTCCAAGAGTTGCTAGGGTACTGTCTTATGAGCTCCTGTAGAACGTGTGTCCAAGAGTTGCTAGGGTACTGTCTCTTGAGCTTCTGTAGAACGTGTGTCCAAGAGTTTCTAGGGTACTGTCTCTTGAGCTCCTGTAGAACGTGTGTCCAAGAGTTGCTAGGGTACTGTCTCTTGAGCTCCTGTAGAACGTGTGTCCAAGAGTTGCTAGGGTACTGTCTCTTGACCTCCTGTAGAACGTGTGTCCAAGAGTTGCTAGGGTACTGTCTCTTGAGCTCCTGTAGAACGTGTGTCCAAGAGTTGCTAGGGTACTGTCTCTTGAGCTCCTGTAGAACGTGTGTCCAAGAGTTGCTAGGGTACTGTCTCTTGAGCTCCTGTAGAACATAGTCGTGCCAGCGTTTAAAGATGTATTTTATTCCCAGCTGAGTAATGTAACTGACAGGATCACCTGTTCCAGTCCCACAGAGCTCGTGTATTATCCGCACATCTTAGTTCTGGCACATCATTCCCGCCATCTTTGACCCGCTCGAACCTATCATACTCTGGGGTTTGGTTAATTTATTTATTGTGTCTTTCTTTTTCAATAATGTTAAATAAGAGACGAGAGGTGAACTATCGTTTGTGCGGAGAATAAAAGATGGAAGGTGCGAAAATGAAAGTCAGGATGCCAATAAAAGCTTTCTTTCACCAATATAAGTTGAATTTTGGCACCAAACATCACGCACAAATTAAAAATGAGTTTATGTGCATGGCCTACTTTAGATAGGCCGCATGACTAACCCGGGAAAACCACCTGAAACGTCACATTACACCGCGGACTAAATAACGGAACTCATATTGTGCCAATTAATCCATTCTCCACGCAGAGAAATGAAACAAATTCACGGTACAGATCAATAAATCAATGTTTAGAGTTATCCTTTCACAGGATCCTGCCCTGAAACTAACTGCATGGCCATCTGTGTTTCCAGACCGCGCTATTATAGTTGCACTGATAGTTGACAAATGCAAGTTGATTATTTAGAAGATTGTGGGCTGAGTCGCATAAAAATCACTGTTCAGGAACCCCCAGAGCGAAAGATATAGGGGCAGACCTAGAGACTCACGGAGAAGGAAAGTCGTTCCAAGCCTAAAAACCGCGGGAGAGACGCGCGGAAGACAGGGGAAGCTGAAGAAATATGGCGCGTGACAAGAAGACTTGGGGAGTACTTGTTGAAGGTCAATGATCTGCAGGGAGTTGAAGGATTTTGATTGGACTGGTTTGAGTTATTAAATTCTTGTTGAGTCACTGTGTAAGTCGTCTTCTCGGTCGTTCTAAAGTCCTTCCCGTGTGCTGAAACCAGGTTTCATGCAAACAGGAGACGAGAATGCCGACAGTGAAACACGAGCTCTGGTCAATCTTTGTTTCTACAAAAAGGGCAATTCTTGCGTGAAACCCAATCACCTTCTGCGTGGCAACCGAGTAAGCATTTCTGATTGGGCAATAGGTCACCGTCTCAATCTGTAAGGCGTCTTTGACAACGAGGTAAGATAGATGGCGCCAAGTCCAACAGACGCCGAGACAGGCGAATATATAATGGAAGAGACATATGGGCTGGTCAAAGCCGAGAGGAAGAAATAGTTTATAGAAATGAGACTGAACAAATAAACTCTGTTACTTCCAAGTGGTCGTACTTTCTATCACATCAAAGGTAGAAGACATTCCAACATTTGATATACACCCAGTCGTTCGCATAGATAAAAAAAAAAACCTGTGTGTGGAATAACCTGCTTTGTTTTGACAAAAGATTTCTCTCAAACCAAGCTTGATATTTGACATAAGGCAACAAAACTACAAACATTTTCCATATATGACTTAAGACAGCAATACCGCCATTTATGTCAGAAGGCCACATTACTCCATATAATAGTAGCCCCTTTCAGTCATGACTGACTATAGTAGCCCCTTTCAGGGAGTGGGGGTGGGGGGGGGGGGAGCCACCCCTGACTAGTGTACACAGCTGCTGGTGGACAAGGCGAATGACTGACCTAGTCGACAACAACTCTGAAGGCGGTCACTGGAAAGACCTGGTATAGGGCTAAGGGCGGCACAAGGGGAACAAGTCTGGTGGGCTGCCAGAATAACGTTCAGAAATCAATTGTAAACTACTGAATGAAAAATGACCAAGAAACCCACGACAGTCGATAATACCTATGCCAGGCAGATCATCGCCGCCAAGTGGGGAAGAGGACCAGTTCAGAGCCAACACAAGTAATACCATGGAACAGGCTGGACATTTGGCCAGATGTCGAGTTTCTTTCAGACTGGCTGTGGTGGGAGAGACGTTCTACAAAGGACATGCTACAAGATGATGATATAATTTGCCTAGGATATCTGAAGGAATCAGTAGCAACATTGCAAATGCTGCTAGAAAAAAATTAATAGCATGTCCAAAGAGTTTGGTATGAAAATAAACACATCGAAGACAAAGACTTTGGTAATAGCCAAGCAACATAAACAATTCAATATATCGATCAGTGGAGAAATAATCGAACAAGTACAGAAGTTTACATATTTCGGGCAAACCATCACAGACTTGAGGCCTTCCATATGCGAAATCAGCGACACATCCTTGACATTCGTTGGTACGATTTCGTCCGGAATGTAGATGTTTCTGCAAAGACGCATCTCCACCCTATCTCGGTTATTCTAGAACGTCGCGGCATTTCCCTGTTCGGTCATGTTGTCCGACTGGACAAGGAGGTCCCAGCTCACAAGATTCTTCAAAAGACAGTCAACAGTGCTAACGGCCCCCACCCTGCTGGCTGGAAGCGCCGGAGAGGTCGTCCACGAAACACGTGGCTCCAACAGGTAGCAGCCTCCCCATCTGCCTTAGAGGAGGCCTGGCAGCACGCAGTTACAACTGGACATGGTAGTGTTCATCCGACGCAACGGGCCTCAGACGCTTAAGCAAACATTATTATTATTATTATCACAGTAGAATCCCGCAATGAGAAAGGCATTACGGCAAGGAATGCAACGGCAAAAAGGCTTCAGAGAAAAATAGAAATTGTTAACCTCAAAGAGTATCATGATAGAAGTAAGGAAAAGAATAATCGCAACTTAATTAAATGTTGTCCATCACAAGTGATGAAGACCACTCTCTTTGTTCAGCCGTGTGGACAGTCGTATCTCTTGCTGTGTCCGCTGAAATGGGTGACTTGCCCGGTGATTTGGATTAAAGTGAGGAAGAAACTGCGCCTTTTGTCAACCTCACTCACAGAGACTAAGCTACCTTTTGTCAACCTCACTCACAGAGACTAAGCTACCTTTTGTCAACCTCACTCACAGAGCCTAAGCTACCTTTTGTCAACCTCACTCACAGAGCCTAAGCTACCTTTTGCCAGTGGCAAGACATTCATCGAGACGACTGGAGATAGCATAGGATGCAGATTTTGCCTCAGGGTTACCACCGAAGCCTTTCCGTAAACATGTAACCCGCAGGGTAGAAAGGTGGGAAGGCATCTAACGCAGTTTGTCGTGCCTTTTCGATAACCACAAGAGGTCGTATGGACAACACTCAACGTGTGAGTGAGTCTGGCATCTCTCCCCAGCTGTATTCAGCTCATCATAGTAGCATCTAAAATTTAAACACGCCAAATTCGTGAAGGTGAACCGGCAGAACTAACCCGTGAAATACGATGCAGGTATAAGCGTAGTTCCATTCAGCCGGCGTCCAGACCAGGATAAACGGATGGAAGAAATCGCAAAAAAAGAACGAAATAACAAGTCCCGACGGAAAACAACACCACGTTTCCGTGAACACAAGTGTAAATCGTCGACTAGTGTGAATTCCAGGCAAATCCGTGGTCTGGCGGCATCCATAATGATCCAAAACAGTAGAGAAATGTAGACTCGCAGCCAGTTATGGCGCCATCTTTGCCAGGCGGATATATCCACTATATATCTCCAATTGCACTGTATGGGGCTGAAACATGGACACTAGGAAAGAAGGATGAAATAATATAAAAACGTGTTTAAATGTGGTGCTACCGCAGAATGGATAGAAGGGGTTGGACAGAAAGAAGATCCAACGACAATCTCCTCACTTAATGTGGGCGCACAAAGACAAATATTGCATATGATACAAAATCGTCGGCTGAGTTGACTGGGACACAATATGAGACATGAAAGTCTTCTACAGAAGATACTAGAGGGCAAGATTGGCTGGGTCACAAAATGAGACATGAAAGTCTTCTACAGAAGATACTATTGGGCAAGATTGGCTGGGTCACAAGATGAG
Source organism: Ariolimax columbianus (assembly GCA_036924085.1). Taxonomy (NCBI): domain Eukaryota; kingdom Metazoa; phylum Mollusca; class Gastropoda; order Stylommatophora; family Arionidae; genus Ariolimax; species Ariolimax columbianus. Next base: position 49,641,628 of record JAVGWX010000022.1, read on the forward strand.
ACATGAAAGACTTCTACAGAAGATACTAGAGGGCAAGATTCAAGGGAAGAAAGGACCTGGGCGACCAAGACTCACCTTTACATCTCAGGAATGCCGGGACATTAAAGTACGAACTTAAGCGGATATGAAGAGAAATAACCAACCAGATGATGTTGATGTGATGGACCAAGATTTTGTGACACATGTAAGCTATTTTCAAGTTTCTCTGACAGAAATGAACTATTATCAGATGGATCTGACACATGTCACATATTTTCAATTTTCTATGACAGAAATTAACTATTATCAGATGGATCTGACACATGTAAGCTATTTTCAAGTTTCTCTGACAGAAATGAACTATTATCAGATGGATCTGACACATGTAAGCTATTTTCAAGTTTCTCTGACAAAAATGAACTATTATCAGATGGATCTGACACATGTAAGCTATTTTCAAGTTTCTCTGACAGAAATGAACTATTATCAGATGGATCTGACACATGTAAGCTATTTTCAAGTTTCTCTGACAGAAATGAACTATTATCAGATGGATCTGACACATGTAAACTATTTTCAAGTTTCTCTGACAGAAATGAACTATTATCAGATGGATCTGACACATGTAAACTATTTTCAAGTTTCTCTCACAGAAATGAACTATTATCAGATGGATCTGACACATGTAAACTATTTTCAAGTTTCTCTGACAGAAATGAACTATTATCAGATGGATCTGACACATGTAAACTATTTTCAGATATCTCTGACGACCAAGGACCAAGTATACATAGACGCCTTAGACGCTTCAAGGTAAGCCGCTTTATTATTTTCTTTAAATCCAGAAAAGAGAGATAAACTGCATGCAGCTGCACGTAGCAGTGTGGCGGCAGTTTCAACGCCTGCCACGATAGTAGGATAGATTGTAATACAAGATATGTGACGCCACACTATACGCAACGAATGAAGAAAATAAAACCTAGTAAATCGCCAGCTTGTAGCACTTTTTCCTCGTCCCTTCTGTGACATCTACACCAAAGACTCTAACAGTTGTTTTTTGTGTGTGTCTGTAAGTGCCGAGCTGCGTTATACAATGTTCTGTGCCCCGACGCACACTGCCTTATGGGAGGAGTGAAGGTGCTTCGTTAGCCGTGACTGTCCCCAGTCTACCTACAAGCAGCAGTTGTTTGATATCAGAGCCATTTCTTATCAAAGTTGTCTTACTTAACTAAATGTAACGTCTTTATACTGGTTTACAAAACTCTGCAGTCAGTATACAACCAGTTTTATTTACATCACCTTGCTCTAAAAGCTATGCGCATCCAATTTATTCTTAAACGCATTAATTGTCCCTGCATCCACTACCTCCTGTGGCTAAAAAAATATTTCCTATAATTTATTCTGGAATTTTCTTTTGTTAATTTGTAGCTATGCCCTCTTGTTCTTGTTGGTGGTTGTATTTTGAAAAAAAACTTGTCGTTTATCGATTCCTCTGATTATCTTGTAAACCTGTATTGTCACCTCGAATTCTTGTCTCTTCTAGACACTGTAGGCCGGTTTTTCTGAGTCGTTCCTCATAACTGTAATTCTGGAATCCCACTATCAGCTTTGTCGCTCTTTTTTGTATTTTCGTGCACATAAAGAAGTAGATTGCTGCCCAGCGGTTTGAAACTGATGACGAACCGCAGACATGTTTTACTGAATGGTTCAAGACACTGACGTCATACTTTTTCAACACTGGAATTAGGAATTTCGTGCGACGATAACAAAAAGTTGTTTATGTGAATGATGACGATGTTGATAAATAATGTAACTGTGAATTCACTTTTAGTTGCAATAAATCATTTGTATCTTTACTGGGTGTTGTTTGTTTTTTTTCTTTCGCCTTATTTCTCTATTCCCCAAGGTGGGTGTGCGTTGCACTGTGGTTTTTATTATGCGCCTGTCGGCCTAGTGCATCCGACTTCAGCATGGATTTTATGTAAGGGTCTGCTTCCTCCTGCATTTTCTAAGGGTTTGCTTCCCCGGGGTAACGGCCGGTGCTGTGATGGGGATCGAACCCAGCACCTTTGCGTTGTGAGCCGTGCCACTTAACCACTAGGCCACGCCGTCCCCTACTGGGTGTTTATATGTTTAATGAGGAAACTTACTTGAGAACCGCGCCTCGCAATACCTCAACTAATGGACACTGCCCTACGAGAGAAGAATTCATTATTATATCTTGGTAGTAATATAGTCCAGTTCAGAGGTACTGGTGGAAATATTGCATTGGAAATACGAAAGGCGAGAGGGGAGGAAGACTAACGTCTGGTCAGGCACAACTTACATATCAGACATGTTAGTCATGTCAGGCGAAATATACTGACCAAGGCTTCCACGTAGAATTCACTGTTTTCATGGCAGCCTGGCTAATGACGTGATCCCCGTAGTAGTGAACGCAGATGAAGCCAAGGCATAGATTATATGGTCTTGTCCTCAACCCCAACGTCTAGTCCGTTCTATTGTATGGTTCTGTCCTCAACCCCAACGTCAATTCCGTTCGATTATATGGTCTTGTCCTCAACCCCAAACGTCAAGTCCGTTCGATTATATGGTCTTGTCCTCAACCTCAAACGTCAAGTCCGTTCTATTGTAGGGTCCTGTCCTCAACCCCAAACGTCAAGTCCGTTCTATTGTATGGTCTGTCCTCAACCCCAAACGTCAAGTCCGTTCTATTGTATGGTCTGTCCTCAACCCCAAACGTCAAGTCCGTTCTATTGTATGGTCCTGTCCTCAACCCCAAACGTCAAGTCCGTTCTATTGTATGGTCTGTCCTCAACCCCAAACGTTAAGTCCGTTCTATTGTATGGTCCTGTCCTCAACCCCAAACGTCAAGTCCGTTCTATTGTATGGTCTGTCCTCAACCTCAAACGTCAAGTCCCTTCTATTGTATGGTTCCGTGACGTGGGTAACAAAGAGAAGTACATCTAAAAAGGTCTAAGCTTTCATCAATAAATCCTAGCGCCGAATTGAGGGCAGACAATGGAAATAAACTGCGGGTCCTGAACGGGACAGATTCTAATGACGGTGTTGGAGATGGATATGACACACTTTACGGAAACCAGCGAGAGACACACGCCTTAAAACCAGTAGTTTTGGACAGATGGGGCTCGAAAACCTAGTAAGGTACCTCATCTAGGAGAAGGAAAACTCTGGTTGCAAACCATGTTATGCCTTGCAGATTTGATACTGGTGTATTTTGTCGGGTTTTATCAGAGATGGCTCTACAACCTGTTTTCTGATAATTCTTAAAGTTGGTCAGTGTCTACCCAACCTGACAACCGACGATGTGCGAAGGAGCACCATCAAGAGGATACAATGCCTTTTCCTAGAGCGAGGAAAGGCAACTTCAGCTGAGCGTTGTGGCCGGGTAAACCAGGCCCTCAGCCTTGGTCTAGGAGGGAGGCCCCGACAGGCGAACAGATAGAGCATTGCTCTGGTGATCCGGCAGCTTCTGCAGCTTGACTTGTTCCTGAATAGGACGTTAATTTGCAGGTTTCCGTAGCTTTCTTCACATCCAGAGCGTGCTAATGAAGGTGGACCCTGGTCCTCCAGGCGGTTGTGCTATGCTTAGCTTCATCTCCGTTCACTACTACGGGGATCACGTCGTTAGCCAGGCTGCCATGAAAACAGCCCGTCTCCAGGGACCTAAGGGATATAATATATCATACAGGTAAGGTGAGTGAGCAAGTTCAGGTTATAATAGATCATACAGGTAAGGTGAATGAGCGAGTCCAGGTTATAATAGATCATACAGGTAAGGTGAGTGAGCAAGTCCAGGCTATAATAGATCATACAGGTAAGGTGAGTGAGCGAGTCCAGGTTATAATATATCATACAGGTAAGGTTAGTGAGCGAGTCCAAGGTTATAATAGATCATACAGGTAAGGTGAGTGAGCGAGTTCAGGGTTATAATAGATCATACATTTAAGGTGAGTGAGCAAGTTCAGGGTTATAATAGATCATACAGACAAGGTGAGTGAACAAGTTCAGGTTATAACAGATCATACAGGTAAGGTGAGTGAGCAAGTCCAGGTAGCAGTGAAAAAGGCAAATGCAAAGTTAGGTATGATAAAAAGAAATATTAAACATAGGAGCAAGGAAATGATAGCAAACTGTATAAAGCTTTAGTTAGACCTAGATTGGAGTACTGTGTACAGGTGTGGAGTCCTTATCGTAGAGGGGACATAAACATGCTAGAAAGAATACAAAAAAGAGCGACAAAGATGATAGTGGGATTCCAGAATTACAGTTATGAGGAAAGACTCAGAAAAACCGGCCTACAGTGTCTCGAAGAGAGAAGAATTCGTGGTGACAATACAGGCTTATAAGATGATCAGAGGAAAGGATAAATTAGACTATAAGAAGTTGTTTTTTTTAAATACAGTCACCAACAAGAACAAGAGGGCATAGCTACAAGTTGACTAAAGAGAGGTCCAGATTAGATATAAGAAATATTTGTTTAGTCTGAGAGTGGTGAATACTTGGAATGCATTGCCACGGGAGGTAGTTGAATAAATTGGATGCGCATAGCTTTTAGAGCAAGGTGATGTAAATGAAACTGGTTATACACAGACTCTGCAGAGTCTTCTAAACCAGTATAAAGACGTTAAGTTAAGTTAAGTTAAGTGTATTGGTATCCCCTTTCCTTTGGAGCAAACTAGGCCGACCGAGAGAGGGACCATACTGCATGGGCAACACCTGGTCCCTACTTGTCTGCCCAGGCTTTGTGATAAATGCCCAGTTACAATCGTCGGACAAGACGAGAAGAGCTAATGATGATGATGGAAACCAGATATCACTGTTCAGTAATAATCAATATAATTTGGGCAGTCTTAAACAATCATGCAGATGGGAAATCGTCTGACCTAAAATCATCAATATAAGTTTGGCAGTCTTAAACAATCATGCAGATGGGAAATCGTGCTGACCTACAATCATCAATATAAGTTTGGCAGTCTTAAACAATCATGCAGATGGGAAATCGTGCTGACCTAAAATCGACCTGAAAGAGGTCGATAATCTGGAGATGATGTCGCAAGACAGGAAGAATTGACGATTATTCCTGAGGTCCTATGCCCCGTGAGGAATTCAAGGGTTTTGATATTGCTGTCTTAAATACACTGTTTATCACTTGTTCGTGCAGTTGTTAAATTGACATTTGCATGTTTCAGAAGTGTCAACAATTAATAAGTCGCGTTTTCCTAAAAACGGAGGGTGAGTAGAATAAATACTCGTCGCTGGACTCGCTTTTAATATAAGGGGGGCTCAGCCATGGCCAACTGTAACAGATCTAAATTAGGTCATGGATCAACCGTCTCGTTGCCTCCGGTGCCAGAGGTTACGAGTTTGAATGACGGTGGAGATCGGGGAATATTACTGGTAAAAATTCCTCTAATCTCTGGGTAGTGAGATCTGACTCCCGTGTGCAGTGTCGAGCACGTTAAAAATTCCTTGGCAGTTGGAAATTCAAAAAAGTAGACTTAACGGTCACTCTAAAGCGTCTTCTAAACCAGGATAAAGACGCTAAGTAAAGTTTAAGTTAAGGCAATTGAAACACACGATCATTTGTGAGTAACGCTAGCATGCCATCTATATTTAGATTAAATTAAATAGGTCGCTTCCTGTCTCGGCCAGTTGTGTGTAGACCAGACACTTGACTTGAATAGTTCTGTATGAAGCCACTTTGCATGTGTTTTTATTCTGGGAAAGTGTGTAAGGAAATGGTTTGCAACCGTATTTGGGTCTGTGTATACTGAGATTGTGTCGCTTTGTCGTTTTTTATATGCCTGTCTAAATTTATATCTATCTATCTGTCTGTCTGTCTACCTACCTACCTACCTACCTATCTATCTATCCATCTCCTTCTTCTTCTGCGTTGGTTCTCAATCTCTAACTACGAACCCTGAACAGGGCTTTGCAAGTAGCAGAATGTAGTTCAGAGAATGGAAAGTGTGTTGTCACTAGTTTTCAGTTCAAATGCGATATTTGCACCTTTCGGTCCGACACATCCGTCTTGGCCAGCTTCTCTATCTATCTATCTATCTATCTATCTATCTATCTATCTATCTATCTATCTATCTATCTATCTATCTAATTATCTTATCTATCTATCTATCTATCTGAATATATATATATATATATATATATATATATATATATATATATATATATATATATATATATATATATATTTTCGTTTCTTCGTCCGTCTGTCTGTCTCTCTGTCTGTTTGTCTGTTCTGTTCTTCTACGAACCAACGTCACTGCTATCCAGGATGACCCATACGAGCTCAATCTCCCACATCTAATGACGAAGATTGTGGATCATATGGTTGCATTAGCCAACTGGTTGTACATACTCGTCCTCTCAAGGCACTCTATCCTGCTTGGAAAGCGTTTGTGTAACCCTTTTTCAACATTTGTAATGCCAACATCTAAGCGAGGATCATTAATCGAGTTCAGAATATCAAAGATTGCGGGTCTACATTGCTTTGAAGAGTCCTGAAAGGCACGGTTTATGTCGTCGTGTATCTTCTTCTTCGGCGATAGTTTCACCAAGAACCGAATGAAAATACAAAATGTCGAGCGTTAGAAGGCTGCAGGTTTCAAACGACCTCTGGTCTCAAGGGAAATTAAATCAGTCGCCTAGTCCTATCGGAAATGGGCGACAATATCTGAGTTGCCGTGCACACTCTGTACACGTAAATGAACTCTTTTCAGTTTGTTATCGAAACGAACAGATAGTTAGTCGCTTTCTAAGCAAAAACTTGGAAGAAAAAAAACAAATTCCAACAAAGTACGCCAACTACCCTCCGCCAGACTTAATACACTACTGGAAATAACATTGCAGAAATAAGGTACTAAATGTAGCCTCCGCCTACCTGGCATGTGCCAGCTTGAACAACAGGAGTCCAAGAATCCCAAATATTATCGATGAAATTCATATAATTGAGGAAGAACCAAAGAAAACGTTTGTCAAAAGCCAGAAATATCGCATGAGAAAATGAGAATGTAATATAAACTTGCCAATTGAACAGCCAGAACATTTTCGCCTGCATCATTTTCTTCTTAAAGTGCTCGAAACTTGACTTAACCAACCAAGGGAGATGAATTAGCGAGGCTAGTGCGAAAGATGTAGGAGAGAAATTGTTCCTATGGTTTTGGATAATATTTTTTATTGCCGATGGCATAAATTTGCTTTATGGTTTGGAAGTCAAATTTTGCTACCATCAATTTAATACAAACATACAAACATACATACGTACATACATACATACATACATACATACATACATACATACAAACATACATATTATAACATGCCTCTTGTAGAAGATCTGCTCTCTAATCGAACTGTACAATATGAAAGACGTAACAGCAGTTTAACAATAAAGAATATCCCTTTTCCCGCACCCCTCGCTCCCCTAACATGTCTCTCACTCCAACAAGCCCGTCTCCCTATCCTCCAACGTAAGCGGTCTCATGTTAACCTGCCCGTTTCGTCCTTACAACTTGCCCATCGCCCTGGTTATTTCTTTCCTCCTGCCGAATGTGTTAGCTTTCAATTGGACCGATCATTTATCGTGTTTCAGCCGTTACAGCCATAGCAGACAGTGACGAAATACAGGAGACAGAGCTGGACAAAACTTACAGAGTGCCACGCGCATGGTCTATAGAGGTTGATACGCCTATGATGATGATAGGCTCGATCCCTATTACTTACTTTCTCAGGTATCAACATGAAAAAAAATTGTTGGGAACAATTGATACTTCTCTAAATGCTCTGTGACTGAAACGAAGGACACAATATTACCAGTATTAATTGACAAGCCACGAGCATGACCGTTCTTCTGTGGATGTAAACCAGGAATCTAACGATCCAAATCCGGGCCGTGTTCTTAAGATTTTTTTGGGTTTTTGTGGTGGGGCTCTATTTGGTAGGAAAATCTATTTTTATTGTAATTTCAGGCTGATGATACAATCACATACTTACATTGAAGATAGGATAAAACACTTACATTGAAGATAGGATCAAAGGCTTACATTGAAGATAGGATCAAAGGCTTACATTGAAGATAGGATCAAAGGCTTACATTAAAGATAGGATCAAATGCTCACATTGAAGATAGGATCAAAGACTTACATTGAAGATAGGATCAAAGGCTTACGTTGTAGATAGGATCAAAGGCTTATATTGAAGATAGGATCAAAGGCTTACGTTGTAGATAGGATCAAAGGCTTATATTGAAGATAGGATCAAAGGCTTACGTTGAAGATAGGATCAAAGGCTTACGTTGAAGATAGGATCTGAGGTGTACATTGAAGATAGGATCAAAGGCTTACATTAAAGAAAGGATCAGAGGTTTACATTGAAGATAGGATCAAAGGCTTACATTGAAGATGGATCAAATACTTACATTGAAGATAGGATAAAACACTTACATTGAAGATACAAGCAAACACCTACATTAAAAAAACAATCAGAGACTTACATTGAAGATACAGCTAATCACTTACATTGAAGATACAGTCAACCACTACCATTAAAGATACAGTCAACCACTACCATTAAAGATACAGTCAACCACTTGCATTGAAGATACAGTCAACCACTACCATTGAAGATACAGTCAACCACTTACATTGAAGATACAGTCTAGCCATTTAATGTATATGTCAATGGATAACGGTCCAAAGGAAGAAGCTCTGTTTATTTTTAGCTGTTCTTAGAACGCAGAGTTCGCTAATTATTAAAGTTCTAACCGAGTCAGCTAAGCTGACCGCAAGTGAAGTATTAAATTGTAACAAGTCGTTACTAAATGGCGTCATACTATAGAATGTTGGAATTCATGAAAAGTAGTTCTGAGATTAATTAATCCATGATAAACATAGAAACTCGTTTATTATATAATCATGTTTCCATGGCAATGCATAAAATACGCAAATAAGTTTATTTTCGTTCATTGTACCCTATTTTTACCATTTATCATCGAATTTCTATCTGCCATTTTGGTTATAAAAAGGACTGGTTCTCGTTTATATTTCCGCCTAAAAAACAACATAATTTTCTTCAGATATTCTCTCTCCTCTGTTCCATCTCACAGAAAGACCCATTAATTGTAATCTCGTTTTTAGAGCTTGCATATGGGCACAGCGCCTGTCACGCTCGATTCGGACATAAATCAACTTCCGATTCTGTCAAAACAATCGTGTGTGTTTGTGATCCAACGACACATCAGCCCCTGCATGAGTTCGGCATTGCGTGTTTAGCTTCCTTCTCCGTCATCCCACAACGAGACTAGATCCCTGAAACATAATGCAGATCACGGCAGATTGCAAGACAAAACAGTTACACGTTCATTAATCTTGTCATTCTTAGCCCGTATCCTCAAATCATTTGCATGATCCAGCCATAAATCTGACATTATTTCTTTCCTATCTTTATTCCACATATTCTCAAATGCGTACCGAATTGCAGATCTCATTTGATGAGGTTTAATGCCGTCTCGAAGGCTACTTACTTCCCGTGTCCAAGCACCGCGTCCTACTCCATGCATCCAGTATCCAGCGACATGGATTACCTTGTCATTTGCCTCCAGTATGTCGCACCTATTGCATGTTTCCTGGAGGTTGGTGCATGTCATCAGGTGGTCTGGGTCCTGTATTGCGCCACTGTCACATGTCTCATCATCTGTGTATCCCCATCTTTTCATATTCCTCTTCCACCGTGATACACCAGTTCGGAGTCTGTTCAGCGACTTCAATGTTGTGTATAGTAGATGATGTTCCGGGGCAGGTTCCTCCTGAAGTCCCACCTCTGGGACCTGCATCAATTCGTGCCATCTCTCGATACGGTGTCTTCCTTTGCTTGTCTGTATAGGCTTTGTTGATTTTAGGATCTGGATGGTTAATACCAATGGACCTCCAACTTCCTTTGACCGTTGCCTTGATGGTACACTGCGACAGACTGTTGTCAGTCCATCTTTTGATGTTGCTTTCCCACATATAGCGATGTCTTTCTCTTGCGCGTCTACCGCCCACTTTCCTCTCCAGTATTATTTTCCCCAGTGTTTCATGTATCTATCATCGTCAACTTCATATTGATGACCCCTTCTGCAGCGCAGCTGTGGTTCTCAAATTCGTTTCCAGCGGACCCTGTCTTGGGTCACGGAAGTCCAGTACCCGGTAAGATCGCCTCCAGTGGCGTCTCTGATGTTCTTGCGTACAGCAAGAGAGTCTGACCACGGGAACCAGATTGCTGTTGCTCTGCTCCATCGACCACCGTTTCATCGGAACATGTGACCTGCCAATCTATACTTTGCATTATCTATATAGATTACCGCATCATCCACCGTAGAGAATCGTCGTATGTCAGAATTGTAGACATTTTGCATACGGTGATTCCAGAAAGGTAGTGCAACCTTTCGTCTTTCAAGATAGGTGTGGGTCACTCTCAATTTGTCTTTCAATGATGTTGTTAGTGTCCACGTCTCAGCACCGTAGCACATCGCAACGAAACACATGGGAGTTATAGAAAGAGGATCGTATGTTCTGGTCTTGGCAACTGCCCAGGGCCGTGTTAATGAACGAGAAGGCTGCCCAGCACGTGCGGCGACGTCATGTCAGTTCAGGTTCCAGGTTATTCTTCATATTGAGGAGACGCCGAAAATAGATGTACTCGTTGACAATCTCTAATCGTACTCCGTAGAGAGCAACTTAGCGCAGTGGTCCTGAGTGGTCCTGGGTTCATTCCTCAGTTTAGGCGGTAATGTTTTTTCAGACCGCAATGGCTCCCCAGTCGACCCAGCCTTAAATGGGTACCGGGTACCAACCTCATAAAGCCGAGCCTTTGAAATGTGAGATCGCTAACACCCCACACCCCTACGGCAATAATGCTACGGGTTACTTTACTTACTTTACTTTACTCCGCCAAGGAAGACTGGATGACAATTTGCGAAACAATTGCACAACACGTTGGTTTTTGAGACGTTCATCTCCAGTCCCGCGTCCCTGCCCTCTCCGTCGAGTAGCTGCATCATGTTGTTGGTTGCTGCTGCTGACTGTGTTGTGTCTATACATGTCCAAAATATTGTATTTGCCATATTTATTCATCTATTAATGGCAAGGATCTCATGATGTTTCAAATGATGCATTGATGACAGGGTGGGGTTACAAGAATTGACAATTAAGTGGGAAAATATAAACAGATAAAAAGGGGAGTGAGGCAAGGTTGAGTTGTGTCCCCCAACCTGTTCTCTCTGTACAGCGAGTTTGTCTTGACAGACATACAGACAATGACAGAAATATCAATTGGCGGACAGAGAATAAACAATCTACGAAATGATGATGCCCAGAATGAAACTGATTTGCAGAAAATGGTAGACATGGTAGTTCAGCAAAGTGAAAACAAAGGCCTCACCTTAAATAGAAATAATCGGGGGTGATGATAGTGACTAAGAAACTGGACTCTCCGAAATGCTGCGCCAAAGCAAAGGGGACCGAATTGAGACAGGCTAACACATTTAAATACCTGGGCGGGGACGGCGTGGCCTAGTGGTTAAGTGGCACGGCTCACAACCCTAAGTGCTGGGTTCGATCCCCATCACAGCACCGGCCGTTACCCCGGGGAAGCAAACCCTTAGAAAATGTAGGAGGAAGCAGACCCTTACATAAAATGCAGGCTGAAGTCGGATGTACTGGGCGGACAGGCGCAAAATAAAAAAACCACAGTGCAACGCACACCGCCTTGGGGATTAGAGAAATAAGGCGAACGCAAAAACAAAAAAAATACCTGGGCACATACAGAACATCAGATGGAAGATAATACCTGGGCACATACAGAACATCAGAAGAAAGATAATACCTGGGCACACACAGAACTTCAGATGGAAGATAATACCTGGGCACACACAGAACATCAGATGAAAGATGCAATCACGAAATAAAATGCAGAATAGCCCAAGCAAAATCGGTCTCCAGACCATGAAAGGAATATTGTGCAACAAAACTTTGTCGCTGGAACTGAGAAAGAGTCACTATACGTTATGTGGAACCAGTACTGACATATGGCAGTGAATCATTGACAATCAGCAAGCAAGCGCATAGATCTTTGGAAGCAACGGAGATGTGATTTTACAGAAGAATGCTGCGGATTCCATGGACTGGAAAGAAGACTAATGATACAGTAATCAAAGAGGCACAAACACAAGAACAACTCATTTCAAGGATTTTTCGATTTGTTCCGAGAAAAGGCGGCTTGGAGCACGTCGTGACAACGGGAAAGATAGCAGGAAAGAGAGACAGAGGAAGGCAGAGAGAGAGAAGATGTTGGACAGCCTGAGAGGCAGAGGAAGGCAGAGAGAGAGAAGATGTTGGACAGCCTGAGAGAATGGCATGGGCGACAACCAACAACAGAGTTGGTCAACGACACACGTGATAGAAGTGGGTGGAGGTCGATGATCGCCAACGCCAGCCAGCAGGGCACTGGTTGATGAATGTATTTATCTCCATCAGTATTGTTCTTCCCATTTCCTTATTTTTTGCTTTTCCTTTAAAGAGAGGCGGCACATTGGGGTGCCCCGGGGGTCGCCCTCACAAGATCTGACAGCAACAAATCGCCCACAACCTATGAACTATACGCCATGTCTCATGAAATCGGCACGTAACTCTTTAAGGACGAGAGGCCACTGTCAGGGGCCATTTTTTTCTGTCATTTTGTACCGTAGGCCACTGTCAGGGGCCATTTTTTTCTGTCATTTTGTACAGTAAGCCACTGTTAGGGGCTAAGTTTTTCTGTCATTTTGGACCGTAGGCCACTGTTATGGACTGGGAACTGTATGATGATACTGTTTACGATACGTTATATTTTTTCACAGACGACACAAGATGTGGATTAGCAGTTCATATTGGACTGTTATTTGCAAAATGCCTACAATGAGTAGGTTAACTCTTTTGTGCGGCCTTAGAAGGACGTTAAGTGGCGGGTTGCAGTAGCTTTCCTCACAATCTGAGCGTGCTGATGAAGATGGACCAGTGTCCTCCAGGCGGTTGTGCTATACTCGGCTTCATCTGCATGTCGCTCACTACTACGGGGATCACGTTGATCCCTCACCTTGTTAGCCAGGCTCTCCTGAAAATAGCTCGCTTCCAGAAAGGACTGCAAGGAAGCGAAGGTGAAGGTCTTGGCTAGTATATTTTGCCTGACCAGACGTTAGTCTTTCTCACAATTATATTGGGTAAACCTGACATGTCAATTGTTTTTTTCTAGCAGATTTTGTTTTGTTTTGATTTTCTTCTGTTTTTTACTTCTCTACTTTTTTTTTTAGAAATGGTGATATACTTATATACTCTTCTTCTTCTTCTTCTGCGTACACAGTCAGACAGTAACCATTATTTTTTCGAAAAAAGCGGCGGTCATCCTGAGGCTCTCGCCACTGCCATAGAGGTTGTCTTGCAGTTCCACTGGTAATGGCCACATCTGCTCTCTCTGATCCTCGTGATATACTTATATACGAAACACTTTCTTATTACTCATGCAGTGCCCTTTCACTCCATACAGGCAAGGGCATATAATGTGATAATATAAAATACAGGGAGACAAGATTATATGAAATTCCTAATGGGATAGGAAATGCCCTGCACAAAACATGGACATTTCGCTACGTCCTGAAAGCGTTAATCCTGGTTGCAGACAATTGATCAGACGCAACTCGGTCGCACAAGCGGAAAGTATATTCTCCTTCTTCAGCGGTCGCCACGAAACGATCGTTGTGACGATCTATCGTAGTTTACAGCGAGGCTGTGATACATGGGCATTTCGGTCCGACACACCCGGATTCAGCTATCTTTTTTTGGGTACCCCGTTTGCCTTCCCATTGCGATTCATATTATCGTATCCATACCCCACTAGTGCAGCCTGTTTCCAGCGCCGTCGCCGCCGCTTGGAAGAAAATAACGATATAGAGGGGGCTTGAGGAATACAGAAAGAAAGAACAAACGTAGGAGAGAGAGAGAGAGAGAGAGAGAGATGTAAAGAGTAAGTGACATATATCATAACTAGATAGGCGTTTACATGGAATCCTCAGAAAGAGAGAAAAGGGGGGGGGGGAGGTAGACACACAAATACATGCTGGCGATAATGTAAGAAGGATCTAAAATTAAATGATTACCCCCGGAGAGAAGTAGAAATAATAGTCTAGGACCGTTTATGCTGACGGGAGGTAGTCAATGGCCTCTGCTCTGAAAGGAGCGACTGGCTTTGATTGAAGATTGATTGATGAGAGGTATAAAGGAAAAAAAGAATAAACAAAGGCGACAGAAAGAGAGAGAGAGAGAGAGAGAGAGAGAGAGTAACTTAAAACATCGGCTTGTTATTAATTTTCTATTCAAAGTCAAGGGAGATAAATGTTGTATCTATAAATAATTGAGCCTGGTTGGCATGAAAAGAGAAACCACAAAACGATGCTACCGTTTTCTTACCTTTGTGGACGCTTGTGCGGGGTTAAAGGTCATATTGGTACAGCCACTCAAGGTCATCTCATTTTTGTATCATTGACAGGTCTGGAACATCTCAAGGGCGTGACTTCATTATGTATGGTCCTTGGGGGGGGGGGGGGGGGGGGTACTTGAAGTCGAGTTATTCATTCGTGGAGGGAACATCAACAGTCATTAAGATAGGCAGGCTATTTTGTGTTCGATGATTTTACTATAGACAATAAAAAATAGGTATATGTAGCGCAGCGCAGTTTTTAGCGCGTCCTGGGTTCATTCCCCAGTTGAGGCGGTAATTTTTTTCAGACCGCAATGGCGCCTGGGTCTACCCAGCCTTAAATGGGTACCGTTTCAGTCTGGGAAGTAAAAGCGGCGAGGGAGAGGAGATGGCTACCGCCCTCATTTAGCCGAGCCTTTGATTTGTGAGATCGCTAACACCTCACACGACTACCGCGGTAATCATATGGGTTACTTTACTTTACTTTACTTTACTTTACTTTACTTTATATACGATGATGATGTCCGTCCATCACATGGGATGAAGACCACTCTCTTTGTTCAGTCGTGCGGGCAGTCTTTTCTCTTGCTGTGTCCATGATGTCCGTCCACTCTCTTTGTTCAGCCGTGTGGACATTCTTTTCTCTTGCTGTGTCCGCTGAAATGGGTGACTTGCGCGGTGATTTGGATTCAAGTGAGGAGAAGAAACTGCTGCTTTTGTCAACCTTGCTCTCTGGTCCTGAGCGACCCTAGGCCAGTGGCAAAATGAGAAGACTGGAGATAACACAGAATGCAGATTTTTCCTCACGGTTTACTCCCGAAGCCTCTCCCGTAAACAGGATTCCCGCAAGTCAGTAGAGGGGGATGACATCTATCGTACTGTGTCGAGCCTTTCACATAACCACAAGCGGTTGACGGGACATCACTCAGTGTGTTAGTGAGTTGGGCATCTCTCCAGTGCTAAGTTCTAGTCCATTATAGCCGTCTCTAAATTTCACACAGCAATACCGACTCTGTTTGCAACTAGGTCGAAGGGTGTCAATTTCGTGAAGTTCAGGCGTGTGAACTAGACCGTGAAATATGACGCAGGTTTAAGCGTAGTGCTATTCATATAACCGATGTCCATTCCAGGATAATCGAACGGAAGAAATCACAAAAACGAACGAATTATCCAGACCAAATTAAAAACAACAACACGTTTCCGTGAACACATGATCATTAGTTAGACCTAGATTTAAGAAATGGGTACAGCTGTGGAGTCTTTATCATAGAGGTGATATAAACATGCTGTAAAGGATACAAAAATGAGCGACAAAGATGATAGTGGGATTCCAGAATTGCAGTTATGAGGAACGACTCAGAAAAACCGGCCTACAGTGTCTAGAAAAGAGATGGATTCGAGGTGACAATACAGGCTTATAAGATGATCAGAGGGATGGATTAATTAGACTATAAAAAGTTTTTTTAAGAATACAACCACCTACAAGAACAAGAGGGCATAGCTACAAATTAACTAAAGCAAAGTTCAGAATAGATAATAGGAAATATTTTTTTAAATCAGAGAGTGGTGAATGCCTGGAATGCATTGCCACAGGAAGTAGTGAAGGCAGGGACAGTTAATGCACTTAAGAATAAATTGGATGCGCATAGCTTTTAGAGTAAGGAAATGTAAATGAAACTGGTCGTATACAGACTTTGCAGAGTCTTCTAAACCAGTATAAAGACGTTACGTTAAGTTACGTGTCGTCGACTTGTGTGAATTCCATTCAAATCCGTGGTCTGGCGGCATCCATACTGAACTAAAACAGCAGAGCAATGTAGACCCACACCCAGTTACGGCGCCATCTATATATATATATATATATATATATATATACACTAAACTATTCTTGGAATCCTTGTATTCAAACAGGCATGTTGTTAATGGCTGTTGCTAGGTAGTCGAAGGCTTTCCGTAATAGGTATTTGAAACTTCCTGCGGCCTCCTAGGCCTGGGGAAAGGTACAGGTAATTTGGGTAGATTTTTTACTTGAATTTGTGTGCGAGCAACGGCCGTTAAGCCTGTTCTTTTCGGTTTCTAATTGCCAAAGGATTTTTGACGTGCTCGACACTACCAACGGGTTCCAATCTCACTACCGATCATCAGGGATATTTTTACCAGAAGATCTACATCCGGTTTATATATATATATATATATATATATATATATATATATATATATATATTTATATGTAAATATATATATACGAGGCGTGTTCAAATGAAAGCGGACCAAACTGGAAAAAGTGACTTTGCGTACAATGCGCATGATGACGTTACTTCTGGTGTAAACAGTACATACCAACCGTCAAGTTTGCAAAATTTAATTATCTCCCGACTCATAGTTTTCTCAGCAGACCGTTGAAAACATGTCATGTTTACTTAATGCAACTAGGTCCGATTTCATTGGAACACGCCTCGTAAGTAGCCGAAATTTTATTAAAACAGCTTTTTTTTATAAGAGTGGGCACCAGATTTTTTGTGTTTATTATTATTAGGTGGTCGCCATGTCTGACAACACACTTTGTCTACCTGTCCACTAGTGTATATGTTTACAATCGGGTATCTGTTTACAATCGGGTATCTTACAATCGGGTATCTGTTTACAACCGGGTATCTGTTTACAATCGGGTATCTGTTTACAATCGGGTATCTGTTTACAATCGGGTATCTGTTTACAATCGGGTCCCTGAATAAACGTGGCTATCTGTTATGGTTATCTGCTACATGTGGTTATCTATTACATGTGGTTATCTGCCTACATGTGATTATCTGGTTATCTTTTTAAACGTGGATATCTGTTATGGTAAACTGTTTACATTTGGTGATCTGCTTACATATGTTAACATCTGGTTATTTGGTATGGTTTTCTGTTTACGCGTGTTTTGCTGGTTATTTGGTATGGTTATGTTCACGCACGCGTGGTTATCTGGTTATTTGCTATGGCTATCTGTTCACATGTGGTTATCTGGTTATCTGATATGGTTATCTGTCCCCGCGTGGTTATCTGGTTATTTGTTATGATTATCTGTCCCGCGTGGTTATCTGGTTATTTGTTATGGTTATCTGTCCACGCGTGGTTATCTGGTTATTTTCTAATCTGTTCACAGATGGTAATCTGTTTACACACGGCTATCTCCTTACATGTGGTTATCTGCTTACATGTGGTTATCTGCTTACATATTGATATCTGATTACGCGTAGTCTGCTTACATGTGGCTATTTGTTTGTATCTGGCTATCTGCTTACATGTGGTTATCTGCTTATACGTTACTATCTGGTTGAGTGTGGTTAGCTCAGTATAAGCTCAACCACATACAGTTTGCGTCGTATTCATACAATTATTAAATGATAAACAAATTTTCTCATGAGTCACAGAGGAGATGATAGTGTTTCAAACGTGTAAACGCTAGCTTCAGTAGTCTCCCATTATGTAGCGTGTCTGTCGCTATAAAAACATGATGTGTATGATTCTTCAGTTATCTGACGATAGCGAAGCCAGCCAGCAAGATTTTTCTCAGAATGCAAACTAGATTTCTCGAATTTGGCATAAAATCAGCCAAATTGGCACCCCTGCTTGGAAGCCTGCAAAATTATTTTGTCATTTTAGTTAGAATAATAAAAATTGTAATGCCGCCAGTTATCTTCCTCAAAAAGAACGCGAACCACCAAAAAAATATGGATTGTCTCTCGGCGAACAATCTGCATCCCCACTGAGACATACCCTCCTTACTGAAAAAAAAATAAAATGCTATAAAAACACACACACGCTCTCTCTCTCTATAAATATATATATCTTTCTCTATCTCTTTCTCTCTCTTTATCTCTTTCCCTCTCTCTATCTCTTTCTCTTTCTATATCGCCCTCTTTCTCTCTCTCTCTCTTTCTCTCTCTATCTCTTTCTCTCTCTCAATATCTCTCTCTTTCTCTCTCTCTCTCTCTTTATCTCTCTCTATCACTCTTTCTCTCTCTCTTTCTGTCTCTCGTTCACTATCTCTTTCTTTCTCTCTCTCTCTTTCTCTCTCTCTTTCTCTCTCTCTTTCTCTCTCTATCTCTTGTTGAAATGCATACTAGTGGAGCAGCGTTCTGTTATCCGTTTCTTTTTTAAGCGAAGGGGTGAAACCGATAGAAATTCATCAGGGAAATGAAGACACCGTGCGGTGATGCATGCCGTTAGCTCTAGCAAGTGTATGAATGGAGTAAGAAGTTCGAAAACAACTTCATTTATGTGACCGACAGTTCAGGACCAGGTCAGCCACGCCGATTAGTGACACTAGAACCGTTTTGGAACTTCCTACTCTACTCATACACTTGCTGGATTGAAAGGTATGCATCACTGTACTGGAACTATTGCGGATGGTTTCAAAATTGCGAACTCATTCCGGCAGATCTTGCAACCGAGCTAAATTGTCACGCTTTACGTTCCTTTGGATTACAGCAGGGAGGCCGAGAGGGGGATCCTGCAGTTTGTGCAGCCCCCGGTCTCCATATTCAGCGCCCAGTGTTGCGTCATAGAGAGGCTACTCACAAGGGGCCACGTGCAAGGTGTGTAGAGACTTAGGCGCCTATTATGATTGGGCCTTCATTCGTCCATGCATTCCTATAGGTGTCACTTCTTTCCTGCTAAAAATAAAACATATAACAGTACACTCCTCCTCTTTGATGCATGTCAATAGTGGAGCGGCCATCTTTTAACTGCAATTATGACGACACGTTCGTCTGCATCGTGGTAGCAAATGCAGGACATTCTTCACATCCTTGGCAACTATATTAACAATTTACAATACAAAGGCATGATTTTTCTGATTTAAATCCCACTTTTAAGGTTTTCAATTGAGTCCCCTTTGTGCATGTCGATCAAGATGCTTAGCAGTGCTTGAGTTATTGCGGTCACCGACCCAAAGCTGACTGCCAGGGCTGGTCAGTGACCCAAAGCTGACTGCCAGGGCTGGTCAGTGACCCAAAGCTGACTGCCAGGGCTGGTCAGTGACCCAAAGCTGACTGCCAGGGCTGGTCAGTGACCCAAAGCTGACTGCCAGGGCTGGTCAGTGACCCAAAGCTGACTGCCAGGGCTGGTCAGTGACCCAAAGCTGACTGCCAGGGCTGGTCAGTGACCCAAAGCTGACTGCCAGGGCTGGTCAATGATCCAGAGCTGACTGCCAGGGCTGGTCAGTGACCCAGAGCTGGTCAGTGACCCAAAGCTGCCAAGACCCTTCTTCGCCTCGACGTAGTGATCCTAGATAACAGGCTGCAACATGGCAGACTGGCTAAGGAGAAGGGATCGAACAGGAAAGGCTGCAAGCAAACGTAAGATGAAGAAGAAAATGGAAGACTAATATAGTACACGCAAATGCCATGAAATGCTGAAGTCAGATGTGTTGGACTGATAGGTGCAAAAATCGCAGTCAATCTGTAAACTACGACACGACGTATTCTGTTCTCCGAAGCACATACTGCTACTTGCAAAGTGGTTTTCGGGGCTTGGTAGCGGGGGATTGAAAAGGAACGAAGAAGAAAAAGAAAAATACATTCGTGTATATATATATATATATATATATATATATATATATATATATATATATATATATATACACATATATATATATATATATATATATATATATATACACACACATATATATATATATATACATATATATATATATATACATATATATATACATATACATATATATACATATTATATATATATATACACACACACACACACACACATATATATATATATATATATACGAGGTGTGTTCAAATAAAACCGGACATGACTGCATCAAGTGAACATGATGACGTCATTTCAGGTATAAACAGCACATACCAGCCGTCATGTTTGCAAAATTTCATTATAGTCCTACTCATAGTTTCTTCAGCAGACCGTTGAAAACATGACGGGTGTGAAGCGGAATCCGTCCAGAGTTGATCAACGAGCGGTGATTCTGTTTCTAACAGCTGAAGGATGTCGACCAATTCACATTCATCGCAGAATGCAGGCAGTGTTTGGTAACTCAAGTGTGGCGAACTGCTGCGAACTCGAATTGCTGTATCACTGGCGATTTTTTTGGCGATGGCATCTTCTGACACACCAACATGCGCCTGACCTGGTCTCGGAAAAATTGTCGTTAACTCACAGCCTTCTTTAAACATCGTTATCCAGTTCTTCACTGTTGTCTTAGGTACACCTTTGTCATAATACACTGCCTGCATTCTGCGATGAATGTCAACTGGTTGACATCCTTCAACTGTTAGAAACCGAATCACCGCTTGCTGATCAACTCTGGGCGGATTCCGTATCACACCCGCCATGTTTTCAACGGTCTGCTGAAGAAACTATGAGTCGTAGGATAGTTACATTTTTGCAAACTTGACGGTTGGTATGTTCTGTTTACATGAGAAGTGCTATCATCATGCACATCGTACGTATGTTCACTTGATATGGTTAGGTCCGGTTTCATTTGAACACGCCTCATATATATATATATATATTAATGGAATGTGGCGTTAAAAAAGCCAATCTGGCAACACTGCACAGCAATTACCCGCTTTAAGGCGATTTATTTTATTACTGAATTTTCGGCAAACCCAAACCTTGTGTTTAACCCCAACACAGAACACAGGCTGTAGCTCTAGTGTGACTGTAATCTCTCGTGCTATGTGTGCGTTCGTTTGTATTTATACACCGATGCTTAGACCGTAGCTTCGCTACGATGCTGATCTCTTGTTCTATATGTGGATTAATTTGTATCAATTTTTGGAAGGCTCACAATGTGTAAGTTTATTGTTATGTGCGCTCTGATAACCGTCTTAAGTGGAGTCTTGCATTGGCCGTCATCACATTCCGAGTATGCTGATGAAGGTGGACAACCGTGGTCTTCCAGGTCGTTGTGCTATGCTTGGCTTCATCTGCGTGACAGTCACTACTACGGGGATCACGCCGATCCACATCTCGTCAGCCAGAATGCCTTAAAAATCTCCTTTTTCCAGGGCGCTACATGGAAGAGACACGCGGTCTTGGTCAGTATATTTCACCTGACATTGACACGACTTCCTGGTCAGTGTGCTGTGTCTGATTTGACTATGGCCTCAGTTCTTCGTTTGTAGTTTTCAACTGAGACACCAGTTGTATCTTCACTACGATTGGGATCTCGTATTCTGTGTGTGGAATTATATTCGTATTTAAACTTAAACGTAACTTCTTTATGCTGGTTTAGAAGACTGTAGAATCTGAATACAACCAGTTTCATTTACATTTACTTACTCTTAAAACTATGTGAATCTAATCTATTCTTGAATGAATAAATTGTCCCTGCCTCCACTACTGTCTGTGACAATGCTTTCCAATAATTGACAACTCTCTTACTAAACAAATATTTCCCAATCTAGTCTGGACATTTCTTTAGTTAATTTGTAACTATATCCTTGTAGGTGGTTGTGTTTTGAAGAACTTGTTCTAGTCTAATTTATCCATTTCTCTGATCATCTTATAAACCTGTATTGTCACCTCGAATTCTTCTCTCTTCTAGACACTGTAGGCCGGTTTTTCTCTTTCCTCATAACTGTCATTCCGGAATCCCACTATCAGCTTTGTTGCTCTTCTTTGAATCCGTTCCAGCATGTTTATATCCACCCTATGATAAGTACTCCACACCTGTACACAGTACTCCACACCTGTACACAGTACTCTGATCTAGGTCTAAATAATCCTTCAATCAGTTTGACTATCACTTCCTTGCTCCTATGTTAAATATTTATTTTTATCATACCTAACATTGCATTTGCCATTTTTACAGCTACCTGAACTTGCTCACTCACTTTACCTGTATGATCTATTATAACCGTTAGGTCCCTTTCCTCTTCAATATTTCTAATATTGTTCACTCAAACTCTGTAATTATATTCCATATTGAATCGACCCATGTGGATTACTGGCTTGATGTAAGCTCCATTTGCCAGCTCAAAGATTATTGTCGAATTGTGTCTAAATCCTACCTCAATATATCCACTTCTGCTTTAGTTGGGTCACTACTGCATAGGTTTGTGTCATCCGAGAATTTTGCAATCATGGATTCCATATCAATGTCCTAATCGTTTATACGAATATATACATCAAGAACAAAATTGGTCCCAACACAGAGCCTTGTGGCACTTCAGTTATGACTTCACACCACTCAGAGTACTCCTTATTAATGCTCACTTCTTCCCGTTAACAGAGATTACGTTCTGTTGCTCCCTTATGCAGGTCCCGGGAAAACCCCTCCTCCTTACACAATAACCCCTCCTCCTTACACAATAACCCCTCCTCCTTACACAATAACCCCTCCTCCTTACACAATGGACATGACAATGCTGAAACTCTCGATGAGGCTGATTTGTTAAGGTACTAGGTCGTCTTTCTCAACTCATCATCATCAGGTGCCCTGGCGTTGGTGATCATTGACCACCACCCACTTCTATCACGTGTGTCGTTTATCCACTCTGTTGTTCGTTGTCGGCCGTGTCATTCTCTCAGGCTGTCCAACATCTTCTCTCTCGGCCTTCCTCTGTCTCTCTTTCCTGCTACATTTCCCGTTGTCACAACGTGCTCCAAGCCGCCTCTTCTCATAACATTCTCGAAAACAGAATGATCGCCTTGTTCTGATCCCTGCAGTAAGTTGTATTTCTATTTGTGCCTCCTCAAGTACTGTATCATTAGTCGTTCTGTTTGTGCCTCCTCAAGTACTGTATCATTAGTCGTTCTGTTTGTGCCTCCTCAAGTACTGTATCATTAGTGTTCTCTGCAGTCCATGCGATCCGCGGCATTTTTCTGTAACACCACATCTCAGTTGCTTTCAAATATCTAAAAGTTTGCTTGCTAATTGTTCATGATTCACTGCTAAATGACAGTACTGGAAGCTACATCATGTGATTCTCTTTGTTAGTTCCAGTGACAAGGTTGTGTTGCACAATATTCATTTCATAGTCTGGAAGACCGATTTTACTTGGGCTATTCCGCATTTTATTTCGTAATTACATCTTCCATCTAATGTTATTTATGTACCCAGGTAATTAAACGTGCTAACTTGTCTCAATTCGGTCCCCTTCGCTTTTCTTAGTCACTACCATCACCTCCGATTTCTTTTTATTTAAGCTGAGGCCGTTGTTTTCACTTTGCAGAACTACAATGTCTACCATTTCATACAAGTCGGTTTCATTATGGGCTATCAATACAATATCATCAGCATATCGAAGATTATTTATGTTCTGTCCACCAATTGATAGTCCTGGCATTGTCTGTATGTCTGTCAAGATGAACTGGCTGTCTAGAGAGAACAGGTCAGGGGACAGAAAACAACCTTGCCTCAATCTATTTTCCATTGCTTCACTCCCATTGTTATCTCTTTATACCTTCTCAACTCATTTATTTATGCATAGGCGTCTCAGTCTCTGTAGACCATGCGCGTGGCGCCCTGAGAGAAACCTACCCAATGCGCATGGGCGCTGAACATGGAGACCCTGGGCTGCCCAAACTGCAGGATCCCCCTCTCGGCCTCGCTGATGTAATCCTAGGAATGCAAAGCATGACAACCTGGCACCAGCTGAGCTGCAGGAGTTGAAGTAATGAGTTCGCAGATGTGAAACCATTCGCAGAATGTGCTATCAGTCCGGAATTTATATCTGGGCTTACTCCCGTAGCCCCATCCTCTCCCAATATTTCTACAAGGCAGTGGAGTCGTTGCCCGCAGATGCTAGTTACTCGAGACATTGGATGATACTCTTATCGCCCCAGGACTAGCCAGCACTCCCTGGTACTTTTGGATTTAAAATTAGAGCTCCACCTCTCCCTGGCAAACTGCCTGAACAGGCTAACGAGCTTCGTCTACCCGGTTTTAGGGAGAGTTTACCTTTTCTTAGATTGGCTGCCAACCAAGGCTAATGAGCCCAATCTGCCCGCCCAGTTATGCCCCCTGGTACTCGGCCGCTCCCCACAACAGACTCTGTAAGAAACAGGGGGCCCCTCATGAAGGTGCTGCTGGGGACACAATAATGAAGGAGACGCCATTGGCATGGAAACTCCTGCCCGGCAAGCCGAACAGTGAATCCAGCAATGGAGATTTATTGTTTGATAATGATGATAGTCGCAAATGATGCCGAATTGTAATGGTCCTTGCTTTCTTTCTCAACTACCATTGAGTATTCGGCTTGGCTTCAATGCATCGCCTTCCCTCGTTCACGTGACGAACAGTTCACTTGATAAGGAGGACGTGTCTGACTCCCCGCTTGAAGTGTGCATAACTCATCTACTGAGATAAGTGTTTTGTATATCTTGCACCACTCTTAACGATGATCCCTCCCTTTTATAACGTACGCAGTGTTTGTTTTCTTGTCAGCTCACATTGTTATTGCGTTGTTTTGTGAGCTGGTGTAGTGTGTGTCCAACCTAATGGTGTGTTTGTATAGAGTGCTTAGTTTTTGTTCACATATTATTTGATAATTGTTAATTGTGTAATTTATGTTGTTTTTATTAGCATGATAATATATTAGCAGCGGCAATAATAGCAGATGAAGTGGTAGTTGTAGTAGTAGCAGTGGTAGTAGTAGCAGATGTAGTAATAGTAGTAGTAGTTAAAGTAATAGTAGTAGTAGTTAAAGTAGTTGTAGTAGTAGTTGTTGTAGTAGTAGTAGTTGTAGTAGTTGTAGTTGTAGTAGTACTAGTTGTAGTAATAGTTGTTGTAGTTGTAATAATTGTAGTCGTTGTAGTAGTCGTTGTAGTAGTAGTAGTTTTAATAATAGTAATATTAGTTGTAGTAGTTGAAATAGTAGTAGTTGTAGTAGTGGTAGTAGTTGTAGTCGTAATAGTAGTAGTATTTGTTGTAGTTGTAGTAATATTAGTAGAAGTAGTAGTTGCAGTGGTAATTCTTGTAGTAATAGTAGTAGTAAAAGTTGTAGTAGTAGTAGCAGTGTTTTTGGTAGCAATAGTAGTTGTAGTAGGCCTGGAGAACGGTGTTCGATCCCCGATAAAACTCAAGTTTATTCCTAATAATAGCTGTCCATCGTTGTCGATGAGGACCGCCGACATCATCCTTGTCACAGATTTCCCTGTTGAATGTGGGTGCGCATGTGGCTGAACAGGCCAATGCGAGCACGAAAACATCTGCTACATATCGGGCACACGAGGATTGTAGAAGGGGATGGTGTTCCCGCTGTTAGGGATTTCCGTGTCTCGCGTCTGCTCTGGGCTTTCACATCACGGTCGTCTTCACCGGCAGCTACACCCTATTTGACTGCGCTTCTCCAGTCAGATCTGTTTTGCGCAAGACATTCCCAGGTGTCGATGTCTATCTGG